>UESW01004600.1:278350-452622 GCA_900491605.1 Calamus simplicifolius
AAAAGTTTCTTGTCGACCCCAGAAAAGCCAGAGACGACTCCGGAAATATCATTTTAAATCGCCTCGAGCTAGAGCCGACTCCAGAAAAGTTAGAGTCGACTCCAACCCACCTGGAACGAAAAACGAAGTTGCCAGATCAGCTCTAACGGTAACTTTTCTATTTTTACTCATTTCTAACGGATATATTTTGATAGAAGGTACACTCCAACGGATAGTTTTATTCCAAAAAGGTGTAAAAGAAATCTATAAAAGGGAAGTCTATTGTTCAAAAAAAAGAAGAAGAGAAAAAAAAAAGAAAAAAATCCCAAAAAATCCTGAGCTTGAATCTTGAAGGAAAACCTTCTAGCTCAAATCCTCCACTCCAAAAGCTCAAGAGGAATCCAAAGCGTTCAAATCAAAGTCTTGGTGGATTTCCCAACTTGGAGAAAGGAGATTCGTTTCTTGCTTTTCAACTCTTCTCAACTGCTTCAACTGTGAAGAATCGGAGCTGAGGCTTGATTCAATCCAGCAAGGAGAAGAAGAAAAGAAGAAAAGAAGAAAAGCTCAAAAGCCAACCAATCTACAAATCAGGCTTTTCTAAACCTTGTTATTCTTAATTTGTATATTTGCTCATTGAGGAGCTTTGTATTCAAAAACAATACTTATTTTGTTTGTGCCTAGTTCAATCTGGGGGATTGAACTAGAGGAGGTAGTTTTACCTCGGTTAAGCTTGGTTAAGCTTGGGTTAGTTGTGAGCCCGTTAGGGTTTTGTGCTGGTAAGCCCGTGTAAAACCAGCTGGGTTCGTTGTGCACCCGGTAAAACAACAAGTTTGAGTTGTGAGCTTGAAAACAACTCGGCTGTAATCTAGAGATTATAGTGTGGACCCAAGTGAATCTTGGGAGTGGACGTAGGTGTTGGATACACCGAACCACTATAAAATATTTGTGTTTGCCGTGCTCATTGTCTCTTCTCTATCTCTCTATCTTACTGCACTTTATAGTTATCTTGCATTTGCCATCATTAAAAAACTATTTAAAAAGGCTAATTTTTTAAGAACCCAATTCACCCCCCCCCCCTCTTGGGTTGCCATCTGGGCCAACAAAACGGCACCAGGCTCCGGAGAGCATCTCCCTAATCCCCGCATCGGTAGGGAACCCAACCAATAATCGCTTGATGGAGATGATGGCATCCAAGACATTCAGGCTGGGCCGTCTGAGGATAGCATTATAGCTATAGGGGGACTCGCTCGACCAGGAACTTGATGAGGATTGTGCTTTGGCATGGCAATGTCTCGGCCGTTACTGGGAGGGTAATCTCTCCTTTCACTTTCATAGAGTTTTCGGTAAAGCCCATCAGGAGCGTGGTTATGGGCCACAGAGAATCAATAGAAAAGCTCATTCGAACAAAAGCATCATAACTAAGGATATCGACTGTGTTGACCCACTTATTAATTTTGATGATTAACAAAAGCTATAAGTATATTCCCTATGATACTAATGAAATTGATAAGTGTTTCAGGAATTTAGAAAGGTTAAATATTCAAAATTTATATAAAAATAGGCTTGAATCAGTTTTTAATGGTATATGCCAAAGTTTAGAGTTTAGAGCCGACACCCAGAGTCATTAGAGCCGACTCTAGAGTGTATCGAAACTGTTTGGCACTTTTGACACGGTTTAGAGTCGACACCTAGAAAATTAGAGCTGACTCTAACCTGAGATACAATGAACTATTTTTCTACTTCAGAATTTAAAGTCGACACCAGCAGAATTAGAGCCGACTCTAACCTGAGAACAAAGACTACATTTTTCGGGATACTGTTAGAGTCGACCCCAAGGAAATTAAAGCCGACTCCAGCTCGCGATATGTCGACCCCACAAAATTTCAGAGCCGACTCTACGATGAACTTTTTCTTACTATTTTGGGAAACCCGACTTAGAGCCGACACCTTGAAAGTTTGGAGCCAACTCCAACCTGTCAGAGTCAATTTTTAGATTTGTCAGAATCAGCTCCAATGGTCATATTTCTTCACCTACTCTTCAACGGCTCTTTACCTTTGCGTGTTAAACTAATCCAAGTACTCTCAACGGCTAGTTTGCATAAAAAAATATGGATTAAGAGAGATTATAAAAGGGGATTCCGATCAT
This sequence comes from Calamus simplicifolius, assembly GCA_900491605.1. Classification (NCBI taxonomy): domain Eukaryota; kingdom Viridiplantae; phylum Streptophyta; class Magnoliopsida; order Arecales; family Arecaceae; genus Calamus; species Calamus simplicifolius. The sequence goes on from UESW01004600.1 coordinate 280,476, forward strand.
TCAAGAACAACGAGAAGAAAAAGAGGAAAAGAGAGAAATTTCAAAGAGGGAAATATGTGATTCAAAGCCTAACTATTCAAAAGAGATAGAAGAGAAATCCAAAAGCTTTCTAAGATCAAATCCGAAGGATTTCCATCAATTTGAAGAAGAAAAACAAGAGCCCTAGTTCTTCAACCTTCTCTTCACCAAGCTTTCTTCAAGTGCCTAAGTTCAAGCTTTGAAAGATCATTTAGAAGAGAAGAGGAAAAGAAGAAAAGAAGAAAAGAAGAAAAACTCAACATCAAATGCCTTCAAATCAGGCTTTTCTATTCTCATGTTATTTATATTGTTTATCTGCTCATTTGAGGAGTTTTTAAATTGCTGTAAACAATTACTTAATTATTTGTTTTCTGATTCAATCAGGGAATTGAATCAGTTGAGGTAGTTGACCTTGAGCAAGCTAAAATTAGCTTGTGTTAGGTTGTGTGCTGGTGAACCTGTGAAAACCGGCTAGGTTCATTGTGATCCTGTTGTAAAACAACAAGTTTGGGTTATGATCTTGCAAAACAACTCTGTTGTAATCTGGGTGATTATAGTATGTACCCAAGAGTTGCTTGGGAGTAGATGTAGGTGTAGCTAACACCGAACTACTATAAATTCTTGTATTTGTCGTGCTTATCTTTTCTCTCTCTCTCATCTTTTATATTGTGCTTAGCATTCATAGCATCACACTCTCCTCACTTTACTTGTGCACATTCATCTTGTGAAATTAGTTTTAATTGTAAATTTTTTAAAGAACACAATTCACCCCCCCTCTTGGGTTGCCATCTGGGCCAACAATTGGTATCAGAGCTAGTGCTCATCTTGGCTTGATCTAATAATCAAGAGCTAAAGATCCAAATGATAGCTCAAGCTAGTTCTTTTTCTGAGGGACAATCCACAAACCAACCACCTTTGTTTAGTGGCACAAACTATTCATATTGGAAAGCTAGAATGAGGATTTTCATTCAAGCTTTAGACTATGAGTTATGGGGTGTCATTATTAATGGTCCTAGCCCTCCCATACACTTAGTAGACAGATCCATTGTTCCTAAGCTCGAAAGGAATTGGAATGAAAATGATAGGAAAATGGCTCAGCTCAATACCAAGGCCATGAATGTCCTATACTGTTATTTGGATGCAAATGAATTCAATAGAATATCCACTTGTATCTTAGCCAAAGAAATATGGGATAGGTTGGAAGTTACTCATGAGGGTACCAACCAAGTTAAAGAATCCAAAATTAACATTTTGGTGCATAAATATGAACTTTTTAGCATGGATCAAAATAAATCAATTACATGCATGTATACTAGATTTACTGATATAGTAAATGGATTAAAAAGTCTTGGTAAGACCTATACTAACTCTGAATTAGTGCGAAAAATTCTTAGGTCTCTTCCAAGAGCATGGAAGCCAAAGTGACAGCTATCCAAGAAGCCAAAGATCTGAATATTCTACCTTTGGAGGAGCTACTTGGATTTCTTATGACCCATGAGCTTACAATGAAGCAATATCAAGAAAATGATGTGAAAAAGAAGAGGACAATTGCACTCAAATGCAAAAAATGAAAAGAGCAGCAGCGAAGAAGATGAAGAAGATGATGACACTGCTCTCCTTGCAAAGAAATTCAGAAAATTTATGCAAAGAAGGAGACCCTTCCACAAGATAAAAACTGGTATTAAAAAAAAGAAAAGGATAAAGATAAAGAAAAGATCCCTTGATCTGTTACGAATGCAAGAAATCGGAACATTTCAGATCCGAATGTTCTCAACTTAAGAAGGGATACAAAAAGAAGAAGAAGGCGTATGTTGCAACTTGGAGCGACAACGAGGAATCTTCATCCGAAGATGATCAACAAGAGGTTGCCAACATATGTTTCATGGCAAACAATGAAAATGAGGTAAATTCTGAAACCCCCAATGATGATTTTACTTTTGATGAACTATATGATGCTTTTAATGAATTGGTTAGTGATTTCAAGATTTTAAGAACCAAAAACAAAGCTTTGAAAACTGAAAACTTGGATCTTCTTAAAAAGAAAAATGAACTTGTTCTTCAAATTGAAAATTTAAAATGTGAAAAGGAAGATATTCTAAAGGAAAAAGAATCAATTTCCACTAAAAATCTTAATTTAAAGACAGAAATTAAAAAATATAAAAACATTGTTGATAAACTTACAAATAGCTCTAAAAAGCTTAATCTACTTTTGAACAATCAAAGAGCTATTTTTGACAAAGCTGGTTTAGGGTATAGACCACATATGAAACAAAAATTTGTTAACAATTTCTTCATAAAGAAACCAATCAAAAATGATATTTCCTATAACCATTGTAGCATAAAAGGACATAAATCTTATGAATGTAATTACAAAATGTCTCATAAGAACACAAATCATAAAGGTAAGAAAATATGGATTCCAAAAGGAACTGTGTTTATTGCTACTTATCATGAAGGATCCAAGAAGGCTTGGGTACCTAAACAAAAGAATGATTGCTTTGCAGGAGTGTCTTGCAGCCAAAGGATCAAAAATAAAATAGTATCTTGATAGCAGCTGCTCAAGACACATGACGGGTGACAAAGAGCAATTCATTACCCTTGAAGCTAAAAGAGGAGGAGTTGTAATATTTGGAGATAATGGTAAAGGCCAAATCATGGGCTCTGGTAAAATTCAAATCACACCATCCACTTTTATTGAAAATGTCTTATATGTAGATAGATTAAAGTATAACTTGATTAGCATTAGCTAACTTTGTGATAAAGGTTTCAAAGTTTCCTTTGAAGCTTCTATCTGCACTGTATCAAATCCCATTGACAATAGCATTATATTTATTGAAAATAAAAATGGTAATGTATACTTAATTGATTTGGATAATTTGTCTACTAGTAACCATTGTCTAATTGCTGATAATGCTAAGGTAAATGAGATTGGATGGCTATGGCATCATAGACTAGGTCATGCAAGCACACACCTAATTTCAAAATTGCTTAGAATGAATTTAGTTAAAGGTCTTCCAAAATTAGATTTTAAAAATAATAGAATTTGTGATGCATGTTAATTTGAAAAACAAACTAGGAATGCTTTCAAATCTAAAAATATTGTTTCCACTTCTAGGCCACTCGAGCTACTACACATGGACCTTTTTGGACCTACTAGAACCACTAGTTTAGGAGGAAAGAAAATGGTCTTGTGATAATAGATGATTACTCTAGATACACTTGGGTATTATTTTTAGCTCACAAAGAGAGACTTTCTCGATATTTATGAAATTCTTCAAGAAAGTCACAAATGAGAAAAACACCACCATAGTGTCTCTTATAAGTGATCATGGAATTGAATTTGAAAATTATTTATTTAAAAATTTTTGCATTGAAAATGTCATTCATCATAACTTCTCAGCACCTAGAACACCTCAACAGAATGGAAATTGTAGAAAGAAAAAATAGAACTTTAGAAGACATGGCTCGTACCATGCTATGTGAAAGCCAACTCTCAAAATATTTCTGGGTGGAAGCTATAAACACGACATATTACATCCTAAATAGAGCCTTAATTAGACCAATCCTTAAGAAAACTCCCTATGAATTATGGCATAATAGAAAACCCAACATTGGTTATTTTCATGCATTTGATTGTCGATGTTTCATTCATAATAATGGTAAAGACAATCTTGGAAAGTTTGACGCAAAATCAGATGAAAGTATATTCTTAGGATACTCCACTTCTAGCAAAGCTTATATAGTATTTAATAAGAAGTATCTTATTGTAGAAGAGTCAATTCATATAGTATTTGATGAATCTTTAGCATCAAGTTCTGAAAAGATAGATGATGAGAAGATACAAATTTGCTTGAAAGAGATCTTGAAAAATTAAATATCGACCTATCTTTAGATCATGAACCTAAAGCTAAGGATGATGACTCACCTAAGGATGATGGTATTGATATTACTCATAATGATGTAGATCTATCTAGAGATTGAAGATATGCTTATGGTCATCCAAAGGACTTAATCATAGGCGATCCATCTCAAGGTGTAAGAACTAGATCATCAATGAGAAATATCAGTAATCATCTTGCATTTGTATCTCATATAGAACCCAAGACAATTGAGGAAGCCAAAAATGATAGTAATTGGATGTTAGCTATGCAAGAGGAATTAAATCAATTTACTAGGAATAAAGTATGGACCCTAGTTGATAGACCCAAAGATTATCCAGTTATAGGATCCAAATGGGTATTTAGAAATAAATTAGATGAAAATGACATTGTTATTAGAAATAAAGCTAGATTAGTTGCAAAAGGATATAATCAGGAGGAAAGATTTGATTTTGATGAAACCTTTCCACCTGTTGCTATATTAGAGGCCATTAGGTTGTTACTTGCATTTACATGTTACATGAACATTAATTTATTTCAAATGGATGTAAAAAGTGCATTCTTAAATGGTTTTATAAATGAGGAAGTTTTGTTGAACCAACTGGTTTTAAAGATCATGAATTTCGAATCATGTTTTTAAACTGCACAAAGCACTATATGGTTTAAAACAAGTACCTAGAGCTTGGTATGATAGACTAAGTAAATTTCTAATTGAAAATAATTTTTCTAGAGAAAATGTTGATAAAACCCTGTTTTTGAAAAGAAAAGAAAAAGACTTATTGGTAGTACAAATCTATATAGATGATATAGTATTCGGTGCTACTAACAATCTTCTTTGTCAAGATTTTGAAGTTAATGCAGGGAGAATTTGAAATGAGCATGATGGGAGAACTCAACTTCTTCCTTAGACTTCAAATCAAACAAGAAAGAGAAGAGATTTTCATCAACCAAATAAAGTACACTAAAGAAATTCTCAAGAAGTTTGGTATGGAATCAGTTAAACCTCTTGGCACACCTATGAGTCCTTCATGCAAACTCGATAAAGATGAAGATGGTAAGCAAATAGATCAAAATATTATAGAGGTATGATTGGTTCTCTACTTTATTTAATAGCTAGCAGACATGATATTATGTTTATTGTATGCTTATGTGCTAGATATCAGTCTGAACCTAAAGAATCTCACTTAATTGCTATAAAAGAATTCTTAGATATTTAAGTGGAACTAAAAATGTAGGATTATGGTACTCTAAAGATTCAACATTAAATTTGATTGCATATTCTGATTCAGATTTTGCTGGTTGTAAATTGGATAGAAAAAGCACAAGTGGTGCATGCCAATTCTTAGGTAGTAACTTAATCTTTTGGTTTAGCAAAAAGCAAAATTCAGTTGCATTATCAACTGCTAAAGCTGAATATGTTGCAGCTGAAGTTGTTGTGCTCAAATTCTTTGGATTAAGCGACAACTTGAAGATTATGGTATAACACTTGATAAAACACCAATTAGATGTGATAACACTAGTGCAATAAATTTGACGAAAAATCCTATTCAACATTCAAGAACTAAACACATAGAGATAAGACACCATTTCATTAGAGAACATGTAGCTAATAATGATGTTTGTCTTGATTATGTATGTATTGATGAACAATTAGCTGACATATTTACAAAACTCTTAAGTGAAGAGAGATTTTGTTACCTTAGAGGAGAATTATGAGTCTGTGATCCATCAGAATAATTTTAAATCTCCTAGGAATGACTATCTAGAATTTAATCATTTTCTTGAAGATCCTCTTATGATTCTAAGGAAAATTTATCTAGATACTTGAACCTCTTGATTTACCACATTCTAAGGAAGATTTCCCAAAGTTTGATGATCATTTTGACAAGTTTTAGATTCTTTGAAACTCTCATTTTTCACTGAAACTGTCTTGGAGCCGACACCACTGATGTTGGAGTCGACTCTAATTTTATGTGTTCTCTGTCTGTGTTTTTAGAGCCGACACCTGCTACTGCGGAACCGACTCTATTTCGGGCGCTGACTGTGTTAGTGATTTAGAGCTGATACCTCGCTTTGTGGGAGCCAACTCTAAGTGGTCCCATTTTGACTTTTCTAGGGCAGAGTCGATACCTTTTCATTTGTACTCGACTCCAATCCACTCCAAATCCTTCTTCATTTGTCCTAAAACCTAAAATCTTTCAAATCCATCCTCTCTTGATATCTAATGGCACCCAAATGTCGTGCATCCGCCATTGGAGTGACCGTGACCACCGGGAGGAGGACCGCTCGGCATCCGACGAGACAACCTTCACCGAGTTCGTCTTCCACCTCTTCTTCCTCAATTCTAAGCTTGATTCCCACTCCACCTTTACCCCAGATTGACCTCCTAGCCGGGAAGGCCATCACCACTGGAAGGAAGGTCGACTTCAACTTCTTTGATTCGGAAGGGTTCACCCTAGGGAAGCAACTAAGGGATATGGGTTGGGAAAAGGTATGTTCACTAGACGTCCCTACCTACCCAGGATTAATGAAAGAATTCTATCCCAATTTGAGTAGAGGAGATGGACGAATTGTTAGCTTTGTTAGGAGAACACGGATTCACCTAACTTCTAAAATCTTAGGAAATTTATTGGAGATTCCTGTTATTGGTATGATAGCTAATTCACATAGTGAAAGAGGAGAAGCTCTATCAAGAATTCTTGGAAAAGATATGACAGATTTTGAGGAAATCAGTGCAAACCAATTACCCTAGGAATTAATATTGTTACATAATATTTGCAGTAGGCTTTTATTTCCTAAGACTGGGAGATTTGAGTATGTGTCTGAAAGGGACATTGTAGTTATGGATTGTATTATTACGGGTCAGCCTATAAATTTAGCCGGTATGATGATTGGATATATGACTGAGGCCAGTAGCAAGAAGAGATCAACCTTGCCCTATGGAATGATATTGACTTTGGCTTTTCAAAGTCAAGAAGTAAACATTTTAGAAAATGAGCCAATGAAGAAATTAAGACATACGGATTACTATAACAGTGCTATACTACACCGTATGGGATTTAAGAAAGTAAATGGGCAATGGGAAAGGAAAGGGCATGTAGAAGAAAGGGCAGTTGATGCTGAGACTCTAGTCCTTGATCCTTCAGAGGCTGGACCATCTGTGAGGCACTCATCACCTGGACCGAGCAGTTCAGCACCCCCAGCAGCACCAGCAGCTACATCCTTTGTCCAAGATTCTTCTGAATTTTCTGAGAGGCAGATTGAGCAGCTTAAAGCTTTGTTAGCAGATCATGAAGCCAAAATTAAGAATGATGTAAGAAATCAACTTTTGGGGATAAGGCATCTATGCTACTCTTTGGAAGAAAAGTTAATGAGATTGAGTCATCACTTAGTACATCCTCAGATACCTTGAAGGCAAACCTAAAGTTAATATTTGATAACATCAAGGACATTGGAGGTGACTCTGACACTTATTCTAGATGTAATGTAGAACTTCAAGAGAAAGTCACAACTGCTGCTTCATTAGTTGAGAAAATACTTAATGACTTTATGAAGATTCAAGAAAAAGGAATGGGACAGATTTTGGCAGAACTTAAGAAGATTCTAAGATGATACATTTCCCAAGCCAAGCCAATTCAACTCTACTCCAATCCAATCAAATTCAATCTTTCTCAAGCTTTCTTTAGATTTCTAGTTTAGCATATGAAAACTAGTTTGTATCTAGGACAAATGATATCATTTTGATGTTATTAGAAACAATGTATCTTGTTGTGACTATCGTGTCTTGACTTATTTAACAATTTGTACTCAATGAATATTATATGAAATCAATCTTGAAACTTTCATTTTAAATTTTAAATTATTCAATTCTTGTATTGATTTTGATTTAAGCAATGTCTACCCTACAACTTTTTAACCTTTTTGTTGATAACAAAAAGGGGAAGAAAGAGTGTATATGCATATGGACTTAAATGGACTTAAAATGGATATGTTGTATGCACATACATAGAGGAAGCTACCTCACTCAGGGGGAGCTTATTTATGAGCTTAATTATATTGCTAAAATCCCATTTGAAGATTCTATTTGAATGATACATAAGATAATCATTTGATTTACTTTTGGTTAAAGTTATTAAAATTTATGCATAACTATGAATTTACTTATTTTGATAAATATGCATTAATTGATTATGCATATACTCAATGTTTTTGTCATCATCAAAATGGGAAAGATTGTTGACCCACTTATTAATTTTGATGATTAACAAAAGCCATGAGTATATTCCCTATAATATTAATGAAATTGATAAGTGTTTCAGGAATTTAGAAAGGTTAAATATTCAAAATTTATATAAAAATGGGCTTAAATCAGTTTTTAATAGTATATGCCAAAGTTCAGAGTTTAGAGCCGACACCCATAGTCATTAGAGCCGACTCCAGAACGTACCGGAATTGTTTGGCACTTTCGGCACAGTTTAGAGTCGACACCCAGAAAATTAGAGCCGACTCTAACCTGAGATACAATGAACTGTTTTTCTGCTTCAGAATTTAGAGTCGATACCAGCAGAATTAGAACCGACCTAAACCTGAGAACAGAGACTACATTTTTTGGGATACTGTTAGAGTCGACCTCATGAAAATTAGAGCCAACTCCAGCTCACGATGTATCGACCCTATAGAATTCCAGAGCCGACTCCACGACGAACTTTTTCTTACTATTTTGGGAAACCCGACTTAGAGCCGACACCTTGAAAGTTTGGAGCCGACTCCAACCTATCAGAATCGATTTTTAGATTTGTTAGAATCAGCTCCAACGGTCATATTTCTTCACCTACTCTTCAATGGCTCTTTGCCTTTGCATGTTGAACTAATCCAAGTACTCTCAACTGCTAGTTTGCATCAAAAAACATGGATTAAGAGAGATTATAAAAAGGAGATTCCGACCATTAAAAAACAACGAGAGAAGAAAAAGAGGAAAAGAGAGAAATTTTAAAGAGAAAAATCTGTAATTCAAAGACTAACTGTTTAAAAGATATGGAAGAGAAATCCAAAAGCTTTCTAAGATCAAATCCGAAGGATTTCCATCAATTTGAAGAAGAAAAGCAAGAGCCCTAGTTCTTCAACCTTCTCTTCACCAAGCTTTCTTCAAGTGCCTGAGTTCAAGCTTTGAAAGATCATTCAGAAGAGAAGAGGAAAAGAAGAAAAGCTCAACATCAAATACTTTCAAATCAGGCTTTTCTATTCTCATTTTATTTATATTATTTATCTGCTCATTTGAGGAGCTTTTAAATTGTTGTAAACAATTACTTGAGTTATTTGTTTTCTGATTCAATCAGGGGATTGAATCAGTTAAGGTAATTGACCTCGGGCAAGCTAAGATTAGCTTGTGTTAGGTTGTGTGTTGGTGAACATGTAAAAACTGGCTGGGTTCATTGTGATCCCGTATAAAACAATAAGTTTTGGTTGCAATCTTGCAAAACAACTCTGCTGTAATCTGGGTGATTATAGTGTATACGCAAGAGTTGCTTGAGAGTGGATGTAGGTGTAGCTAACACCGAACCACTATAAATCATTGTATTTGCCATGCTTATCTTTTCTCTCTCTCTTATCTTTTATATTATGCTCAGCATTCATAGCATCACACTCTCCTCACTTTACTTGTGTACATTCATCTTGTAGAATTAGTTTTAATTGTAATTTTTTTAAATAACCCAATTCACCCCCCCTTCTTGGGTTGCCATCTGGGCCAACAGACTGAGTTCCCACTATCAACCAGAATTCTCTTTATAGGGTGTTTCGCGATCGTCATAGATACGACGATGCTGTCATCATTAGGATTATCCAACCCCTCTAGATCCCCTTTCGAGAAAGGGATTACAGTATCTACCCCCTCAATCCCTCGTGGCCTCTTGGCCGCGCTGCATGCCCCCCAAGAGATCATGGCCATCATCTTCTCGGTCGAAGCGTTGTTAATGCCGACCTGAGCAGACGGGGGTGCCGATGGACCTGGAGCTGCTGGGTTTTCCCTTTGGACAAACTTGCCAAGGTACCACCACTGGATGAGGTCCTGGATCGCCTTCTTTAGCTGACGACAATCTTCTGTATCATGGCGTGATCACGGTGGAAGTGGTAGTAGAGGTTCTTGTTATGGGAGGCTCCTGGCTTCAAAGGGACGGGGTGCTAGAGAAACGGCTCGCCCTCAATCTCCATTAAGATGTGGGATATCGAGCGAGCAGGGGAGTGAAGGGCCCCTCTCTCAGGGCGAGGGCCCATGGTCGATTATCCAAGCAATGGGGTGGCTCGAGCCTCCTGGGATGAGGCTTGTCAGGCTCTGGACGGGCTTGCCTCTTGCTGGACCCTCCATCGGTCTCCCTCCTAGAGGAATCTGCCTCGTTAGTAAGAATGTATTTTTATGCTCTGGTCAGCAATTCAGCGTATGATCTTGGGGGCTTCTTGTCAAGAGCGTAGGCGAAGCGGGAAGGATGTAGTCCTTGCTTCAAGGCCAGAGTGGCCACAGAATCATCGAGGTTGTAGACCTCAAGGGAAGCTTTCTTGAACCAGGCGATGAAGTCTCTTAGCGACTCGCTGCTCTTTTACTGGATAGAGAATAGGCTATCGGCCACCCGTGGATCTTTCAGCATGTATCGAAATGTGCCAAGAAAGCCCTCTCCAGCTGCTGGAAGGAGTTGATGCTCCGAGGCGGCAACCGAGAGTACCAAGCTTGGGTGGCCTCCAAAGGGTGGCCGGGAAGGCGATGCAGAGGAGGAGTCGGTCACTCCTTGGACTTGCAAGAGGACCTTGTAGCTCTCCAGGTGGTCTAGGGGGTCCGTGGTACCATTATATGGATCTACTTGCGGGAGGCGGAACCGAGTCAAGATCAGTTCCTCCATGATATGGCGGGACAGTGGGGGACGGCTATCGTAGTTCATGTCAGGCTGATTGGTGATCTTGCAGCTGAGCTCCTTCAGCCGCTGGTTGTACTTCTCTAGCCGTTGCTCAGCCCGACGAGCGATCAAATTGTCAAAGGATCCCTTTTGGGAAGATCCTGAAGATGGGGAGGGATGGTGCTGATGGTGATGTGCCCACTCGGTTTCCCTCCCGTGCTACCACTTGCAGGAGTCATCAGAGTGGCGAGAGGGGGACCAAAGCCTCTTAGAGGCCTCCTGGTGAAGACACCGAGATGAGGCACAGCGGCGGTGAGCTTTCCTTCGGGGAGATCTTCCACGAGTCGACTGCTAGCTAGGCTGGTCCGCCTCTGTGCCTAGCGAAGGTGGCATCGGATGCTGCTGTGCGGCCGCAGGTTACTGCTATAGATGGCAAACCGCCATCACAAGCGATTGGACTTGCAAGGCAAGGGTGGCGATTCGGTCGTCCTAGGGTGGTGGCGAAGGAGGAGCTGAGAGGCTGGCCTAAGGAGCAGGAGGTCTTTCGCTGCTCTGGTTCCCGGCTATGCCTCCCAGCGCGACTGGTGGAGATCTCCTGAGTGCATGTTACCACCATCCTTACTCAGTGGGGAGGTAGAGATCTGCTGCTAGCTTCCACAGGTATTTTGCTTCTCTGTATCCCCCCTACCTGGCGCGCCAATATGTTGCCGCCAAGTCACGTTCCTCAAATGTCAGGGTAACAGAGAGTCTCCTTCTCGACAGAGTTCCTACAAGAAAGTTCCTAGAGACCGGTTTCACCGATGGGACCCTCTAACGCTCAAGTAAGCGACTTGGGGACAGTGAAAGAGAGAAATGGAAAAGAGCTTGAGAATTTGAGTTCAGATCCTTCCCCTCATTGTGAGCAAAGGTTCTTATACTTGTTCGAATATCCCTCTTTTCCGCTTTTGGAAGGTGGCTAATTCTAAGACATTGTTGTTTGATATGGATAGGTGGCAAGACAGACAAAGATGGGTCACAACTGAAATTGAGCAAGTCAGAGGTGACCCATCCTACTAGCCCCCTGCCGGGTACAGCGCCATAGGTGGGCAGATGGGCCTAGTCGCATCAGGCATGCGCCATTACAGATAGTGGCCACACACAATTGTAGACAGTTAGTGATGGGAATTATGTATACTAGATATGAATCAAATTCATGAAATATTGCGGAAATAAAATTCCAGATGCCCAGGATCCTTAGGAACAGATTCTTTAAATCTCAAATAAATTCTAATTTTATTCATACCTGAGTCCTTTATCGATGTAGATAAGGATGAAGCCGGTTAATCCTTTGCCACTAGCCGTCCACGTGTCCGGCCTCTAACGTGATCCATACGGAGAAGAGGGGATGAAGACCTCCAAGGTATGAAGATGACACTATGGGAGAGAGAGGGGTGCTAGCGCCTCTTGAATCCCCTTACAGGAATACAAAAGATATCTTTGAAGCAAGATCTAATCTTTTTCTTCTCATGCTCTTTCTTCCTAGGAGGAAGGAACCATATTTATAGGGTAAGAAGGAAACGTTCCAAGGGAGAAGAAGATACCTCTTTTCATGGTAACGTCATGGTAACGTTAATCCAAAGAAACAGAAGAAACTCCCATTTTCATGGTGATTAATCCAAGGAAACAGAAGAAACTCTCATTCTCATGGTAACGTTAATCCAAGTATCATAATCTCAGCCTTTGAAATTAGGAGTTGGTTATCTCATAACTACATGCCCCAATTTGTACGTGTTCATCATCGAACCGTAGAGATTCATTATGCCTCATCCCATGGGCATGATTCTATCTTTACATGGCTGAGATTGGCCATCCATACCTGAATAATCAGAGCCGTCCATCACATGGATCAAGTCATATTTGGGTATCCAATTATTTGTTCATTATATGCACAAATAATTTCTCTTAACATTCCTTCTACTATAATGGATCATATCCATTATTATTATATCTTCTTTAAATGGGGTCTTACCCAATTATTTAATTGATCATCTTATCTGAATTAAATCTAATTTAATTCTCATTTTAATTCATCCAAAATTCTTCCTTAATGCGTGTGACCCATTATGCCCTTTAACATGTTGGCAATAATCATGTCCTAATCATAGACCATGGGAATGATTGGACAACTCTTTGTCCAAGTCAACAACATGATTATAGATCATGAGAGGCCTCTAGCAAAGCATCATGACTACCCAATTGCTAAAGGTTTTATTGACGTGACCATCAACACTTGTCCATGAACGGTTACCGTATGATCAAATCCTTTCGTCATATATCCCAGATCAATCAATGGTATGGAATGTGTCAACCCTGTAATTGATCTTTGTTTACTTGATCTTAGGAAAAATTGACTCATATGAATTTAAACTTCGAAACCATTTCAAATTCCAACTCAACCTTGCAAGGATTTAACAATCAATTTAATCCATCAAGTGGCCGTGGGATATAACCCTTTCTATCAAGGAAGACGAATCTTGTCTTGATCAAATACCATCCTCATGTGCTTCATGTCATACCCAATCGACACCATATTTGCCACTCGTGGCTAGAGCGACGTTTGGATGTCGTCAAAGCATGACATTCCACACATGAGATGCAATGAAGATCTCAAGTCAAAGGATCACTCACACCACCGTCATTAGAGATCAACTATCGACACTATATAGAATATCCATATTGGATCTCTATACGGGTCATCCAATGCATTGTTACAATAATGAGCATCCACACACCTATCCAAGTATCTTCATATTTCAGCTTGTGAAATCAGCTGCTTACTCCAGGGTGAGGATATGCAATGTGTGCCGGTCTCACAGTGTTCGATGGTGTCAAGTCCCATCTACACATCGACTAGGGAAGTTTAAAGAATCGAACTATAATGTATAATTTGAATCTCATAATTTGTAATCTCTATTACAAATTCCATATGCACGGTTCACATTCTTTTGGACTTTATCTCACAGATATATATATCAAATATATTATAAAAGATATCTGGATAGATAAAGAAACCATTTTATTTGATTTGTATTCATAGAATGTATATAGCATCCAATCCGATTGGATATAGGGCATACACTAACAGTTAGTGGGCCACGTGGTGGCTGCAGGTGATTAGTGGGCCATATGATAGTGCCAGATGGCTCGAGGTAGTGGGGACCTGGAGTCCGAGGCCGAGGGGACCTGGAGTCTGAGGCCAAGGAGACATGAACTCCGAGACCGAGAGGACCTAGAGTTCGAGGCCGAGGGAACCCGGGGTCCAAGGCCAAGGTCGAGGGGGGCCTCGAAGTCCAAGGTTGGACCTCGGCATCGGAGTCCAAGGCTGGGGTCCATTGCCTCTCCCATCACCTCTAACGCGGCTTGGACAGCCACATCAAGCCTAATACAATTCTTTTTTTTACCAAACTTAAAATTAATTTTATACAAATATAAACTATAAATTTACTAAAAAAACATATAATCAGACAAATATTTCTACCTATCAATAAGGTAAATGGACCGATGCATGTCAGAGAAAAACACTTTAGAAATAAGGGCAAAAATTTTATACTGAAAGGCAGTTTTAGGATACTAATCTTTTAAAGTTCGACTCACGTAAACTTTTTTTTAGTAGTTTCATTTAGAGAATTCTCTTAGATTTTGTCTAATTTAGTCAATGAAAACCATCATTTGACATGTACATAATTTTATTTTTACTAGCTTAGCTTGGATGCTTGTTTCACCAGGCATGGTTCGTACGTGTGATCAAGTATTAAGTTTGTTAGTTGATTTTTTAATATAAAAGAGGCAATATAAGTTATCATTTAAAGTTTGTTAATCGCCGACTTCATTTGAGTTGAAGTTGACACAAGTTACCGACTTCAATTTAACCACTCTTTTAGGATCTTCTAGTTCAAGGGGGATTCTAGACTCCATTATAAAGTTTGCTAGCACTTGAGCGATTGAGCTTACTACTGGAAATTGATCTTTCTAAGCTCAATCAATCATTTCACCAATCATTCTAAGGTGTTTGGCTTTTGAAGGATTTGCTACAAGTGTTGGCCCATCAGCAGAACTATTAAATGATCTTCAAAATAAGGCCTCAACTCTCATGCTATAGTCACTAGGACAAAGGTGCCTTCTCTAGTAGGTAGGGTAGACTCAAGCACCTCAACTTTCAACTATTAAATCGACTTCTCCTGATCCACCTCAACCAAAAGGGCTAAGAAGAGGTCATTAACTTATTTCTTTTGTTGGAGCTTAAACTATTTTTTCATTGCAAGCACCTCTGTGAGTCTTCCCTCTCAAGATTGTAGCGTAACACCATCTAGAGCCACCACCTAATCTCTTTTGAGTTGCTCTATACCAATTCTATGTCATTGTAGCTTAGTAAGGCTCTTGGTTGGCTATCACCAAGGGAGTGATGACTTCCTCCATCAAGACTCACTTTGTAGAGAAACAAGTCAAGGAGCTATCGAAGAGTTTCTAAATAGAGAATATCTACCGAGCTTCCATTATCAACCAACGTCCTTCTAACCTGCTACTTGGCAACCACCATGGAGACCATCAAAGTATCATCATGGGGGTCTAAACTTTCCATAGGTCTTCATCAGAAAAAGAAAGTCTTACAACCTTTCACCTCTTCAACTTCTTTGATTTGGGTGTTCCCCTCTAGGCTAGGAGATGAGAAACCCTGTCAACTTGTGACAAAACCCGATACCAAATATGAAAACATAATCCAAGAACGCTCAAGTTTAAGTGAAAATCGTGATATGTTGCTTAGCGAAGCAAGAACCTTGGTATGTGAAAACGCCACAAACGGAGATGGAAGATCCGTTTGATAAGTCAGTTTTTGAATGCCACAAGGAATTCCTTGATATATTCAAAAAGTTTCTTTAATAACTTTGAAGAAAATTAAGTCACAAAAATTGCGAACAAACCTAAAAAATTTGTTTTCTTATTTAGTCTCCACATTGGCATTTTATAGCCAAGTTACGGAGAGTTTTAATTACAAAGTTCCTAATATAGAAACCATGCCTAACCACCCTAGGAAAGAATCTTGATTTGACTCAAGATTTTCATTCCTCTTAAAATTTTATACACCTAACATGGAAACTGTTAATATATCCCTAGATCCAATCGGATTGGATGCAATTTTGTACACATTACATTATGAATGCAAATCAAAATTATTGGTTTCTTTATCTATCCAGGTATAATTCTTATATATATGTTAGATATATTTTACCTATGAGATAAAGTCCAAAAGAATATGAAATGTGCATATGAAATTTGTAATAGAGATTACAAATTGTGAGATCCAAAATTGCACATTATGATTCGATTCTTTAAATTTTTTTAGTCGATGCATAGACGGGACTGGGCACTGTCGAATGCCGTAAGACTAGCATACATTACACATCTTTACCCTTGTGGTGAGCAGCTGATGTTGCAAGCTGAAGTATAGAGATACTTGGATAGGTGTGTGGATGCTCGTTATTGTAATGATGCATTGGATGATCCGCATAAAAATTTCATATGGATATTCTATATAGTGTCAATGGTTGATTTCTGATGATGATGGTGTGAGTGATCCTTTGACTTGAGATATTTATTATACCTCATATATGAAATGTCATATTTTGATGACATGAAAATGTCGCTCTAGCCATGGATGACAAATATAGTGTCGATTGGGTATGATATGAAGCATATGAAGATAATGTCTGATCAAGATAGGGTTCGTCTTCCTTGATAGAGAGGGTTATATCCCGAGCCACTTGATGGATAGAATTGACTGTTAAATCATTGCAAGGTTGAGTTGAAATTCGAAATAGTTTTAGAGTTTCAATTTATGAGTCAATTTTTTCTGAAATCAAGTAAAGAAAGATCAATTATAGGATTGACACATTCCATACCACTGATTGATCTGGGATATGTGACAAAGAGATTGAATCATACGATAACTGTTTATGGATATGTGTTGTGGATGACCACATCAATAAATCCTTAACACTTGAGTGGTCGTGATGCTTTGGTAGAGGCCGCTCATGATCTATTATAATGGATTCTTTGATTTAATCAAAGAATTAATTTGGTTAAAGAATTGACTTGGACAAAGCGTTAATCAAGTCAACCCTAGGGTTAATATTAGGGACATGATTATTGCCAACGTGTCAAGGACTTAATGGGTCGCACACATTAAGGAGATTTTGGATGAAGTTAAAATGGGAATTAAGTTACTTAATTCAGATAAGATGACCAATTAATTAGGATTAGGTTTGACTCATTCTTAATAAGAAAACATAAAATTGATGAATATGATTCATCATAGAGGAAAGAATTTTATATCCAAGGGATGAACCTTTTGTACATGTGATGTACATATGAAATCTATTAATAGGATACCCAATTAGGCTTGATTCATGTGATGGATGGCTTAGATTAATTAGGATTAATAATATGGTATTTAATTGGATCCATATGATGGCATGATTTGATTCATGAAAATCTAATTGAACTGTGGGCTAAAATTATGCCACATAGAGGATGGATCCATGCCCATATGATGGGCATAACCTATTTTTACATCATAAAGGAGGGAACACCCATGATTTGGGCATCATCATGAAGCCAAATCCAAGGTTGGGGCATTAGTTTCATGAGATAACCAATTTCTTATTTTTTAGGGATGCGGTTTGATGGTTGTAATCCTAATATGATCATGATAACAAATATCTTAAATTTGTTAGGATATTTTGTTATCAACTTGATATCGTTGCATGGTTAGGTGGTTGAAACAAAATCTTTCCTCTTTTTTGGAACCATATGCCCCCTCTTCATGAAATAAAAGAGAGAGACACCCCTCCTTGAAAATACACACCTAACTCCTCTCTCTTGGATGCCCATGCCCCTCTTTCTCTCTCTAGGATATCCTTTCTCTCTCTATAATATCTTCTCTCTTACTTAGACATCCCACATCCTTTTGGGCAGTTGAAGATGCCTCTCTCTATTCTTAGGTGGGTTGAAAGGAGGCACTTTCTTCTCTATTGGTTGATCAAGATTTGATCTTGATCAAGAAATTATTTTCTTTGATAGATCAAGATTTGATTTGATCAAGAAATCTTCCTTTCTTGATTGATCAAGATTTGATCTTGATCAAGAAATTATTCCTTCTCTTGATTTAAAAATCAATTGAAGAAGAAAAGAGGCGCTAGCACCCCTCATTGGAAGGTCTTCATCCAATCCTAAGAGGACATCATCCAAAGATCTCTGTGTGGATCATCATTGGAGGCCGAACGCATGAATGACTAGTGGTAAATTATTTACTGGCTTCATTAGTTTTTATCCACGATAAAGAACACAAGTATGATTTAGAATTAATTTTTAGAATTAATTTTGTTAAATGATCATTCCCTGAGAATCTTGGGCTTTAGAAATTAAATTTGTGTTTATTTTATCTTTCGTTGCATGATATATGAATTTAATTCATATAAAAATACATAAAATTTTCAACAGAAACCACACCTAACCATCTATGAAAGAATCTTGATTTGACTCAAAATTTTTATTTATCTTAAAAATATGCCTAACATGGAAAATCATGCCTAAAATATGATTACTAAGAAATCAAATCATGCCTAAAATATGATTATAAAGAAATCAAATCTTGATCAGCTCTTCTAACTTCTTGAATTACGTGATCATAATCTTGACTTGATTCTTTGCTAAAGAAAATGCCCTTGCACAGGTATCTCGGGTTGGATGTGCCAAAAAGACCGTGTTATGCCTTAATGGATGTGTTTGGCTGATAAATTTCTTCTAAGTCAACTTTAATGAGTAGTATCAGCCTTTGTTCTTTCTCAGTGGTGAATATGTTCTCTTCTTGCTGTAAAACTCTTCGGACAAAGTTATTCAGTTCTTCTTTGAATCTTTTAGCTCGAGCCCTCGTCATTGGACCAATCAAAACTTGAATTGGATCTTTAGCATGCCTTGCATCCTTGATATCCTCATCAAGATGTCATTATCGATCGCTAATATGCTGATGATAAAATTAATCATCTTGATGATGGGCTGGTTGTCTATAGTTCTTGATGCTTTTTGCCCACCTTACCTTTTCGAGGAGCCTCTGGGACCTTAAACATACTTTATACTTCCCAAGGTAGCACCTTCGGATAAGACTTTCAATTTCCTCCTTGAGTTGATAACAATTCTCTCTATCATGATAATAGTCATGGTGGAAATGACAACACCAACTTTGATCTTTATTCTTTAGCTTTTCCTTCGTAGGCTCGAACCATCATAGATAAGTCTTGTTGTGAATCTTATGAGAATCTGTATTTTTAAATGGTTAGGGGTGTAATCATCCCTACATTGGGGGTGGGGGAGAGGGAGGAGGAGGAGGGAGCACCTTAATTTTTAAAACTCAGGGTTGTACCTCTATCTTTATTCATCCTTTCTCACATCTCCTCAATTAATGAGCCTCTTATTTGAGGAGAAGACCATAGAATCCTAAACCTTGTAAGCTTTTTGGTCTTTACATATTTCTCCATTCAATTCATAAGATTTACTATATCTTTGTGCTCCCTTGTTGAGCAAGAAGTTGAAGGGTGAATCTAGTAGCTATGCATAAGTTGGCTACAACTATAGATAACTTGATATAGTTGTGCAGAGGCTTGTTTTTGTACTATTTAAATGTCATTGAGCCTATGCTTTTTTTTTTTGGGCCAAATACTAATAATGAAATGTTAAAAATTACCTTTCTATACTACAACAAATATTAAAAATTTTAATGCTAAAAAAAATTATTTTTTGATATTAAAAGGCATCAAAAAAAATATCAAGCGTGGATAAAAAGAGAGTGAAGGTGAAATTTTCTAAAGCGTCGAAAAATTTCGATACTTGCTAACGCTTGAAAGCGTCAGCAACATTTTCTCTTGCTGATGCTTTAAAGCATCGAGAAGAGAGTCAGCAAGTGCTTCATTTTTCTCCCATTCTCCTCCGAGCTCCAGCATCGACCCTGTTGCCTTCACCGCCAATCGCCTGCATTTTTTTGTCACCGTCGGTCTGGCTCTTCACCATCACCATGCCACATTAGGCCTCCTCTTCCCTCTTTGCTGATGACCACGCCACTACCCCTGCTCTTTCTCTCTCTTCCCCTCTACCTCCTCTCCACATCCGACCAACCACCATGGCTCCATCTTCTCCCATCACCGCCACCGTCGATCGCGGCCTCTTCCCCCTCCCTCTGTCGTCATTTCTCCCTCTTTGCCAACTTGAACGATGCTTCCCTCTTCTTTGAAACCGCCGCAGCTGTGGACCTCCCCTCTCCTCCCTCTCTTCTCTATTTCTTCTCTGTTATATATATCCTTAATCCTGCAACCACAGCCATCAATTCATAAGCCAACAAGCAGATATGAGATTATGAAAACTATACAAATTAAAGGCAAAAGAAGCCTTTTACGAAGCCTTTTACGTCTATATAATAAGAAAGCGAACCGTGAGATCAAAAAAAAAAAAAAAAAAAATCTATTTTTCGCAAAACAAAAGGAGGGATCTTGATGGAAGGAAAAGGCAAAGAGGAAGGACCGAGGCATAGTCAGGATGGTTAGCGGTCATGGCCGCGACAGTCTCAGTAGCGAGCTTAGCCCGTAACTCAACTTCTTCAACCTTACGGCAAGGACCTGAACAACCCTTACGGCAAGGACCATTCCCTTCTCTTCTACCAGACTCATTTCCCGAGGAAGAGGCTATATTACTGATTAGATCTTGAGCCAACCAGCGGTGTGCTACCGCGATGACTGTTATCAGAGCGTACGAGGGCGGAGAGGAAGTAGTATTGGGCGTTCCCCCCTCAGATCAAAGCTAGAAGGAAACCATCAAGGAGGAGAAGAGGAAAGAAATAAAGGGGAGAAAAATTAAAAAAAAAAAAAAAAAAGAAAAAAAAAAAAGAAGAAGTAGAAGAAGTTAGGGATAGAACGACAGTCGTCGTTTCCTTTCCTTTCATTCCCACCGAAGAACCGGCAGTTTTGAGATCAGTAGGTATGGACGATTGATCCAACCTAAAGGGCTGAAAAGAGGGCATCAGGAAAGAGAGTGAGGGGCACGCCGAGTTATTTTGGCCCCATTGTTGTCCCAACGAGGCAAGGGAGAAAGAATCTAGGGAGTTAAATGCTTGCCAACTTGGGTTTCAAATTTTTTTTGGCATGTGCTAAATTTCGAAGAGGCGATCGGCGTGGGAGAGAAGGGGGAAAGAAAAAGTCTAATGCCGACGCTTATAAGCGTTGGCAACTTTAGGTATTTTCTAATAACACTTATAAACATCGTTACATCGATTAACTACTAATGCTTTTCTAAAGCGTTCATAGCTTTTTTGGTATTTTCTGACGCTTCATCATAATCGAAAGAAAATGTTGCTACAATTTTTTTTGTTGTAGTGTTAGCTCTTTAAAAAAATAATTAATCTTGGTTTGAAATTTGAGTACCAATCACAAGCTGCCATTTTTAGAGTTAAAGAACACTTTATACATGATAGCATTAAGAGCCCGTGAATCATCATCAAGGTCCGATAGGTCACTAGTAATCATTGGGGTTGCTCGAACCATCATATAACTCTAGCTGGGGCAGCTTGAACTTTAAAGGGAATGGCTCCTATATGACCTTTTCATGAATGAGGGGTTGACCTTCAAGTCGAGATCATTCAAGGGGCTTGATTTTCTTCAACTTCTTGCATCATGACTTTGATACGGTTCATTCATGGCTTAAACTATAGCCTTAAGTCAAGGTCTTATAATTCGATTCTTCTAAAAGGAACTAGGGACTTTGCAATGCTAACCCTATTCATAGTTTGATATCTTTGAGGTTCTCCTCAAGAGCTTCAATGTAAAGATGCTAGTTATATCAAGAGCTAGAACCCTTTACAGCTATACCAATAGAGAGGCCAAGGTCTGGACTAGTATGGTGAACCTACTATTGAAGTTGAGCAAACTATGCAATGGTTATAGCTTCCAAATGGTCCCATAGGGGGGGAGATCTAATCTTTGGAGGGCATTTGGTAGCAGGTAATCTATCCAGATTATCGATAATTTAAATGGGATTCACTAGATAAACATGTTTGGTATATGTTTTGAATGGTAATTTATCTTGTAGTGTTAATCCGAATTATCTCTCATGAGTTAATCCGGATTACCTTAGAAATGGATGGTTATCTACTAGAAATGTGATAATTTGATAAATTACTTTTCACAAAATTACTCTTTTTTCTTTCGATCGCTCTCTACTCGCATCCTCCTCTACCAACCTCGCTGGAACCTCCAGGTCGAAGGTCTCGAGCCATATCCTCTTTCACGAAGTCGAGCCGCAAATCTCATCGCCCAGTGAACCCACGGTATGCCACGAATTTTTTTCGATCGGTGGCCTCCAGCATTCTCATGATCTCTTTGAATATCATTTATAAATATATTTTTTTAAACACTATATTTATAAGAATAATTTTTTTAAATCAAATATATAATATATAAATTTTTAATAATTTAATTTTAAGGTATTTTAAAATTTTGATGTTATATGACTGGTAATCTATTTATCATACCAAACATAGTAATCAATATTACTTTTGCATTATTTGTATATACCAAAAACAGTAATTAACATTACTGGTAATCTATCAAGTGGTAATTTATCTTATAAATAATCCATATTATCATTCAGGATTGCTGGTGATGCACCAAATGCAACCTTGATTTGCTTTGGATAGTGCCATATAATTGACTTACCCCACAAAGATTAAATATGATGCGTTGAACTTATGTTATAAGGATTAAATGCATTGCAATGGACCTATTTTGAATGAATTAAATGCAAAATAGTGGGCCTACTTTACTAAGTTTAAATATGAAAGTATGCAATAGACCTTGGAATAAAAATTATATATTGTCATAATCTCACCAATTAATGAATTTTTAAATAAAAATTTTGAAAAATAGTATATAAATTGTTTATTGAAATTACATGAAATGCTGATTAGAAGAGGTTTTCTATTTGTTAAAAATAGATGCATATCTTAATTTTGGAAATCGATATAAATTATCTTTATGAAATTCTATGGAATTTTTGTTTTGATGATAATCGTATTATTATTGAGAATATTGATTATCTAATGATATTATTTATTTTAAGCATCAATAATTGTTATTTTGATTTTTGTAGCGGTTAGAAACTAATTAATGTATGGCTAATTCAAGTTTTTGGAGAAATTTAATTAATTCCGCACGCTAAATTATTATTATATCACTGTCTTTCCAAGTTTCTCCACGCTATAAAAATTTAATGAAGTTATGGTCAAATATTGGTCAGTTGAAATGTGCGGCCGATAACCAAAGTTTGAGATGACTTGGACGATAGCCTATCAATGATAGGGACGTGCCAATGAACCATGGTTGGCCACGCTTGATGATAGGTAGATCCGCTAACGGGCCCTCCTGGTGGTCCCGCTCGAGGGAGCTTCTATTTGCATCACCAAAATTACTCAGTATTCCCCACTTAACAAAAAAATACTAATTTTATCCTATAAAACATGACCAAAATGCCTCTGCACCCTCTCTGAACAAACCATCCCCCTTCCCACCTCCCCCACCCCTCCCCTCCCACATTCATGTGAAAAAAAATCCCTCAATCCATTTCTATCTTGTTTGAAGAGATTTCAACCTTCAATTGAATAATGGACAGACAACTACGATTTGGAAAGGTTCTACGGATGCAAAGATTCATTTTTAACTTGTTTCGAATTTTTTTTTCATAGTTCGTGTTTTGTTCAGCCACATAGGGCCGAACAAATCACCTTTGTTCGGCCCACACTAGCCGAACAGAGGCTCCTGTTCGGCCTATGCCACATAGGGCCGAACAGAGGGGTTTAGGTTTAAGTGTTTAGGATAATTTAGGGTTAGGGTTTAAATATTTTTTTGATTGTGTAGGGTGATGCTTCAACTGAATGCAATTAACATGATTGACTCTGAATATGATAGATTACACAAATGAATTTACAACTTACGAGGTCTAATAATTTGATGTAGATATTCAAGAGTATAGAAGACTTGGGTAATTGGTGTCGGAAAGCTAGGAGGAGGAATGGATTTGTTGTTATTATTAAAACTTCTAATTCGGGTAGCAATGTTAAGAAACCAAGAATTGTATTTGCTTGTGAGAGGAGTGATACCTATAGAAGTAAAAGCATAAAGGAAAAGGGATTAAAGACCAGGGCCAGTGGCACTAAGAAGTGTGGATGCCCTTTTGCATTAAGAGGAAGAAATTGGATATTGCAGATGATTAAATGTTAATGGTCGTTTGTGGTGTGCACAATCATCCAACTATGAAGCATCTCGAGGGGCACTCATATGCTGGACGATTATCTAAGCAGAAGACTTCATTGTTAGTGGATATGTCAAGAGTTTAGTTCGGCCAAAGGAGTCCATATTGTCCATATTGAAGCAAAGTGATGCCCTCAATGTTACAACAATGAAGACGGATCTACAATGCACGCCAGAGGTGTAAGGTTGTAGAGAAAGCTAGGAGATCTCAGATGCAATATCTTCTGGATAAATTATCCGAGGATAAATACATTGAGTGGCATAGAAATTGTATTAAGTCCGATGTTGTGCGTGACTTATTTTGGGCACACCCTGGCAGCATAGATTTGTTACGTACATTTTCTTGTTTTGATAATGGATTGCACATACAATATGAATATATCGTCTTCATCTCTTAGAGATTGTGTGGGTAACATCAACTGACCTCATATTTTCTATTGCTTTTGCATACATGGACTCTGAGCAGGAAGATAACTATATAGGCATTAGAGAGATTGCACAGTATCATAGACCTAATGGTCTGCTTGAGGTGATCGTCACAGATAGAGACTTGACTCTATTGAATGTAATTTAGAGGGTATTTCCTATAGCAACACATTTGTTATGTAGATGACATATTAGTAGGAATATTTTGGCCCAGTGCAAAAGATTATTTGAAACGAAGAAATGATAAGTTTATAACGAGTTGGAATATATTAGTTGTTCACCACAGAAGACGAGTATAATGATCACTGAGTACACTCTAAGAGTTTAGTACCCATCCAGATGCTTTACAATATGTGGCCAATACTTGGCTGAACAAATACAAGGAAATATTTGTCACAGCATGGACAGACGCATGTAGGCACCACGGGAATGTAATAACTAATAGGTATCACAAGAAATTGATTCATTTAAGAACTTTATAATTTAATTGCATACTTGTTAGCTAATTTTTATTTAATTTTACTTACTTTACTAAGGCTAAAAGTGCACATGCAAAGCTTAAAAGATAGCTTGGATCAAGCCAAGGGACTTTCGAGTCATCTTAGACAAAAATACATAGTTTGATTGAGTTGCAGCACAGTGACATTAAAGCCTCATTTGAGAAGAGTTTGACGGTCGTGCAACAAAACTTTAAGCCTGCTGAATTTAAAGAATTGCGAGGTTTCATATCTATAAGTGCATTAAATCATATCCTCACCCAAGCGAACTGAGCCAATTCAGTTGGGATTGATGAATCAGTTTGTGGGTGTGCTATTCGACGCACACATGGTTTACTATGCGCTCATGAGATTGTGCGATACAGGATGGAAGGTTGGCCTATTCCCCTCGACTATATAGATCCTCATTGGAGAAAACTTGATATAATGCCCGCTTCAAAGGTGCAAAGTATGAAGCCGAGCTGTGAACCAGAGTTGGATATAATTGCTCAGAAATTCAAGCAGTTAGATGGAGCTTCTCAATTGCAGATGTTAAAGAAATTGAGAGAGATTGCAAGCCCAGATAGTACTTCTCTTGAAGAACCTGCAAAAAGATGATCGGTTCACGTGACTGCGCTTCATTGAAGGTTGATACATCTACTCACCGTGACCCTTCTACCTTTAAGTTGGTTCTATCTGAACAAGATAGTTATTCACCTGGTTCATAGTGAATTAGTACAGGCATCCCAACGATGCATATACAAAAGAGGCAGCCGAGGAAGAAGGAAGAAGTATTTCTTTTATTTTTAACAAGAGTACCGTGCCAATGTGTACCGGGTGTGCTGGGCCGGGGCATGCCGATGTATGCCGGCACGTATCGAGGCATGTCGGTCGGCCCGTGCTGACCCATGCCGGGGCATGTCTGCTCGTGTCGGGGCATCCCGCCCAAACCAGTAAGTGCCAGGGGTGCCATGCCGGGGCGTGCCGAGGCATGTCGGTGTTTGCTAGCCCATGTTGGGGCATGCTGGTCGGCTCATGCCGGCCCATGCCGGGGCATGCCAAGTCATGTCGGCACATGCTGACCCATGCCGATGAGTGCCGAGGCATGCCGGTTATTATTAGCATGCGATTGTTTGCAATATATTAAGAGACATTTGATATGGTTTGTAGGTTTTTCGTCCTCGAACTCGGTCATATAAGCCAACGATCTATATTGATCAAATTCCAAATGGGTTGAGGATGTTCATCCAGCATATCAAGGATGTAAAAGATGAGGGCAATTGTGGATTCAGGGCAATAGCTGACTTGCTAGGATTTGTAGAGAAGGATTAGCTTCGTGTTAGGAAGGGTTTATTACATAAGTTGCAGTGTAATTCATAGCACTATCGCGCTTTATATGCTGTCGAAGGGAGGTTTGACGAGATCGCTCATACATTATCATATTTTGAGGATTGTTCACCATCTGACCGGTGGATGACTATGCCTGATATGGGGCACCTGATAGCATCCCGCTATAATGCTGTCTTATACCACCTCTTCTTACAACAATGTCTTACATTCCTACTTCTTAGATTGGTGCCTCTTCCTTCTATATCCCGCAAAGACATTTCAGTGGCTCTCGTAAATGACAATCATTTTGTGGAGGTATTAATTAAACGTCTCTTACTCATCTTTAAATGATTCATAAATTAAATGAGTAATATTGCTTATTAATTTATATTTTATGTAGGTGTTTTTGTTGCCGGGTCATCCGTTCCACCAATAGCAACCAACTTGCGAAGATATCATTTATTTTGTACTTTCGGATGGTCAACTTCATATGAATCCAGGATTCAATAGTTCAAAGAAACTATCTCGTTAGATGTTATAATTAGCTAGACTATTAAGTTGTAGATTGCATTAATTATTAATCTTCAAATTTGTATAATGCTTGATATCTTTATATTAAGTGCATTAAATTTTGACTCCGACAAAAAAAAAAAAGAACCTCAAACTTTCATTCAAATTTCAATGTATTTTACAAAAAGATGTGATAAAAGCTACAAAATATATGAGATACATAATCAATCCCTATCTCACCATTGTCGATGCCTATACTGCTGTGGTGATGCATGACTAGGGCCAGGTATATCACGCTCAACTGTAGAGATATGCTGACCCTGCAACACCTGTATCATCTGAGAAATAACGTCGTACATGATGCTGCTGTTGATCCTCTACTGACTCGCACAGGGATTAGTGGCGCGCGGGGGATCGTCTATATCTTGCTAAACTGTCGTAAAACCTTTTCAGGATGATAGGGTTCTACGACATCTTGACACTTCAAGCATCCACTAAAAAATACAATATCTAGGATTGGACGATCCTCCCAATATGATGATGGGGATCCCAAACTACTGTAACAGACAAATCCTAATTAGTTTGGTAATATATGGCAAATCATAGAAATATGCAAGTGTATGGTCCTATGGTACATGCCTCATCAGCCCTTAGAACGTCCAATGACTCGTGTAGAACCACTAAATGGTCCATCATAGTACGTGATGGACTGCCGGGAATCCATTGGTAAATGCGAGGCCCGACATCATTATAATCCAGGGATGGGTGAGGAGTGAGATATGAAAAATGCTCATAAATTCATGCCTGAAGTAGCATCATATATCCACTAATCTATCTAACAGATTCCCTAGATGCAATCTCCAACTGCCAATATGAATGAGCCAAGGCATCAGCACCTTAGGCATATGTGCTCACCCTATCCAAATTCCAAAGTAGAGAAAGATAAGCTATAGGCACCCTCGTCCCGCTTTTATTAACAAAGAGTGTGCACCCTAACAAAAATAACAAATACCCTTGCGCTGCACACTCTATTCTAGGGTGGCTATCTCTATCAGATACACACCCACACAATCTCCACTAGTAGATCCTCAGCATCCCGATCACTCATCCTATCACATGATAGTGACACTGAGGCACCCATGACATTAATCCCTAATATGGCGGCTACGTCATCCAACGTGATTGTCATCTCGCCAAAGGGAAGATGGAAGGTGTTCATCTCGGGCTGCCATCTCTCTACGAAGCCCGAGACAAAAATATTATTGGTGAACCGATAAGACCAGTGCACTAGTTCAACCAAGCCCGATTGCTGAACTATTGCTTTGAACCTCTTATTAGATTGTCCTGATGCCTACCACCGCCACTCACCTACCTTGGTAGCATGATTCATGCACTTCAATGGGGCCCATTCTTGTAATATAAATGGATAACATTAAGAATTTATATAACAACATCATAATAATACATTAAAGAAAATATAGAAGAATAACAAACAAACAATACATGTTGCCTCCAAATGGAGGTTGCTACATGTGTCCTTAAACTACTAAGGACAGACTCATCCTCTAGACCGCTTGGACATGGCCCATCCGCTTCATCTTCAACATCCATAGCTAACATGTCCTCGTCTACTATTTCAGCTGGTGATGATGGTGCAACAGGAACCTTAGGCTCAGCATGCCTGCCATGACATCTCCTGACCGACGCTATATGTCTAACTCATGAGGATCAACATCCATATCTAAAATATGACATTAACAAGCATTAACATGCAAGATTAAAATATGTCCATATTCTTATGTAGTGATAGCAAAAAAAAATTTCCTCAAAGAACTAAACTATATCGATATACATATATTTTTATTAAAAAACATAATAAGTTTTATATATAAATATTTACTAAATAATAAATTATTTAATATATGAATATTTACTAAATATCAATTTTTTTTGAAAACAACTTTTAATAAATTAAAAGATTTTAAAATTAGGGCCGAATAGATCGACGTCTGCCGGAGGGGGGCGAAAGGAGGCGGAGGGGGGGGGGAGCTAGAGGGAGGTGGAGGGCAATGGGTATGCAGAGCAAATAATGGGGGATTTCGGAGGGAGTTACTTACCAATTTATCGCTGCCTGTCGGTTCTGGGGAAGCCGACGTCGCTGGAAATATGCCATGGCTGCTTGCCAGTGCCGAAGAAGGAGATGGAAGAAAAGGAAAGAGGAGAAGAATATGATTCAGGCGGTTGAGGGGAGGGGGATGGGCGTGCAAAGCAAATAATGGGGAAGGGGTGGAAGGGATGAGTCGTTTTTTAAAACCGGTGAGCCTTTTGAAATGGAATTTTTCCATTTCCACCTCATCCTCCCTCCTTGCCACGCAGAGGTTTGATTTGAAATCGCCACATGAAGTGGGTTTTAAAGAAAACGCCACTTGAAGTGGCGGTTTCAGGAGAAATAAAATCGCCACTAAAAGTGGCGATTTAGGTTCACCTCCACATAGGTGGATCTGTTCTAGTGAGGGCGAACTTTTTGCTATTGCAATTGCATTGGTTAGATTTTTTTTATTTTTTATTAGATCAGAATTATCTTGTTATATCACAATTATTTTGTTATATCTATTATCTATTATCTTGTTTATCTATTATCTATAATAAATAATTATGATATAACAAGATAATTCTATTGTTATATATATTAACAAGATAATAGATATAACAAGATAATTCTGATTAACAAGATAATAGATATAACAAGATAATTCTGATTAACAAGATAATAGATATAACAAGATAATGATTAACAAGATAATTAACAAAATAATTATGATTGATCCAATAACTAAATCATTAACCATCATCTAATCTCTCTTTTAAAAAAAAAAGATTATTTTTTACTTTAACATTATTTTAGTAAAATCTTTTATTTTCATCTTTTATTTTAAAATCGATGCTAAAAACCGATTTGAAAAATTACTCGAAAGGGATGGTTTAAAAAATATATTTTTTAAGGGGATATAGAAAGTAATTTAAAGAGCGCAAATAGAAGCTACCCCCGCGCGGCGTCCCTCCCTACCCTGCTTCACGAAGCTGGACGTTCCGTCACGCAACGCGACACGACACGTTGTCTGGGATAAGCGAGAGGAGAATAAAGAATATTATAAACCAAACAAAAAGTTCCCCAAGCCCCGGGGAAGACCGCCCGCTAGGAAAAGACGTACCGGTTCGTAAATGGAAGGGGACTGTAGCCCGCCCAGCGGCCGCCCACGGGCCGAACAGGAGAGCCCGTCCACCGCGACTTTTTTTATTTATTTTTTATTCTTCTTCTATATATATATATATATATATATATATATATATATATAAAATATCATCTCTTCCCTGTCACCGCCTACGGTTGGAAAAAATCTTCGGAGAATCCACGGGCGGAGGGAGATCGGATGATGTCCCCTCGGCTGGGTTCATTGAGATACAACTTGGAGCAGGGGAGCAAGGAGAGGTTGCTGTCGTCGACTCTCAAGGAGGGGGAGTGGCGGATCGGCTTCGACGACGATGAAGGCGAGAGGGGGTGCCTCCGGCGCCTCGGCGACGGGATAGCGGGCCTGGGGGCCAAGGTGCGGGATCTGGTGGTGAAAGGATGGGTGTTCGGACGCTCCGATCCGAGAAACGTGATTTTCGCCGCAAAGGTGGGGCTTGCGCTCGTTCTGGTCGCCTTCTTCATCTTCCTCAAAACGCCTTACAGGGACCTTTCCAAGCGCTCCACCTGGTCCATCCTCACCGTCGTCGTCGTCTTCGAATTCAGCATAGGTATTCTCAACGATGAATTCATGATGTTGATGAGATCCATCAATTTTAATGGAACTTAAATGGCCGTGTCTTACATGTTCGTACGGTTCGAGAAGGATATTGAAATCAATTCAGAAAGTGATTTGTTGTGGAGATCATTAATTGACGTACTTGTGGAAATCTATCTGCGTGCTTGGAATATTCCAAGTCCATTTTAAAGCAGAGCATGAGATTAAGGGGATGTTAAAGACATGGAAATAGAAGTTTAAGTAGCGTTCATGCTCTGTGTTGAAGATGAAAGTTCAAGGGGTGGTAACTAGATTCAAAAGTAATAAAAAAAATATGGTTTCTAAGCATCTTCTTTAGGAATGAATTGTGTGGTTCTGTTAATTAAATGCGGATTATTATTATATATATGTGTGTTTTTCATTTGATTTGAAAGAGCTAGTCTGGCTAGACTCTGAATTGGTTTTGATGCTTTGAAATGTTTCTTTCTTAGCTCGTATGTTGCATGTCAAAATGAAAATCCTTCTAAATGTTTCTCTGAATCTATTGTCACGCAGGTTCAACGCTTAGCAAAGGGTTTAATCGGGCCTTAGGAACACTTACTGCTGGAGGGCTTGCTCTAGCGCTTGCAGAGTTATCCAAATTGTCAGGGCAGTTTGAAGAACTAGTCATTATTGTCGGAGTTTTTATTGCTGGTGAGACTTGTATTTGATGACTCTATACCTTATTCTGTTCTTTGTGGATTTTGAAAGATAAGTACTCATATCTGTTTTTTTTTTCTTTTTGTCATGTTGATGCTTTGGATGCTAGGCTTCTTGGCAAGCTTCCTAAAACTCTACCCAACAATGAAGGCTTATGAATATGGCTTCCGTTGTTTCTTGATCACATTTTGTGTGGTTGTAATATCGGGATATCATACAGGGGAATTTTTGGAGATAGCTGTGAGTCGATTTGTACTTATTGCACTTGGTGCTGCTGTTACTTTGGGAGTTAATATTTGCATCTACCCAATCTGGGCAGGAGAGGACCTGCATAACATAGTGGCAAAGAATCTCATGGGCGTAGCAAAGTCTTTGGAAGGTAATGTTTTGTCTTGTCATTAGTTTGTAGAAACAAAACTTCTCTTTCCTCGATACACGATGGTTCATCTGAAAACCATCCTTTTATTTGCTCGCCAATTGAAATAATCATATCAGGAAGACCTTTTCGATCAAGGACTCCCAACCACTTAATTTGGCTCTAACATATTGATATCAATATTGTATTGAGCTATATCTGTGCCCTCCAATTGCCCATCAAATAATTGATGTGAACCTTTAATGAGTGCAGTCTTCTTGCTACAGTCAATCATAGATATCCTTAACCAATGGATCCAAATATAACATGTATAATCTTTTTAAACAGTCATCTCTGGTCGGCACATTTACCACTGCGAAGAATCTAGGCTATTATCGTTGTGGCTGATTTTGTATCAATTGTTTTATCAGGCTGTGTTAATGGATACCTTCAGTGCGTTGAATATGAGAGGGTTCCTTCAAAATTCTTACGTACCAAGCTTCTGATGATCCTGTATACAGTGGATATAGGTCAGCTGTTGAATCATCAAGCAAAGAGGAGACTTTTGTATGTATCTGCTGAAATTGTACTTAGTCACGTGCTTGTAGTTGTGCTGGATGCTGATGAGCTTTTTACTGCCCTGCATCTTTACAGTTAAGCTTTGCTATTTGGGAGCCACCTCATGGTCCTTACAAGATGTTGAGATATCCCTGGAAGAATTTTGTTAAAGTTGGTGGTGCACTAAGGCACTGTGCCTTTATGGTAATGGCATTGCATGGTTGCATACTTTCAGAAATTCAGGTAAAATGCTTCTTGTTATAATTTCTTTTGATATAATTTCTTATGCCTTATTAAGCTCATTATTTAATCTTTATCAAAATTTCTTCTCTTCAGATCTGGTAGTAGGGAACATGTTGTCCTTCCTCTTCTGCTTGTCAATTACCGTTGCCTTTGAATAATATCATATGAGCATAACAGCTAGCAATATACCCTGTTCTGTGGCCATGAAGTGAAGATAAAACTTTGAAGCCCTATCTTGCTTTTTATTAAATCAATATAACTTGAATGTCAAATGTGCTTGCTCTGATAGTAGATTTGTTGGCGGATCTCTTAGGATCATATGTAGTTGAATCAAAGATATTGTAAGATACTATAACAGCTATTAAGTGTCTGTCATCATAAATTTGAGGGTTCAGTTTAATCAGGTTTACTGTTAACCAGTGGACTGGTGGAAGAGCTATTGAGCTGAACCTATTAGTCCTGTGGTTGTGGTTGGGTACATGAGATGGTTTTGGCTCTGTACATATTGTTTCTACTAGACCACTAAGCAGCTTGCCAGTGGATTCTGCTTTTGACCACTTGTAGAAGCTGGAAGTCTATTATCAATTTCAGAGAACTTAAAAAGGAAAGAGGGACGTCAATACATATATGGCCTTCTCTTCCTTTCTTGTTTGGTTATGCCTAATATTGGCTACTGAATAGAGCCAGAGTTGAGATTTTGATTTGATATGAGTTTCTTAACTTTTGCTAATGACAGCCATTCAGTGGAAGCCTTAAATAAGAAGTGCAAACTTGGATTCGGACCCTTTGAGAAAAAACTTCCGCTACCAAATTGTCCATATGTCCTTCTCTAATAAACAGAACATGAGAACCCAGTATACTCTTGATGCTACTATTTTCAGATTTGTGGTCATTCATTGGTCAGAGATCTTATGTGATTGGGACCTGAAAAGTCAGATCATATTGTGAATTTGATATTTATTGACAGTTTCATCCAATATTGTGTTCTGTTATTTGGACACAAATGTGAGCAAATTGCCAAACTTAGGGGAGGTCATGGTTCTCTCTCTCTCTCTCTGGGGTTCAGGATCCAATTCAAAGCCAAAACAGTACTAAATTATACTGATTGAGAACATTGACAATTGTGACTTTGAATTAATGGATGATGGATCTGTTAATGGCTTCATTAACTGATTGTTACGGCTTATTCAGCCATTGGATGCTGATAAATTGATAATAAGTTAATGCTCTTGGTAACTTCATACTAAAATAAAAATGAATAATCTACATTGGACTGATTGCAGTTGTGCAGTTTTTTGAAGCATCAATTAGTTGGTCTCTGATTTTTTTTCTTGATTTGTCTTGAATTTTCTTAGTTTGTAAAAAGGCTCATGGGACTTTACTAGTTTGAAAGCCCTGCAGGATTTTATTGGATGCAAGAGAGAAAATTCACATCGAAAGAACAATTTATTGAAACACCAGTCTAGAATCTATGATAATAGGAGATCCTCTTTCTATCAATCAGCATGCTCCTAGATTCACCATTATTGTTGTTAGTCAAAATTCTTATTCAGGAAGGCGTTAAGGTCTCATGTATAAACCTTGTATCTTTCACAGGTTGTAACAGTAGAAGATGGAGTGTGGCTCTTGTATTTACATAGTTTCCATTGAAACAGATGATTCCCTGGTGTCAACACAAGTCAATATATATTTATATACAATGCTTGATGCAGGGTTAGGATGATGCAGTACAGTTGAAATTTCAATCATTGTGCAAGTGGAGTTTAGGTTGATCCAGTCTAACTCTGACAACATCAGAATCCTATGCTATAGTGAGAATAGACAGTGCAATACCTCCATGTCTGGTCTGGGCCTTCTATGATCTAACACAAGAAATTTAGTTGTTAGTAGATATTTGTCCTGAGCAAGATTCTCTATGTTTAAAGGTGGTGAATTTGGATATGACACAAATGACAAGCTGACTTGTGCTCAGTCAATATTGATGCAACCAGATTTAAATTGGGTTCCTAATTTGAGTCATACTAGAACCTTTGTTAAATTTTGATTCTTGATTATTTTCATTTTGACTAGATTATGCCTACGGATAACCATGAGTAACTGGTGTTTCAACAAGCTTTGATATCTACAAATAGACCTTCACATCTCTTTTAGGTGGTAAGCTAAGTGAAGTTGATACTTTATAAACCTTAGTTTATAGGGACGTGGTAGATTCTAACAAGGCAGAGCAAGATTTAAATCCTATGGGATGAGACCATTCTAAAATTTTCATGGTATAGGATGCTCCACCATCCCACACCATAACACTCGGGACATGAGATGTCTTAAAACGTATTGATTAGAATGTTGAAACAATGACATAACAGTCCCGTCTCAGTACTTGAGACAGTAACTTGTTCGAGTGACCAATGTTCCATGAAATGTCCCACCGAGATTCAAAACCATGGAACATGGTACGGCCTTTACAAGCCTTTATCAAACTTCTCAAGTTGTGTTTACTCTCAGTCTCCCCAACTTTACTTATGAAGCAGGACATCGAGCAACTAAATATTTGAATACACTAATTTATTGCATGGGGCTAGTTTCCACTCATTTATTTCCTTGATCTTGTCCCATTTGCTATCTTACATATCTGAATTAACTATTTGGGTAGCATTTTAGGATCATTTATCTCCATACGGAGTCTTGCTTAAGTTTGCTGGGATCTCCTTGATATTTATCTGTCCACGTATATAATGACCTTCTGGGTCCCAGCCATGCTTGTAGTCTTCATGTGATACTCTTGCCAAGATGAAGGCCTAAAATTGATAATTTAACCCAACTTAATATGTGGTCTAGAATATCCTATTGCTCCTTTTTTCCATTTTCCTGATGTAATTATAATGACTGCTAGAGGTCTAACGCCCTCCCTCTAGGACTCTGGCAGTTCTCTCCCAATACTTGATTAAGTAGAGCCCACTTGGTTATTTATGGACTTGAGTACCTACTTTCAAACCCAATTCCTTTCATCCTATCTCATAATGAATTTATATTTAGATTTTGTTAACACCACATAACTCTCCCTGATAATTCTCCTCTGCTTGTCAGTGGCAAACAAATCCTAGGAGTCTGTTATAAATTAAGTGGGTCTGTTATATCCTTTAACTAGAACCCTCCCTATTCCTACACTATTGCATGCTAATCAGATTCAGTACTTTTGCCTTCCAATGTTGAGGAAGAGGAGTGGGTCAATGCCACTTCAAGACCTTGAGAATCCTAGAAGTACCAGCCAAGTTGGAACTCAGACCTCTTTCATTCTTCCTTTGGCCTTTAGTCAACGCTTTCCCCTTATTGACCCTTAGCAATGGGAGGAAGGCTAACATTTAAGGAAACCTGGTAGAGCTTACCATGCTTCAATACCATAGTGGCTGATGTCTAATAATAACTTATCTCCAACATCACTGTCTTCCATTTCCACAATTTGTGACATTGTCTTCCATAATTTGGAAGTCAATTTGGAAGTCGTGTCTTGGGTTAACCCAACTCAACTCAACTCAACTAAGCCTTTTCCCAACTACATGGGGTCGGCTACATGAATCTGCTTCCTCCACTCTGCTCTATTCAGGTTCGCATAGTTTGATTTACAAGATTCATGTTTTAAGAGTTCTGACAGGGTTTTATGCTGGCTGTCAGCTACCTAACGCAACCCTTCTCTTTTATCCGGGCTTGGGACCGGTCTTGGCGGAGTTAAGTCTTGGGTTAACCCATTAATCCAAAATTGACTTGTATTTGTTATGATTATTAAAAGTCAACTTGTGTAATGTTAGCCTTAAGTCTGTATCTTTTGTATTAGTTATGAAAGAATTAACCAAACATATTCAAAATAATATTCCATATTGTATGTTATTTGCAGACGATATAGTGTTGATTGATGAAATTAAATCTGTAGTAAATGCTAAGCTAGAGATTTGGAGAGAGGCTTTAGAATCTAAAGGTTTTAAGATTAGTAGAAACTAAACTGAATACATGAAATGTAATTTTAGTGGAAGTAGAAATACAAATGAAGAAACAGTGAAGATTGCAAGCCAAGAGATACCAAGGAGTAAAAAATTTAGGTATTTGGGATCAATTATCCAGCAAGAAGGTGAAAAGGTGAAGATGTGAATCATAGAGTTAAAGCAAGATGGATTAAGTGGAGTGCTTCGGGAGTATTATATAATCGATGCATCCCATTAAAATAAAAAAAATTCTATAACACCGCTATTAGACCAGCTATGCTATATGGAACAGAGTGTTGGGCAATACTAAAACAACATATGAATAAATTAAGTGTAACAAAAATGCGTATGTTAAGATGGATATGTGGTAAAACTTTAAAAGATGTTAGAAAGAGTAATCTTTTAACAATCCATGATAAGGATAGAGGTAGAGATAGACCTAAATTAACATGAACAAAAATAATTAAAAAAGATATAACTATTTGTAATTTGAATGTTGACTTAGTCCTGATAGAGCAGAGTAGAGGAAGCAGATTCATATAGCCGCATGTAGTTGGGAAAAGGCTTAGATGAGTTGAGTTGTGTAACACAACCCGCAAACTCGGACATGACCCATTAGACTTATTTAACTTATATTAGGAAATTATTCATATATCTTTGTTTAATATATAAAATAAGCAAAATAGAAGGAAAAAAAGAAGTGGAGGATGTTTCGAGTATTTTGGCATTCTATTAGATAAAACCTAAAACATGAGTTACATGGGTTAGATGAAGTAAATATGATTTCAGATTACATGGGTTGAAAATAGGTCATGCATTTCTATCAATCCAAATATGACCTATTTATTAAATGAGTTACATGGGTCACGTCTTGTAACCCGGGTCATGTTTATGTCTAGATTTCTGACACGATTAATCAAGTTTGGGTTGACAAATTTACCATTGTAGTCTTAAGTTGGCATGACCCGTTTATTACCTCTTGACACAATTTGCCACATAGTGCTATGTAGCATGGGTTGGCTTGTGATACTTTTTCCTATATTATGCTTTGGAATATTGGAGGACTAAAGCATCCTTTGCTATATTAGCCAAAGATAGAATTATGCCGAGACATGGCATGAATTAGCATGGAATAATATGCAAGTTTGAAAAAAGATATAAATTTAATGCACGAAGATGTGCTATTTTTTTAAATTATATTTTGACTTTGAAAAATTTTAACTACTTTCTATTTCTACTAGGGTATAGAAATATTTAAACAAATAAATATGGTTCCATATAAATAAAAGGACAGCCTAATGCATGAAGCTCTCAACATTGCAAGCATTGGGAGGTCAAATATAAGCAACCTTACCCTTGCTTGTGGGGAGACCATTTCTGTGACCAAGGTTCTATCTTGGAGTAATCTATATAATTCTAGTATTAAATCATCTTAAGTATTTTTTTTTTCTGATTATTCTTTTCATGTGCATTGCATAATTATAGGACTTATGTACTTGTTACCATGAATTTTGAGTTTATTTGTGTCTTGTACATCCTATGGTAAAACAGAACTTGACACACTAGAAAATTCAAATGCATGTGGACCTTTACTGGGATCCAAGTTAAAAGACACCTTGCATAGGCCTGATCAATAGTCCTTGTTAGGTAAGTTTGTGCATACCTTTATGCATTTGCTTTCAATAGAGGTCTAAATTCACCGACACACAAATCATGTAAACATGTAAAATGTTTAGTTTAAGTGATATTGATATATTCTTGATGACAGAACTTATGGAATAAATTTAAACACCCATATAAGAAAATAATGCTTATTTGGAAGTGGGGATGTAGAACTTTCTGCAGTTTGTAACTGAACATTAACTACAGATCTCATTCACCGTTTAATTTACATGAAGTCCTTCCATCATGCCAGCAAGCTGGTAATTTGACACGTATATAGAATACAGTATGACAGAGGACAAATGATCCACCTATTGTAGTCAACTAGCATGGGTGGCATTTTTGAGCATGTCATCATCACCATGGTTCAAGCTGGGCCAATATGATCTGTTCTCCACCAGCACGGTGGTCTTGATTTTTGGCTGGAGCATTGTTAAGTATTCAAGTGCAACTCCTGCATAATGAATTCCTGGCTGAAGTATTTGTTAAGCACAAGCATGCCTCATGAGCTTCATGAGCCAAGACACCATCATCTAGGAATACAATGAATGCTTCACTTTCTATCTTACTAACTACCGAGACTTATGAAATACATTCAAAGTATCTATCACTGACACAATATCACTTGGTAGTTGGTACTATTAAAGTCATTCGTCTACTTGAGAAATGGTGGTTAATAAGTAAGCTCTCCTACTATATGCATTGTATGTTTCATTCTGAACTCTGCAACTTGATGACAAGACTGTACCCATGAGATTTTTCCAACAATAGTGCAAGCTTGTACTAAAAAAAACTAAATTGATTGGTATGCTATTCTTGTTATATATTACCTTCAATAACTGTAAGGAAATTATCGCATATCAGACAGATAAGAAAAATTTGAAAACCCAAGATGATATCTCTGTCACTATATTTTTTATCTCCTCTACCGCCTTAGTTGCTGCCTTGGTTCTTTGGAAATTGCCCTTCTCCAATACCCTATGGCTGGAGTCATAATAGTGCTGAAATCTTGTATTTGTCTCCTGCAAAAGGCTGCTAGAACATGAAATTTTGTTTTATAAAGACATTTGATTACAAGAAAGATCAAAATTTGGGTATTTTGAGTTATCTAGATGCTTGGAAATGACCCCTTTTGACACTCCTTGACACTTAAAATTGACGACAATCCATATTGACAACAATCCATGATGTCAGCATAATTAAGTTTTGGCACTTGGAAATTTACATGACATTTAGCAAAGGTTTTAACAATTCTGTCAAATGACAGGGCAGTTGCTACAATAATTTATTAATTAAATACATTTCATACAGCATACACATGGTATAATTTGGATGTGTTCCCATGTCCAACTTTGAGGGTTTCTGAGACCAACTCTTTTGGATGCTTGTACACTTGACACCCATCCCACATGTCCAAGTAGCATTTCTAGAATGTGTAAAATGCATCTAACACTCAATTATGGCTTTCACATTTTCAAGATTGAGCAATTGTTGTTGATGGGTCATCTGTCACCTTGTTTGATCCCATCTTCTTTATTGACTAATTCAACATGAATGGGTCAATTTGATCCGTGTCTTTAAGCATAGTCTTACACTTATCAATGGGGCACATCCCTCTGGATTTGTTTTCCTACTTAAGGTATAAATGATTTTGTTGCATTTTAAATTATAATGCATATCATCAGATGATTCCTAATGAATAGATCTTATTTCTCATACACATCTTCAGATTCAAATATCATTGGTTGATGGTTCACTCTTAGATTAATTTTCGTAAATAAACTAATCACATTGATGCTTCTAGACTTTTTTTTTGAAATTTTTTGTTTAACTGCATTATGAGTAAATTATATAGGATCTGCTAGTTTACGATTGGTTATTCTACTTCTCGTTTAATTCTTCTTACTCTTTGGCCATTGGGGACTGAGTAAAAACTCAGGAAGGTTATGCAGTGTCAATCCCTTCTGCTCTCTCTTGTTTGTGATAAGTTTGTAGTCTCTTGTACTTGTCCTTCTTTTTGACTTGTGGCACATTATGTCTATTTGTCTAGGTTTGATACTCACGCTTTTCATTGCAAATATGTTTATGGGCTCTTAACTGGCTAAATAATTAGTCCTTTCTTGTGATGCTAGTTGTACAATTTTTCTCTGTATATATTATATTATGCTCTGATTCTTGCACATATCCTATTCTATTCAGAAAGGATTCAATATGTATTTGTTCTAATTAAAGTTTTGTTTGTTCCTCTATGATTATTCATTATATAAATGTTTGTTTGCATCTGTTGCAAGTTTATATGTCTCTGGTTTGTCAATATTTTGTGGTGCCATTTGCATGTACCTGGTTCTCCAATGTTATCATGGTATCCCCTTCTCACTCTTGAGATGATCACTTTATGTTGAAGTCTGGCAGGTCAATGAAGGGTCTATCACTGCAACGTTACTGCTTTGAAATAATCTGTTTTTTTGTTTCCTTGGTTTATTTCTTACTCAGAACCGATCATAGAAAAGTCTAAGGTTACCCCATACGTATCTCTCTTTATTATCATCTAAACTCTTAGTGCTTCTATCCACAACTTCTAGCCTTTTCTTTTATATCCATTTGAGGACATTCTTCAGCATTCAGCCATTCTTCAGCCTTCAGCCATTCCTTTCAATTGTTACAAAACATTGTTGAGGTGACCATCTTTTGAAGTTCACTTTAGGCAATAACTGCTGTTGTTGATATTTATGATCCTATTTTTCAGTGGTTTCATGCAACTATCCCTTCTTGCTGTAAACCACTAAGAAAACCGTGTCTTGTTCCTTGATGATTAAAAACAATATGTTTGGGAAGCTCAAGTGCTATAGCAACATTTTTGAGAAGCTCAAGTGCTATCTAGCAGACTAAGACAATGTCATGTGCCTTTACATGCCAATGAATTTACAGTTCCATGAATTTGGTCTGCAAAATTGAAGTCAAGATATACAAGGCTTGATTAGTGGTTGGTGATTCTTTCTCCAAAAAAGCATGGAATTGAATGATAGAAGGCTTTCTAAAAGACGGATAAGGAGCACTTGAAATTATGGTTTATCACCCTTTTTTATGATTGTTGAAGACCCTGGATGTAAGGCTCAGGCCTTTTGCACGACGATCCAGTTAAGTCTCAGGAAAAACTCCCCCAATCAGAGGAGATGAAGAAAAAAAATAAATATTCATTGCTAGACTCTGAGAGGCAATTCAACTTTGAGGAGAGTCGGATCTATAAACTCTCAACTCAACTCAACTCATCTAAGCCCTTTCCCAACTACATGGGATCTATCAACTCTCCGTCTCTATAAATTTCTAAACCCCTCCCCATCATCATCACCTCTTCTGACCAAGGCTTCATTTTCAATGGCCATTGGCTGCCACAATCTCTTATTCTTTTCTCTCTTTTCTTTACCTGATTGCTGCCAAGTCACTATTAATGATTGTTGACAGTAGACTAAGAAGTGCCCTGTTCTCCCCTGTTTTTTTTTTTTTTTCTGTTTTATGATCGGGTTGTGGCTAGCGTCCACCCATTGGCCTTCAACGAGTGATGAGGAGCTCTGATCAAGGCAAGAGCCCCTCCATTCTCTTTCTTTCTCTGGTTTTGTATCACAATAGCCAAATTGCCCTGTTCTTTACTCCATTGTGGCAGAGTTGTCGCTGTCTCCCCGTCAGTTTTCTGTTGGCATCATTCGAGAAGTAGGGCATCAACGCAAATTTGATCAACCAGAGCTTCTCTTTCTCTCTCTAGTGCTTATTGGGATGCCGTTTATCATGGATTTTCGAATTGCCTCACTGGATGTTCGCCACCTCGGTCGTCGTTTGCAGTCTGCTTAGCTGCTATCTTCTAATGATGCCACTCCACTACCATCCCTTCTCCTAATTCGATTAAAAGGGAGCCATGAAGCAATAGGGATTCCGTCCTTTATTTTCTTCTCCTTCCCTTTGTTCTCCTTCCTCTCTTTCTTTCTCATCTCTTCTGTTTCTCTCTAGATGGCTAGGGTCTAGTTATGGCTCCATTCTAGATCCTGAATCATGTTTGAGGATAAAGGTAGGAGCCTTATGTTGATCTAGTGACCACTAGGTGTGTCGGTCCCCTACCCCAGCCTTGCTAAATACTATTAAATCCCATTAATATTTATTTCTCTATCAATGACAATTTCTCTAATATATGTTTTTATTCTCAAGTGGAAATTTCTTATAACTTTAGTCCTGATTGATGTGAGAATGTCTAGGAGTTAGGGAATTGATTTGAGACAACTATATGATGATTGAACATTATTTGGATGATAGGTTTTGAATAATTAGAGTTGTTTAGTTATGATCGGGGCGGGTCCTCATTAGGTTGGGTAAAATTACCATCCTTACCTCACACATAAGCTTCAACTGAATTTTTAAGTAGATGGTATTTTTCTTTTAGATTCTAACAATATTTCTCAGCTTACTAGGGGTCTCTTAGCTTCTCTTGATGGAAGGTATTATTCCATTCATGCTGTCAATTTGTCATCCATATAGTTATCACCATATGCACTTCTTATTTGTTCCATCTATGCTCATTTTTCAAAACCTGTGATGCAATATCACTTATTCCTAAACCTTTATATCTGTTTTTTTTGCAAGAACAAGACGGAATGGTTAAGACTTAAAACTTGTTATGCAATATCTATTTAAAACAAATATGGATGTAAAGTTTTTCTATCAAGCTAATATCCATATTTGCCAAATAAAAATAGATATGGATATCGATACATTGATATCCGATTTGTATCCGGTTTGTTTTCAGTCCTATCATTTTTCTTTTTGTTAATATCTTGTTGGACCACTTTGCAATCAATCTTGTCTTGCTTGGCTAGTGGTTTATGAATTTGGTCTAGTAAGAGCCAGGTGTTTGTAAGAATCTGACGTAAAAACCTTTTAAGAGATTTAACATGGGGACATGTCTATGCATTATAAATATGCATTTAAATATGTATAGATATATGCATTTAACGAATATTTAGTTGGACCAATTACTCTGACAAAACCTTTGCTAAATGCTATATCAGATTAACAATGTTCAGGTGGTGGTGTTAAAAGTACACATGTAATGGTGATGACAACTTGACATGATAATTGGAAGCATCAAAGTAGCTTCATGAAGCATGCCTGAGCATCCAACCATTCAACATGCCAAGAAACCCAAACTTAGTGTTTGGGTAAGACTGATTGCTGGAATTTGCCAAGTATTCTTACTACTGTGGTGTCCACACCATCTGTATTTGTTGCAAGCTTACCAGGTTAATGGTCTATGGAAGGTTTACTAGCAATATCATACCTCCCAACACCTTTTTCCATTAAGACCAAGCCAAATTCAAATAACAGAGACAAAACTTATTTTGGTAGCCAAAAAGGGCAAGAGTTGTTGATCTTGGTTTTAATGGATTTCATGTAGGCCATTTTACATGATCTTGAGGAATTCTATGCAACTTATATTTAATTTAACCGTACATTACATGATGATATTCAAATGTCAGTTTAGCCACTAAAATGTGCAATCACTATTGGGTAAACCAAGTATGCATTCTGGACAACATCTTATGTAAATCAGAACTACATCATGATATGCTGTTTAGAGGTTTTTAATTTTTAATGGTGGGAAATTAAAGATAGTACTCACAATTCAATAAGATCAAGGAGAACTATAAGGAAAAAGATGGTGGCTACAGGAACAAAAACCACTAGAAAACTTTAGGGTAAAGTATATTTTTGATCCTTTAACTTAAGGGGTATTTCACTTTGGTCCTTAAATTTTAGAAAAATTTTAAAATATTCTTAAACTTTCATTTTTGATTCACGTTAGATCATTAAAACAATTTGACATTGTTCTGCTGATGTGGCAAGCTTGGGTGGCAGAAGATGCTTAGTTGATATCTTGCATGAAAAAAAGCAGTGTGAAAGTGAATTTTAATTTTTTTATTGTTTCAAGCACCATTAAAACAGAGGAGAGAGAAGAGGTGAGGGAGAAGGGAGGGATTTAGCCAAAGAAGCGGTTATAATAGAGGACAAGGTTGGAGATGGCTAGGATTCTGATAATTGCTGGAGTGATTAGACTGAAGATAAGGTTGATGTTAAGGTTGAGGTGCAAAGTTAGTTGAGGGAGGCAAGGGAGGGGTGACGGCATTGGAGAGGAAGTTGCGGTTGAGGGTGAGGAAGTGACTAAGGCTAAGGGAAAGGGAGTAAGGAGGGGGCCGATGATGCAATTGAAGAAGAGGGGAACTCGGTGAGGATGGAGAGGCGATGATGCAATTGAAGAAGAGGGGAACTCGGTGAGGATGGAGAGGCGGCTGAGGGTCGGGAAGAGGTAACCAATGCAAAGAGCTAACACAGGGGTTGCTAAGGTTAAGGACTAAGCTAGGGTGGAGATTACAGCAACTACCCTTGATGTTATCTCTATTGAGCTTGTGCTGGTTCCACCTGTGTTCGATTGGAGTCACATGTTCCGCAAACACCAAAAGGAACAATAATAGTATAGATCTAGCTATCCGTCCACACTGCTCTTTTGCACCTCCATCCACTTCTTGATCTGTCATTGTAATCAAACCACCACCATCACTCCCATGTTGAAGTAGCGCGGTTGCCAACCAGCGAACATTCCAACAAGCCATGGGTCTGACCAAAACTACTCCATGGAATACTGGGTAAAGTTGGCATGGCCCAACTCCAATGCCCCAACCATCCATGACCCCAGGCTCTTCCAGGGCTTCTCAATGTTGTCAACCACCGCAAGATCAGAATCACATACTCTTAAGGCCTCTTTGGATGCTA
This sequence comes from Calamus simplicifolius, assembly GCA_900491605.1. NCBI lineage: Eukaryota > Viridiplantae > Streptophyta > Magnoliopsida > Arecales > Arecaceae > Calamus > Calamus simplicifolius. The sequence goes on from UESW01004600.1 coordinate 325,468, forward strand.
GGAGATCTTATGTTTGATAAGATCTTCCATGCAGATCTTTAAATTCAAAATTACATGGAAATTAGAATTGTTTAAAGAAAGAGAGGCTGCCAGTGAGATAGTTAATCTCTATGTTCTGAAATAATATAAAACACTTTGTTGTCAAGAGCCTCGTTCCACTTGAATCATTCCCTTTCTGTTATATATTTATTCTCCTTCCATTGTGTTTTCAATACACAACTTTGTTGGGAAGATTTTATCAGTTTTCCAAGCATCCAAACGGACCTTTGAAGCCATTTTTGATTGATGAGAGCTAGGTAGATCACTTACCACAAGCATAGTTCTATCATGCCAGCAAGGTTATTCCTCTCATAGTTAAGTGGCTGCTCCAACACTTGCTGTAGTAATATAAAAATCAAGTTTGGACATATTTTGGATTGAAACTGTACACCTTGAAGCAGAGTTATGGAAAGATGGAGTGTATAAGGACTTCAAGACTAGCATTAGAGACAAGTAGAAGAAGATGTTCTCCAAGTGGAGAGCATGCTTAAGGATGAAGTGAGATGAAGCCACAAAGGTACTCCTCATCAAGGTGATAGCAACATGGATAAGCAACAAATCACATATGATGATGTTATCATTGGGATCAGAATAGAACAGGGATCACCTCCATAAAAGATAGGGGTGAGAGAGAGTGAGAAGAAGGATTGGAGAAGGAGCGGGAAAGGAGAGATGGCATGAGACTTATGTAAGACTACATTGCACTGCTATGGCTGTAATTGTCAAGATCACCACCCACCTCTAATCTTTGAACTATGAGCTGTAGATGTAGACTTGAGCAATTCTGAAAAGAGGGCTCAGGTTGAGTGCTAGCTGGAGACTGAAACAATGGCATAGGAAGAAAAAAGTGTAATTAAAATAATTTTTAAGTGAATAGACTACCACAAAAGCCTTTCTCTACCATATAAGCCTGCCATGCCAGCAAAAGAAGCGCCAAATTTTTTTAAACAGTAAGGACTAAAGTGCATTAAAAATAAAAGCTTAAAGATATGTTAAAATTTTTTCATATTTCAAGGATTAAAATGAAACATTCTCCAAAATTGAAAGGTTAAAAGTGTACTTTATCCAAAACTTTAAAACATAAGGTACCAAAAACGCCCATCTAATCGAACCTTACGAACATTGGTAATAGCTAGTGGACAATGATTTACCAATTTAAAGCCTTCTCCAAGGATCTTGATAATGGAAAATGATTATCAAACATTTTAATTATTAGGCTGATACAAGTTACCTTACCATCCAAATCATGTTGGGCTGTAAGCTACTTGTTGAACAACATTTCTAATTTTCTATATTGTGCCTACTGCTCAACTTACGAATATATTGCTGGCACCAACTTGCATCAAAAATGTTCTATCTCATCTTTTGATAACTTGAATAGGAGGCCACAATAGAGATGATACAGTAATATGTCTGATATCCAGTTTTTGTTCAGTGTCTATAAAAAGTTGTATATGTCTGTGTTTACTATTATCCTGCTATATACTGAAAATGACTGTATCTTTCTTTAATTATTCCATGTGCACTAAGCTACTTTTTGTCCAGAATTGTCCAGAATAATTTTAAATGTTTGCTAATTTATGCCAGGAGCATTGAGTAATCTTATGTATTTCTCCAAATACTTGTGATCATCGCAATGGGCTCAATGTGGATACAGACTCGTTGCTAAATCTTGTTACCATGAATGTGCAATAGATTTTGAGTTCATGGCCATACCAATATGGAAGCTACCATGTGCAGAAACTTTAGAGAACATCTGTGACTAAGAAATTAAAACCTCTTTCCTATGCGTGTTTGTGCAAGCATTCTTTAGACTAATATTCTTGAACATGCTTATCTTTTTGGTATTGCCACTTGACAGTTTAAATGTTTACCGTAGGCCCCACCTGAAAGCAGGGAAGTTTTTAGCAGCGAACTGCAGAGGGTTGGCATCGAAGGTTCTAAAGTGTTACGTGAGCTAGGAAACAAAGTCAAGACAATGACAAAATTGAACCCTACTGACATCCTCCTCGAAGTCCATGAGGCCGCTGAAAAGTTGCAGAAGAAGATAGACCAGAAATCTTACCTTCTGGTGAACTCGGAAAGCTGGGAGATTGGAAGGCGGCCTGAAGGAATTAAAGATGCGTTGGACGGTGTCGACATGATAGAAAGTGAAAAGAATTTCCTTGCAGCCAAATCTCACAGCGAGACGGTGCTTAATGTTCAATCAATCCAATTTGCCAGAAGTTGGGATCCTCGTAACTCCAATGTTGCACTTGACTCTTCCTTCCCAGGTTCAGATTTCAGACAGCATGTTGTACCTTGGCCTGCACAGCGGTCATTTATTTCAGATGTAGTACCTAATGCGGAAGATATTAAAACCTACGAGAGCGCCAGTGCATTGTCGTTGGCAACATTTGCTTCACTTCTGATTGAGTTCGTCGCAAGACTTCAGAACCTTGTAGATGCATTTGTGGAGCTCAGCGAGAAAGCCAACTTTAAAGAGCCCGTAGAAGAACCAGCAGTAGCGACCACCGGTTTCTGGATCAGTATTTGCAAGCTTGTTGGGCTAAAGAATTGAATCAGAAGACAGCATGGATGATCTTGTAAAATTGGTGGTGTTCTAAATAAATTAATTGATCTAATACATAATTTGTTTTTTTTTTTTTTATCATTTAATGCAATGGATTATGTAACTGATTAATGTTCTATGTTATATTGTGTGTCTTATATATGATCGATTCAATGGCTTTTTATTAGCTAGCTACTTCAGCACTAACAAAGATATATAATGTTAGAGATAATGGGAAAATGTTACAGGATTGATATTAATTGAATTAAGTACGAGCTCAAGACACATAAATTAATCTTTTAACTATCTCACCACATGTGATCAATCCATAGATAATTAATGATATAATGAAAAATTATTAATACCAGGGAATGAATGAACATCCAAAAATTACATCATGGTATTAATAGAAGTTGAATGGACTGATCTAATATGCACCTCCTCTTTATATATACTTGTAGGTACTAGTTTAATGGAAATAAATTTTTGCTTCATCCCCGACTACCTCAGTGAGCGTTGCAGGAACACTTTTACTGGAAGAAGCGAAGTTTATTGCACAATGATGTTCATTATTAACGGTCTTACATTGAGGCATTATGATACTTGGTGGTTTAAGTTTATTGCATTTAGAGTTATTATGTCCCATTATTTTAAAGATCTCCAAGATATTTTATGGTGTTATAGGTGATCACCTATCATGATTTTTGGCTGCTGCCTTAAAAACATGAAATAAGAATTTCATAGGAGACCTATTTAAGAAGTTAGTCAGGGTGGAAAAGGATATTGATTTATTCTAAATTTAGGAGGATTGATGTTAGTAGTGGGCTTGGCACGATGAATTGTGACAAAAAATTCAAGATTATCATAGTTTGCTTTCTCTACATAAAGTTTTTTTGGAAGCAGTAATCATGATCTAATGGCTATAATTTGGTGACGTCCACAAGACAGTTGTTCCACCATTCTACCATAATCAAAAGGAAGAGGAATAAAATTCTGAGGATTCAGGCTAATACTAAAAGTATGGTGGTTATAATGATAAGATTAGGAGATAGTGTATTATAACTATTTCAAAAGTCAGCAGGTGGAGAGTGTGAACTCTTCTCCTGAGTTACCTAACACTCCAAATAAGCTAACTGGGGAGGATAAAAGGGCTCTTGAATTTGGAAAGCCTTGAAACCTATGTCTTGAGATAAAGCCTCTGGTCATGATGGATTTTCATCCAATTTCTTTAAAAGGCATTGGAGAATCAGTGGTAAGGATGTTTACTTAGCAATCAAATGTTATTTTCAACAAATGGCAAAGACTCTCACAAATAGAATTTGGAACTTCATTCATACTTGGTGCCTTAAAAAAAGTAGCTTTTGTCGGTGGTGGAAGTATTTTAAATAATATTTAATTGCTCATAAAGTTGTCTAATTCTTGTAGAAAGTTTCAAAGAAGAAGCTTTTTATGACCATTAAGCTTGATATAGAAAAGGCATAAGCCAGAGTGAATTAGGGATATCTGAATGCCCTTCATCATCTAAATTTTTCTTCTAGATTGATTGATTGGATATTTGATTATATAAGTGAGCCTAATTTTACAGTTTTGGCCAATGGCACTCTCATTGAATTCTTCAGATCATCTATGTGGTTATGCTAAAGGACTCTTCCCTTACCTATTTATATTATATGCTAAAATGTTGACCAAAGGACTTGGAATGCGGGATATGTGGTAGGATTGTGGGTTATCAACCTAATAGAATTAGTTCATAGGTTAGCCATCTTATATTTGTAGATGTTCAGCTTCTATCACAAGCTAGGCATTCTAATTGTTGGGTATTAAAACCAATTATTCAAGGATATTGTATGCAATCTAAGCAACCAGTGAATCTAGGAAAATCAATGGTCTAGTTTAACACAAAAATTGCTAAAGCTACAGCTTCTAAACTCATTGCTATATTTGGAGTTAGGAGAGTCCACAGCCTTAGCACACATACTTGGATGTTCCTCTTAAGGGTTCGAGACTTAATCAAGTTGATATGCAATCGTTGTAATATCATGAAAAAAAAAATTAAACTAGACTTGATGCCTAGAAGTGGAGATTTCTTTCATTTTCTAGAAGAGATGCTTTTGCTATGTTAGTTCTATGTTTCATGCCAACTCATGTTATTTTTTATGTTGTGGTTCCCTATAGTTTTGGAGTATAGCTCTTTAGAATTATTTGAAGCTTTATATAAGGTCATAAATTAAATAAGAAGGTCCTTCACACCATTTTTTGAAAAACTATTTATACATCTCAAAGGAAGAGGTTCTTTTGCATTCAATATATTACTCATTAGTAGAAGGCTAAAGTAAGAATGCTAGTAAATTGTTACTGAACCCTCAAAAGTCTCCATGCTTGCATCCTCCATGCTAAGTATAAATTTTAGGATGATTGGAGCTACTATATATATATTCCCTAGTAATGATCAGCAATATGGAGAAATATATGTAAAATCTCTTATAATCTGCCCTAGCATATGAAATGGTCATGGGTAGTAGAAGATCTATTCACATTGAGACTCAAACATGATTTTCTCACATTCTTATTAGCAAAAGACCTCTTATATTTGATGCCCATACTACTTACATTTATCTTTTATTGATAGGCTAACCCTTGGGAATGGTGTATGGATTAGGTTCTCTATGAACAAATTTTTCCACCCCCTATAGTGTAAAAATTGCTAGTACTCCTATAAATTTAGAGCTTTCAAGGATGTTTTACAATGGCGTACTGATAACACTCCATAGTTAGATGAGAGATTGATATGGAGATTAAAGGTTCACCAAAGAGTTCTATGCTTCTTTTGGAAACTATGGCATGAAGGCCTTCAAACCTCATTACTTTATCTTAGAGAATTCTTTCTGTCTTTGCTGCTAATAAGAGACGTGGTCAAACAGATAAAACTCCTGATCACTTTCTTCTCTGTTAGGGATTTAGGTTAGTGTAGGCCTATCTAAATTATTAGCTTTTTCAAGCTTCCAATCAAGACAACAAGCTTTGGAGTTCCTGATTAAGAGACTTGTGAATGGATTTAAGAGTAAGGCTCAAACCATCCTCTCCTATCCCCTGTGAATAAGCTGAGAGAAGCCATTAAAATATTTTAGCATCCAACATAATACTAGAAGGAGACTTAGCTACTATTGTTTCATCAATCAATAAATAATCAAATTATGAGCATCCATACTTGAGGGATATCTACTATCTTATCCCATTTATTTCAGGTTTCGAATGTTCACATACTTAGAAAGAAGCCAATTAGGTGGTAGATTTCTTAGCAATTTGGGCTACATCATGTGGAAACATGCTTTTTGGACCAGAGTGTTCCCTCTTCAACTTACTCAGCTTGCTCTTATATAGGTGCCCGGCGGGTTATTTTCATGGAGCCTTAAACCTTTTAGTTTGTTATTAAAAAAAAAATCTCCAAGCATCCATGATTAATTTGTTTGATGTGCTATAAGAATTTAAGAACATGGATTATATCATACCAAAGTATCTCTAGTATATTTTGCAACTATTATAATATTTTATTATTATTTCATATTTTATTATTATAATATTTAAATCAATTTATAATATTATGTTAAAATATAAATATTAAAAAATTATATTATATTATATTATAATTAAATTATAACATAATTATAATATAATATGAGATAGACGTACTTGATTATATTCGAATGTAGCCAAATTTAGGATCTGATTATCTTTCTCATTTTTAGATTCATATGGATCTCAAAGCCATTCCACCTTTTTTATTTTTTTTATCTTTAAGATTCATAAATAATATGGATTCAAAGGTGGAAAAGATAACCGGATCTAATATTGGATGCTTTTTTATTTTTGAGTTACGAGGCAATTTGGTCACTCAATCTTAGCACAAGTTTACTAAATTGGCATTGTTAGATATTGAGAGGAATACTTTTTAATTTTGAAAACATATTAATGTTTTTTCTTTTTTATTTATTTATTTATTTTGATCCCAAAGCATACATGTATAATATAAGACTAACTCCATGGGTTAGAGCTTTCTATAGGCTGTAACTTGAGGTTCATTTCATCAGAATGAAACTGATCACCATTCTGGTATTGTTTTAATTGGTCATGGTGTTGTTGCTTATACTGTGCCGTTACAGCTTAACTATTCATTTATTCATGCATTTATCTACCTTATTTAATTAATCATTTATCAATTTATTCAACCCGATTAGCGTTCCATGCTTTTCTTTCTTTTTTTCATGTGAAAATTCTTTATGTCACTACAAGAAAAATAATTTTTGCCTACGATTTTTGCCCCTACAAATTTAAAATCATAGGCAAAAGATATATTTTCCTACGATTTTTTAAAATTATAGACAAAGATTTCATAGAAAAAGGTTAGAGCCTTTCTCCAGAGCTTATGATTTTTTAAAAATCGTAGGGAAAGACTTTTTCTTAATCAACATAGGAAAAGGCTATATACCTTTTTCTGAAAATCATAGGGAAAACCCTTTAGGGAAAGGCTCTAAACCTTTCTCTACGATTTTTTGAAAATCATAGGGAAAGACTTTTTCTTGATCAACAAATTTTTGGAGACAAAATCACATGCCAATATTTTTTTGAAGAAAAGTCTTTCCCTACGATTTTCATGAAAATGGTAGGGAAAGACCGTAGACTTTTCCCTACAATTTTGATAAAAATCATAGGTAAAACCCTTTCTAGGAAAAAGTCCAGAGCCTTTCCCTATGATTTTCAAAACCCTTTCCCTACGATTTTCATAAAATCATAGGAAAAAGTCCATAGCCTTTCCATACGATATTCATGAAAATCATAGGAAATTGCTCTAGACTTTTCCCTGTTATTGTTCTAAACCTTTTCCTATGATATTCACAAAAATCGTAGGGAAAGGTCTAGGACCTTTTCCTATTATTGTTCTAAACCTTTCTTGGAAAATCGTAGGAAAAGAAGGTAGAGCCTTTCCCTATGATATTCACGAAAATCATAGGGAAAGGCTCTGGATCCTTTCTTTCTAATATTTTTTTTCTTTTAAACTTTTTCCCATAAAAATCATAGGGAAAGTCTTTGTGCACCAGACTCTGGTGCACAAAGTGTGCATAGGGCACGCATATTGGCCGTGCACCCGTGCGAGCGCGTGCACCCATGCGAGCGCGTATGTGTACAAAGCACGCATAGGGTACGCGCATTGGCCGTATGTCCGTGCGAGCGCATATGTGGGGCATGCATGCGGGCTCGCATCGGCGCATGGTCAATGGCCATGCCCAATGCGTGCACAAAGCGTGCATAGGGCACACGCGCATTGGCCGTGCGCCCATGCAAGCGCGTATGTGCACAAAGCGCACATAGGGCACGCGCATTGCCCGTGCGCCCGTGCGAGCGCGTATGTGGGGCATGCACGCGGGCTCGCGTCGGTGCATGGCCAATGGCCATGCCCAATGAATGCTTTGTGCACCAAAGTCCGGTGCACAAAGACTATTCACTGATAGAAAAGTGTTATTTATCGAGAAAAAATCCCTCGTAATTTCGAGGGATTTTACCGAGGGAAAAAATCCCTCGTAATTCTGAGGGATTTTTTGATAAAAAATATAAACTATAAATTTTTTTGATAAAAAATATTTTCTTGCAAATCCGAGGAATTTTTCAAGGGATATTTTTAACATAAAAAGGTTCTTTGTAAAAAAATTTTAATAAAAAAATCTCTCGCAAAATCCCTCGGTAATTAATTTTGCAGGGGATTTTTTGAGAGATTTATTTTTCATTAATGACTCCTTAGTAAAATTTTTTGATGAAAAAATCCCTAGGAAAATTCCTTACAAAATTAATTTTTGAGGGATTTTACAAGGGATTTTTTAATAATTTTGCAAGGGATTTTTTAAGAGATATTTCTAATATAAATGGTTTCTTTGTAAAAAAAATTGATAAAAAATCCCTCACAAAATCCCGGGATTTGCCGAGAAAATTTTTTCTCGTAAATGAGTTCAAAAAATTCCTCAAAAAATCTTTCGAAAACCTTTCCTTGGAGATTCCCTCGAAAAAATGATATGTTGCCTAAATTATTAAATTATACATTAAGTCATAACTAAATAAAAGTTTAATAAATTATTTTTTGTTTCTTTGCTAATTAGGACTTGATCAAATTTAAGCAATGCAATTTGCAGTAGTTAGGGCTTTATGAACCCTATTCCAATATTCATAATTCATTAATGACATATATTTTTAGTATTGATGATCGTCTCCAAAATCTAAATTTCACCTGTCAATGTTATCAAGCCTTCTTAGTCTTCACACCTGCTTTTCATGATGAGGAAATGTCTCGAGTCAATGCAATAGATGATAATGAGGCCATTGAAAATTTACGAGATAGTGAAGGATTATTTGAGAAGGTTGATGCATATCTTGAAGGCACCATTGATAATGAAGAAAAAGAAGATAAGAAAAAGTTGAAGGAGAGGAAGAATAGCAAGAAGAATCGTGCATCCAATTATCGTGGATTGGGCTTCCCACTTCACATTGGTGGTTCTATCAGCATTAATGAGCATGCGACAAGATTGATTATATTAGTGGGTTATCTTTCTCTAATGCTCAATTTTACTTTTTTGTATCTCTCATCAAGATTAATATTGGTTGAAATCTTGCATGCCAGTAGTTCTAATTGAATTAGTTTTCTATAAATAATTAAAATAATATTTTATTTAAAAAATATTTTTAAAAAATAATATTAAAAATTCTTAGATTGTTGCTATTTGATTTTGCATTCATCCTTCCTCCATGGATCCACGGATTTATCCATGTATGTCTACTAAAATAATACAATAGGATGGCAACAAATCCCAATATAATATTGCTATAAAATATATATACCATACATAATATATTATAATAACATAAAATATAATATAACAATAGTAAAAATTAAATAGTATAGCAATATTATTTGGAATATCATTACCATTAATATTAATACAAATATAACATAAAATTATAATTTTATAAGTATTGATATATATTTATAGTTGAATAATTATAAATTACTTAATTCATTTTTTGTTAATAACTTTTATAATATTTATTAACTTAAAAAATTATAAATAATTTGAAGTCTTTTAATAATTTAAATAATGGCGATAGATCAAATTTTTTAGCCGCCATAGTGGTTCGGGAAAACATTTTAGCAGCGAGGGCGCCTTTTCAAAAAATCGCCCCACCCGACTCCCAGACTTCTTCGGTTCTTTCGCCTCTGCTAGGATTGGCAATGGGGAGGGTCGGGGATGGGGATGACCCCTTCGTTCCCCATACCCGTTTATTAACCTCATCCCTGTCCCCGTCCCCGTCCCCAACGGGTATGAAATTTCAATCCCCACCCCCGTTCCCCGCCCCATACCCATCCAAATAAAAATTAAAAAAGTCATATTTTACGGTGACAACCTATACAAGGGCATGACAAAATTAAAAATAGAAAAACATGCTTTAACAAGAAGTTGATATGATTAGATTATATAAGCAAAGTTCAATTGTATAGACACTTTTCATCAACTAAAAATACTAAGTTCAAGGCTCAAGCATTCAGTTATTAAAATGCATTATTACACATGCATACATGTAGAAAAGCCTTCTTGTAACTCTATTTAAATACTCCCATGCGAAGCCATGATTTCAAGAAAGTAGAATTATACATATACATAGGTAGCACAACATGAAAAACATTAATAACACAAACCTAAGAATTGTAACCCAATGAAATAATAAGCTAAACTGCTATGAAAGAGCAACTCTTATGGCTCTACATTCCATAGCTAAATTGAGTCTGCTTCAATTATATTATGACTTCCTTTATCTTAAGGTAGCTACATTCCACAAACTTCTCTTGCAAATCTCCATTCCTCTTCACTAGGGCAATCAAAATAATGCGGTTCTTTGATTCTTTTCAATCGACAAAACATTTCTTTATAAAAAATTACTGTTTATAGCATTAAAAAGGTCGAATCCCACCTAGTTGGATAATCAAGGCTCAAGCATTTAGTGGTACTAACCTTCATTTGCTTCGCTATTTCTTCAAATCTCTTCTTCCTTTTTGGTGTAGTAGTCCAATGGCAAACACTATCCCGAATTTTTTCAATCCCAACTTTAATTACATCCAAACCTTCTTTAACAATCAAATTCAAAATATGAGCAGCACAACGCATATGCAAAAAATTACCATGATCATCTTCATCCAATTTAGATCTTATTAGAATCGATCATGGCATCATTTGTAGTGCAATTATCCAAAGTAATAGTAGACACTTTGCGGTCCAAATTCCATCTTAAAAAGCAATCCATTATCACTTTAGACAAAACTAAACTTGTGTGTGGACAAGGCACATAAACAAACCTAAATAAATTAAATATTAGTTATTAAAATATAATCACTAACCTTATGACTATAAAATAAATATAATAAAATAATATCATTTAAAACATACCTTAAAACTCGATTTGAAGAACCCAAGAAACATCAATAATAAAGTGACCTGTTATGACCATAAATCCTCTCTTCTGATTGCTAGACGTCCACATGTCTGAAGTGATAGCCACTATGCTGTTATTGTTGGAGATTAATCTTTCTGTCTTCTCTTTCTCAATATCATATATTTTTAGAATATCGCTCTTCACGGTATTCCTAGAAGGCATTATGACATTGGTTGTAAAGCCAATGCAAACCTTCTAAAACTAATATATTCCACAATAGAGAGAGGGTACCCATGAAGAATAATAGCCTTAGCAAGTTCTTGTCTCCCACACTCCTGATCAAACGAGTATTTAGATATTGTCCCTTTGTTGCCAGATTGAAAATTAGGAACAATGTGTTGTTGTGAAGGATCTTTTCTTCGTCGAAATATACAAGAGTTTGAATGATCCTTCAGATGCGTCGTCCCATTTTTTGAACTAGCAACTAATAATTTACCACAGTAATTGCATTTTGCCTTCTGCACTCCATTGACTTCATGCTGTGTAAAATGATTCCATACCTCACTTCTGGTTCTAGTTTTCTTTCTTGACACAATATTTGTTCTTTGTGAAGTTGGGGTCTCATTTGTTTAATTCAATATGAGTCTCTTCAATTGTATCCATTTGTCTCTTCAATTCAAATCAGCTCCTTGATAGATGCAATGGGTATACTTTCTACTTGGTTGTTTTTTGGCCTCACTAATCATGCATTTAGTTGGTCAAAAAAATCCTAAAATGTGAAGAAATTCAAACTACAGGCATGCAATTAATCTTCTTGCTGCATCAAAGGAAAAAAAAATAATGTGAATGGCAAAAATAAAATAAGATGCATACATAGCATTATTCTCCAGGTCATCTTAGCCGAAAGATATCCCGTGTTAATATAGGTTAGAAGGTTAAACGTCAAATGCAAGGCACCTATATTAGCACAATAAGTACAATATAAAAAGCCTCTTTTATTTAAGAGACCAGACTTTGTTATTTAAGTATTTATGTTATACCAATATCAAGGTGCTTACTGGAAAAGGCATGTTGAAATTCTATTATCATTAGATACATTCTCTCTCAACAATTCAACCAGGTTTTAATTCCAATACTTTATACCCATCTATCTCTACCTGATTAGACCAGAACTTCATTTGAACCAAGCCGATGAGATCAAATCTCACCTATCAACCTTTGTTTAAGAACATATTCTTTCCTATAGAACTTTTCATGGGTTATTCACCTTTGCACAACAACAAATATAAATAAAAATATTATTAATTTTAAAGGTCAATTATAATGTAGAATCCCAACCAGATCTTCGTGCATGCCCATAACAATGCACTCACTAGTTAACCATCTCTTATCCTCACATGCTTATAACGCTTTGTCATTTCACATTTGAACAATTTTGATCAATTGCAAAAATTCTTTGGAACTTTGTACCAGTAGTGGCAAATCTCAATGCAGCAATTATACACTCAAAGTTTTACAGAATAAAGAACACAACGTCTGTGATTCACTCATTCTCAAGTTGAAATTAAATAGTTCATGATGCATCTTAGAAAATAGATTTGCAGTTAGGTTTTTTACGCTATAGTTATGGGGTACTGCAGATGGTAGAGTAAATGATTGTAACCACAATCCAAGCATATGTGATATACAGTAGCAACTAGCATTATAGTACTAATGTCTCGGCATGCGGAAATGCACAACATGCACTGCAACACGGAAATGAGAGTAAAAAAAACGGAAGAAAAGTTTAAGTATTCGCACCCTCCGAAAACTTGTTAAAGAAAAAGGGCACAAACTAAAAAAGAACCAAAACAAACGGACCTGCTCCCAAGTCTGCAACCATCCGAAAGAGAGGTCATACAGATTCCTGGTATTAGGAAAGGAATCATCTTGATCTCTTATCTCGCCAAATTTCAATGACACCAACGACTAGGAGAGCAAGAACGGAGGAAAAGCAGCAACAAGCCAGCGAGAAGAAGAGATATTTTCCTTCTAAATCAATAGGGAAGAGCACAGAAGAGAAGAGGGGCCTTTCTTTACGACGGACGGGAGTAAGAAAGGAGAAGAAGATCAAAGGCAACTCCTTTTTACGTACTCTTCTTTCTTCGTTGTTCTTTCTTTCTGATTTATTTGATGGCACGGCGTCCGCAATCAACTTTTAGCAGATCAAGAACGAAGACTTTTATGACCTCTATCTAAATCAACGGGGAAGAGAAAAGAGGCAGGGAGCAAACATTTAATGGAAAGGTGATACCTTTCCTTTATTTCCTTCGCCGTTACGAAAAAAGGACGAGTCTTTTCCTATTCTTCTTCTTCTTCGCGGCCGTTTTCCTTCCCCTTGTTTCTCGCTCGCGGCTCGCCTTCCCCTTATTTCTCGCTCGGGGCGGGGGCGGGGGCGGGGACGGAGAGGATAAGGGGAACGGGCCCCGTTCCCCAATCAACTACTATCTTTGACCCCATACCCGTCGGGGCGGGTATGGATAATCCCCGATGGGTACGGGTAAAATTGCCATCTCTCTGCCCTAACTCCCGAGGAAAGCCGCCCACCGTCGCCTCCTCCCGTCATCCCCCCCTCCTCCAGCCTCGGTTCTCCGTCGAAGCCGCAGAGGAGGTCCACACCCAGGCCGCTCCGACTACGAGGAGCCCCTGGTCTCATTCCCAAATTCCAAGGCCGGGCACCCATGGCCAGAGTGGACGAAGCTGGTTTTCCGTTGCCGCAAAGGAGGTCCATACCCAAGCTGTAACGACCCAGACCCACGGGCCCGTTTCGTTACAAGAAAGCAAGACGAACAAGGTCAACACCAATTTAGGCCATCACAGTCCAAAAAGTGATTCAATTGGTGCCTTGTCCTTCTTGCTTAACCGATTATAAACCATTCAACCAATTCCTAATTTTCCAATGTGGAACTATTAGGAGGGACATCACAATCTACCCCCTTATAGAGGCAACGTCCTCGTCGTCAGAGACAATTGATCACAACCATCAGGCAGGCAGGATTCTAGAGGTGGCCCCCACAGGTTCAAGAGGTGGCTCCCATCCCCATGGATGTAGCACTTTGCCCTGTGTGGCACTTAGCTCCTGCACTTCCGACTGGTGCGACGCTCTGATACCATATTGTAACGACCCGGACCCACGGGCCCGTTTCGTTACAAGAAAGCAAGACGGACAAGGTCAACACCAACTTGGGCCACCACAACCCAAAAAGGGATCCAATTGGTGCCTTGTCCTTCTTGCTTAACCGGTTATAAACCATTCAACCAATTCCTAATTTTTCAATGTGGGACTATTGGGAGGGGCATCACAATCTACCCTCTTACAGAGGCGACGTCCTCGTCGTCAGGAACAATTGATCACAACCACCAGGCAGGTAGGATTCTAGAGGTAGCCCCCATAGGTTCAAGAGGTGGCTCCCATCCTCCATGGATGTAGCACTTTGCCCTATGTGGCACTTAGCTCCTGCACTTCCGACTGGTGCGAGACTCTGATAAGCTCCTCACCTTCAGTGCTGTAGTGAATAAGGCCTTGGTAATTGAGAGGGATATGAATGATGTTCAAAAGGATTGGGAGCTGCGAAAGAAGAGAAAAGGGCCTACTTCTGGTCAACCCTCTGCTCAGGCCAAGAAGAAGGGTGCAAATCAGGCTCCAGCTGAACCACAGAATAAGGAAACTCGTTGCATTCATTGTGGTAACTCCCACCCTGGGAAGCCTTGCCGCAAAGTGACTGGTGCCTGCTTTGTTTGTGGAAGAACTGATCACAAGATTGCTACATGTCCCTTTCGGAAGGAACATCAGCCTTCTTCAAGTCAAGGAACGAGCCAGCAACAGCAGCAGCAGCCACCGAGGACCCAGGGACGGGTCTTCAACCTCACTCAGCAGGACGCTGCCGCATCTAATTCTGTGGTGACAGGTATACCCTTTAATGTTATATCTAGTATTACAGTCTTATCTAGTGCAATGCATTGACAGTTAATTAACAGTAGGTGCAATCCTTAATGTTAAAACAAACTACACTTATGACAGGAATGATTAAAGTAGGAACTGCTTACGCTCAAACTTTAATTGACCCGGGTGCTACGCATTCTTTCATATCTGATATCTATCTTGACAAGAATGCATCATTGACACCTATTCCTCTAGAGCAAGAGCTGCATATTGCGCTTCCAAATGGAGATGTTATGAAAGTTGACACAGTATGCAAATCTTGCCCAATTATCTTGGAGAATAGGAGGTTGAATGCTGATCTCATTGTTCTTCCACTAAAGTTTTTCGATGTTATCCTTGGAATGGATTGGTTGGCTTCCAATCATGCTTCAGTAGACTGCTTCAGGAAGACTGTCAACTTCAAAATTCCAAGCCAGCCTGAATTCAGTTTTATTGGTGGTCATAATCACCTAGCCTCAGTGTTCATATCAGCGATGCAGGCTGGAAAGTATTTGATGAGTGGTGGTCAAGGATTTCTTGCTGTAGTCAAGGACCTTCAGCAAGAAGAGACCAAGTTGGAGGATATTCCCATAGCTCGAGAATTTCCAGATGTCTTCCCTGAGGATTTGACTAATTTACCTCCTGATCGGGAAGTCGAGTTCTCTATTGATCTAGTTCCTGGAACTGGGCCTATATCAAAGGCCCCTTACCGTATGGCCCCGGCTGAGCTAAAAGAACTGAAGGATCAACTGCAAGAGCTCCTAGATCGAGGATTTATTAGACCCAGTGCTTCTCCTTGGGGTGCTCCAGTTCTATTTGTTAAGAAGAAGGATGGCAGTCTTCGACTCTGCATTGATTACCGGGGAATCAATAAAGTAACAGTGCGAAATAAGTATCCTCTGCCAAGGATTGACGACTTGTTTGATCAACTTCAAGGAGCCCGGATATTCTCAAAGATTGATCTTAGGTCCGGGTACCATCAGCTTAAAGTCAAAGAAGGGATGTACCAAAGACAGCATTTAGAACCAGATATGGCCACTATGAGTTCTTGGTGATGCCGTTTGGGTTAACTAATGCCCCAGCAGCATTCATGGACTTAATGAACAGAATTTTTAAACCATATCTGGATCAGTTTGTGGTGGTTTTCATTGATGATATTCTGATATATTCCAAGAGCCATAAGGAGCATGAGGACCACCTGAGAATTGTGCTACAGATTCTGCAAGAGAAGAAGCTTTATGCCAAGCTGAAGAAGTGTGAATTTTGGTTGGATCAAGTAGCTTTCTTGGGTCATATAATCTCTAAAGATGGTGTATCTGTGGACCCGAAAAAGATTGAAGCTATCACTAACTGGAGCCGACCTACCAATGTGGCAGAAGTCAGAAGCTTCTTGGGATTAGCCGGGTATTACCGAAAATTTGTGGAGAATTTTTCTCGCATTGCTCTACCCCTAACTCGCTTAACCCAAAAGCGAGTGAAGTTTGACTGGACAGTGGAGTGTGAGGAAAGTTTCCAGGAGTTAAAGCAGCGCCTGGTGTCAGCTCCCATTCTTGTTCTTCCAACGGGATCTGAAGGTTTACTATATACACTGATGCCTCTCGAAAAGGATTGGGATGTGTTTTGATGCAGAATGAAAGAGTGATAGCTTATGCCTCCAGACAACTGAAACCTTATGAGCAAAATTATCCTACTCATGACTGGAATTGGCTGCTGTGGTTTTTGCTCTGAAGATTTGGCGGCATTATCTATATGGAGTGTCGTGTGATGTGTATACAGATCATAAGAGTTTAAAATACATTTTCACACAGAAGGAGCTGAATTTAAGGCAGAGGAGGTGGTTGGAACTATTGAAGGATTATGACCTGAATCTACAGTATCATCCTGGGAAGGCCAATGTAGTAGCTGATGCCTTGAGCAGAAAATCCTCTTCTGAGTTAGCTGCTATGATTACCTCCCAGCCTCACGTATTGAGAGATCTGGAGAAGTGGGAGGTTGGTCTGAGAGTACAGCAGTCTGATGGACTTATTGCAGCACTTGTACTCCAGCCGACCTTAGTTGACAGAATCAAGTCCTCCCAGATGGAAGATCCAGAGCTACAAAGGATTAAAGAAGTGGTACAATCAGGAGTTCAGAATGAATTTTATATAATGGAGATGGATCCCTGAAATTTGAAGGAAGACTTTGTGTGCCAAACAGTGAAGAGCTAAAGGCTGAAATTTTGAAAGAGGCTCACTACTCTCCCTATACTGTGCATCCAGGTGGCACTAAGATGTACAGAGACTTAAAGGAAAATTTTTGGTGGAAAGGCATGAAGAGGGAGATTGCTCAGTATGTGGCCAAGTGCTTGGTGTGTCAGCAAGTGAAAGCCGAGCATCAAAGGCCTGCAGGACCTCTTCAGTCTCTGATGATTCCACAGTGGAAATGGGAAAAGATTACAATGGACTTTGTGACTGGTCTGCCCAAAACTCCTAAGAGCAACGATGCAGTTTGGGTCATTGTGGACAGACTAACAAAATCAGCTCATTTCCTACCTTTCAGAGTTGGGGTCTCTAGTGAAAGATTGGCTAATTTGTATATTGAACAGATCGTGAGACTCCATGGTGTTCCGGTATCTATTGTATCAGATAGAGATACCAGGTTTGTGTCCCAGTTTTGGAAGAGCCTTCATAAGGCCATGGGAACCAAACTAAACTTCAGTACAGCCTATCATCCCCAGTCAGATGGACAATCAGAGAGGACCATACAGATTCTGGAGGACATGTTGCGAGCCTGTGTGATGGACTTGGGTGGAGCTTGGGATAACCACTTACCTTTGGTGGAGTTTGCATATAATA
The DNA here is from genome assembly GCA_900491605.1 of Calamus simplicifolius. Taxonomy (NCBI): domain Eukaryota; kingdom Viridiplantae; phylum Streptophyta; class Magnoliopsida; order Arecales; family Arecaceae; genus Calamus; species Calamus simplicifolius. Next base: position 343,322 of record UESW01004600.1, read on the forward strand.
ATAGTTACCAAGCCAGCATCCAGATGGCTCCATTTGAAGCTCTGTATGGTAGGAGGTGCAGATCTCCTATATGTTGGGATGACGTGGGGGAAAGGAAGTTGCTAGGCCCTGAGCTGATTCAGCAAACAGTAGATAAGGTGCATTTGATCAGGGAGCGTCTTCGTACAGCTCAGAGCAGGCAAAAGAGCTATGCTGATGTCAGAAGAAGGGAATTGGAATTCCAGGTTGGGGATCATGTCTTCTTAAGGGTATCACCAACCAAAGATGTGATGAGATTTGGGATTAAAGGAAAGCTGAGTCCACGTTATATTGGACCTTTTGAGATCTTGAGCAGAGTTGGAGAGGTTGCTTACAGCCTGGCACTGCCTCCGATTCTATCTGGGGTACACAATGTTTTTCATGTATCTATGCTGAGGAAGTATATCTCTGACCCCAGCCATGTCATAGCATATGAGCCTATACAGTTGAAGAAAGATTTATCATATGAAGAGCATCCTTTGCGTATCGTAGACCGCAAAGATCAAGTTCTAAGACGGCGTACCATTCCCTATGTCAAGGTGCAATGGAATAATCATTCTGAAAGAGAGGCTACTTGGGAACTGGAAGAAGAAATGAAAGAAAAGTATCCACGACTATTTGTATCTTAAAATAGTTAATGATTGAAAACTGTTAGCTTTAGTTGATTGTTAGTCCTTGGGACAGAAATTTGGACCTTTAATTTTTCTAATAAAAGTTATCAATTTCGAGGCCGAAATTTTTATAAGGAGGGGAGAATGTAATCCCCTAGAATTCTCAACTGCTCGTGAGAGTTGTCACGAGGTCAGATGATAGACTCCAGATATTTGAATTCCAGATATATCTTAATTGCTCGTGAGAGTTATCACGAGATCAGATGATAGACTCCAGATATTTGAATTCCAGGTATATCTTAATTGCTCGTGAGAGTTATCACGTGATCATGATATGATAGACTCTAGATATTTAAATTTCAAGTATATCTAATTACAGAGTCCCTTGATTTGGGGACTCTGCAATGCCTATAAAAGATGGTGTAGAACCCTCCTTCCCACCATACGTGGGCGCCCCCTTCTCATCATCTCCTCGTGCGGACTTCTTCCCCAGCGTGCCTGTCTCTGGTAAGTCCCCTGTCCATGCATGAGAGAGAAGATTGAGAGAGAGAGAAAGTTTTAAAAAAAAAAAACGAAGAGGAGGGAGAGCCGGGTTACAGAACCCAGCTCTCCCCTTCTCTTCTCCGTGACATTGGTTCAGGCCCGGCGGCGTGCCCGCCGCCTCGCCGGGCCTGAGCCCCGGCCGACGCACCGGGGGCGGCGTCCGGTGGGGTGCCGGAGAACAATGAGAGAGAGAAGTGGCGGAGGAGGGAGAAGAACAATCTGTGATGAGTCACCGGCGGTCCGACCTTGGTTCGGGCCCGGCGGTGTGCTCGCCGCCTCGCCGGGCCTGGGCCTTGGTCGGAGACCTCCACCGGCGCCGGGCGTGCGTCCGGTGGAGGTCCGGCCGGCCATGGTGGCCGGCCGTGCCGCCGGCGTAATCCATAAGCCGCGGAAACAGTGAGAGAGAAAGAGAGGATAAGAGAGAAATTAGAGAGAGAGAGGAAGGGAAGGTCGGCTGCGGCAATGGCCGGCTTTGGTCCGGCCAATGGCGGCCGGACCGATGCCAATTTGGCCGGAATTGGCGCCGGCACCGTGGAAGACACGCGGAAGAAGAAGAAGAAAGAAAAAATAAAAATTGTAGAGAGAGAGGGTGGGGGAGGCTGGCCGCGGCGGCGGCCGGCCACGGTCCGGCCAACGGCGGCCGGACCGCCTCCAATTTGGCCGGCGGCGGCCCTGGCCGCCGGCACAGCATCCGGCTCCTCTGTTTCTTTTGAAACAGAGGAGCTGGGTTAATAATTAATGGGGATTGGGCCGTTGTGTTTGGGCCTTGTTGGGCCGTCTGAGCCCAGTTTGAGCAGCGTTTTGGGCCCTGTATCGGGCCGAGAATGACAAATAAATATATGGCCCGAATCAGGATTGATTCTAGTTTCTGGGAATAATTTTATTTCCCTATTTGGGTGTATACATTGAGAGATATTCAAGCCCAAAGTTGGGCCCGTGAAGTGGTTTGGGTAGAGTTTAAGAATTATTTTATAATTCAGATTTTAGAAATTTAATAATAAAAATGATTCTGTAGGTTCCCAGGAGTCCAATTAGCTGGGTTATCAAGTGAAATTCATGTACTGTGGTAAGTAAGTCAAGTATTATAATTTTATTAATTATTTAATTTTGAACTGTGAAATTACAGTTAAATATAATTATGCTAATTTGGCAAAATCATGTTATTACTATGATAATATGTAATCATGATAATGACAGTAAAACTTTATGTGTCACCGTGGTTCTCACATGACAGATTATCACATTATCACATGACAGATTATCACATTATCACATGACAGATGACAGATACTGGTACCAGGACCCTTCCTCTTAGGGGATGTTTAAGAGGGCTACACATGATGTGTATTGTAGGGCCGTGGGACACATAAAGAAAAATAATGACAGTATAAACAATGTAATTGTTATTGAATTAAGCTAATTGATCTGATGACATGAACCTAATGATAGCCTGATAAATGAAATTTTGAAATTATATTAGGCTTACTTATTGAGTGTGAGCTCATAAAATTCTCATAATGTTTTTCAGAGCCTCAGGAATGAAGATGGATAATTGAAATAGAAGGAGTTTCTATTAAGAAGACTTAGTTTTATTATTGATTTAGTTCAGATTTATTTGTAGGGCAGATAGCCCAAGACTGATAATTCTGGTTTGTAACAAATCATGGATATGGAATTTGCTTTATATTGATTTATGTGATAAGTTCAAGACGCCTTGCATGCCCGGCATGCGGCGGGTTGTCATCCTAGCTCAAATTTTTGGGTCTGGGGCGTGACACAAGCCGTTCCCTAGGAGGGCTACAAGGAGCCCCCGGTCTCCTTCCCAAATTCTAGGGCCGGGCACCCATGGCCGGAGTGGACGAAGCTGGTGGATTATCTTGTGGCCAGAGGCTATTCCGATCGGTGATGGGTCAGTGGCCGCTGGTGATGACGACGACTCATTCTTTGACCATAAGGATCTCTCGGAAGAGTTCGTGAAGGCTGCCGAGGCTTGTCTGGTTATAATTTTTGTCCTTTTTTTCTATAAGATGTGTTGTTTGGTTATAATTTTTTTAAATCCTCAACTAAACCCATTTGGCAATGCATTCTATGGAGCTGGATCTCGGCTTATCAGAGGTGGCCTGGGGGCATATGGAGAGAAATTCTTGGGCTCAAGTTCTGAATTTATGCAAAGCAATGTATGAAATATGTAACAGAGAATGCATGTTAGTACATGCATATTAGTCAATAGCCTCCCTTTTGCAGTCTGAATTATTTGCATGCATTATAACTAACAATAAACATGCCATTATATTTTCTAACTTTTGGCCTCAAATGTAACAACAGATTAGCAAGTATTTCTCCAAACCTCAATATTATTTTCAAGTGAATCAGCAGTATGTGAGGAATAAGTTGAAAGTGGTCCTATTTTCATTCTTGCCTTACTTCTTTATTTTTTAGCTTGACTTTCCTTCTCTTTATTATTAATAAGCTTATGGAACTAATTTATGTTTTTGCTGTATTCTGTTTTATCCAGGATAACCGAGCTAGTTGGAGGTAGGCTTTCATACAAACCTCCAGACTCCAGTTTATGATATAAATGCCCCAGATCTATACATTCCTTTCATGGCCTTTGGCACCTACATTATTCTCGCAGGCTTCTCATTTGGTCTTATGGGAAAGTAAGTTATGTATTCTGGCATCACCTTACATCTTCAAGCAATAATAGTTACTGATCATACTTGAGTCTCTTGCAGGTTCAGTCCAGAAGCTTTGAGTTTATAGTTCACAAGGGGATTGGCTGGGTGGTTTATGGAGGTTGCCATCCTAAAAGGCTTGTTGTATTCATTAGGTGGAGGGGAGGCAGCACTTCTTGATATGGTGGCATAGACCGGCTATGCTTTCATAGGATTGTCGTTGGCTATTTGCCAAAATTGAACTTATTTTGTTATCTACACTTTCTGATTTATGACATTAATATCTTTCAGCCAGTGAAAACCATCTTCTGCACACATCATAGATTGGATATTGATGTATTTAACTTTGTCAAATGTCTGATTTGGCTTCATAATGCCACAATGGATATTTATTATTTTTCCTACAATTTAATTTATTCTTATAGGTAAAAATAACTAAAAAACAATAATTTTTAAAAAGGAATCATTAAAAATTATTATTATCTAACTTTTCCCTATGATTTGTGGATAAAAAAAAATATTTTTTATTTTTCCCTATGATTTTGAGGTTTTTCGTAGGGAAAGGAATAATTAAAGCCAACTTTTTCTTATGATTTTCAAAAAATCATAGGGAAAGATGTGGATTTTTTTTTGATTTTTTCTTATAATTTTGAAGTTTTTTTGTAGGGAAAGAAATCATTAAAAATTATTACTAGCCAATTTTTTCCTACGATTTTAAGAATTTTAAAGATGTGGATAAAAAATAATTTTTTAAAATTTTTTTCTAAGGTTTTTGTAGGGAAAGGAATCATTAAAAATTATTACTAGCCAACTTTTTTCTATAATTTTAAAAATTTTGTAGGGAAAGATGTGGATAAAAAATATTTTTTTTAATTTTTTCCTATGATTTTTTATTTTCGTAGGCAAAAGTTTTCAAAATTTAAATTTAAATTTTAAATTTTTGTCACTCTTTCCTTAGGAAATATGAACTTTTTTTTACAAAAAAAATCATAGGAAAAATGTCTGCTCTTTGCCTAAGATTTTGCACTTATGTCTATGATAAAAATCGTAGGGAAAGACTTTCCCTTCGAAAAAAATCGTAGTCAAAAATCATTTTTTCTTGACGTTTTAGGGTTTGAGCAACTGAAGGAAGAGTATGATACTACTAGAAAAGTGTGATTTATCGAAGAAAAAAGTTCCTCGCAATTTTTAGGGATTTTTCGATAAAAAATATAAACTATAAATTTTTTGATAAAAATATTCTCACAAAATCCATCGCAAAATTAATTTTTTGAGGGATTTTTTAAGGGATATTTTTAACATAAATGGGTTGTAAAAAAAATTTTGATAAAAAAATCCCTCGAAAAATCCATCGTAAGGGATTTTGCTAGGGATTTATATTTCTATAATAAATGGCTTATTTATAAAAAAATTAATAAAAATAATCCCTTGAAAAATCTCTCATAAATTAATTTTGCGAGGGATTTTCGAGGGAGTTTTTTTCATTAATGAGTTATTAATAAATTTTTTGATAAAAAAATCCCTCAAAATTAATTTTTGAGGGATTTTTCAAAGGATTTTTTGATGATTTTGCGAGGAATTTTTCGAGGAATTTTCTATAATAAATGGCTCATTTGTAAAAAAATTGATAAAATAATCCCTCAAAAAATCCCTCAAAAATTAATTTTGCAAGGGATTTTTTTTATTAATGAGTTATTAATAAAATTTTTGATGAAAAAAATCCCTCAAAATTAATTTTCAAGGGATTTTTTGAGGGCTTTTCTGAGGAATTTTTATAATAAATGGCTTATTTGTAAAAAAATTGATAAAATATAATCCCTCGGAAAATCCCTCGAAAATTAATTTTGTGATTTTTTGAGGGATTTTTTTTGTTAATGAGTTATGAATAAAATTTTTGATGAAAAAATCCCTCGAAAAATCCCTCGCAAAATTAATTTCCAAGGGATTTTTGATGATTTTGCGCGGGATTTTGAGGGATATTTTCTAAAATAAATGGTTTATTTGTAAAAAAAATTGATAAAAATAATCCCTCAGAAAATGCCTCAGAAATTAATTTTGAGGAATTTTTTGAGGGATTTTTTTTTCGTTAATGAGTTATGCATAAAATTTTTGATGAAAAAAATCCCTCAAAAAATCCCTCGCAAAATTAATTTTCGAGGGATTTTTTTGATGATTTTGCGAGGGATATTTCTATAATAAATGGCTTATTTATAAAAAAAATTGATAAAAATAATCCCTCAGAAAATCCTTCAAAAATTAATTTTGCGAGGGATTTTTCGAGGGATTTTTTTTCGTTAATGTGTTATTAATAAAATTTTTGATGAAAAAAATCCCTCAAAATTAATTTTTAAGGGATTTTTAAGAGATTTTTTGATGATTTCATGAGGAATTTTCCAAGAAACATTTCTATAATAAATGGCTTATTTGTAAAAAAATTAATATAAATATTCTCTCAGAAAATTCCTTGGAAATTAATTTTGCAATGAATTTTTTGAGGGATTTTTTTTTTTCGTTAATGAGTTATGAATAAAATTTTTGATGAAACAAATCCCTCAAAAAATCTCTCGTAAATTAATTTTTGATGAATTTTCTGAGGAATTTTTTAATAATTTTGCGAGAAATTTTCTGAGGGATATTTCTATAATAAATAGCTTATTTATAAAAAAATTGATAAAAATAATCCCTCTAAAAATCCCTTGGAAATTAATTTTGCGAGGGATTTTTTGAGGGATTTTTTTTCGTTAATGAGTTTTGAATAAAATTTTTGATGAAAAAAATTTTTCGGAAAATCCCTCGCAAATTAATTTCTGATGGATTTTTGAGGGATTTTTTGATGATTTTGCGAGGGATTTTTCGAGGGATTTTCTATAATAAATGGCTCATTTATAAAAAAAAGGTAAAAATAATCCTTCAAAAATTAATTTTGTGAGGGATTTTTTTTTCGTTAATGAGTTATGAATAAAATTTTTGATGAAAAACATCGCTCGAAAAATCCCTCGCAAAATTAATTTCTGAGAGATTTTTCGAGGCATTTTTTGATGATTTTGCGAGGGATTTTTCTATAATAAATGGGCTTATTTGTAAAAAAAATTGATAAAAATAATCCCTTGGAAATTAATTTTGCGAGGAATTTTTTGATTGATTTTTTTTTTTCGTTAATGAGTTATGAATAAAATTTTTATGAAAATCAAAAAATCTCTCGCAAAATTAATTTCTGAGGGATATTTCGAGTGATTTTGATGATTTTGTGAGAGATTTTTTGACGGATATTTCTATAATAAATGGCTTATTTGTAAAAAAAATTAAAAAAAATAATCCCTCGGAAAATAATTTTGTGAGAAATTTTTCAAGGGATTTTTTTTCGTTAATGAATTATGAATACAATTTTTGATGAAAAAAATTTTGGAAAATCGCTTGCAAAATTAATTTTTGAGGTATTTTTTTGGGATTTTTTGATGATTTTGCGAGGGATATTTCTATAATAAATGGCTTATTTATAAAAAAATTGATAAAAATAATCCCTTAGAAAATCCATCGGAAATTAATTTTGCGAGGGATTTTCTGAGTAATTTTTTTCTTAATGAGTTATTAATAAATTTTTTGATGAAAAAAGTCACTGAAAATTAATTTTTAAGTGATTTTTTGAGGGATTTTTTGATGATTTTGCGAGGTATTTTTTGAGGGATATTTCTTTAATAAATGGCATATTTGTAAAAAAAATTGATAAAAATAATCCCTTTTGGAAATCCCTCGGAAATTAATTTTGCAAGGGATTTTTTTTTTTCGTTAATGAGTTATGAATACAATTTTTGATGAAACAAATCCCTCAAAAATCTCTAGCAAAATTAATTTCTGAGGGATTTTATGATTATTTGCGAGGGATTTTTTGAGGGATATTTCTATAATAAATGGATTATTTATAAAAAAAAATTGATAAAAATAATCCCTCGGAAATTAATTTTGTAAGGGATTTTTTTTTGTTAATGAGTTATGAATAAAATTTTTGATGAAAAAAAAAAATCCCTCACAAAATTAATTTTTGATGGATTTTTCGATGATTTTGCGAGGGATTTTTCAAAGGACATTTCTATAATAAATAGCTTATTTGTAAAAAAATTGATAAAAATAATCCGTCAGAAAATCTCTCCGAAATTAATTTTGCGAGGGATTTTTTGAGGAATTTTTTTCATTAATGAGTTATTAATAAAATTGTTGATGAAAAAATCCCTCAAAATTAATTTCTGAGGGATTTTTCGAAGGATTTTTTGATAATGTTGCAAGGGATTTTTTGAGGGATATTTCTATATTATATGGCTTATTTGTAAAAAAAATTGATAAAATAATCCCTCAGAAAATCCTTTGAAAATTAATTTAGTGAGGGCTTTTTTTATTAATGAGTTATTAATAAATTTTTTGATGAAAAAATTCCTCAAAAAATTAATTTCTGATGTATTTTTTGATGATTTTGCGAGAAAGTTTCCGAGGGATATTTCTATAATAAATGTCTTATTTGTAAAAAAAATTGATAAAAATAATCCCTCGAAAAATCCCTTAAAAATTAATTTTGCGAGAGATTTTCTGAGGGATTTTTTTGATGATTTTGCGAGGGATGTTGTGAGGGATATTTGTATAATAAATGGCTTATTTGTAAAAAAAATTGATAAGAATAATCCCTCGGAAAGTCCCTCAGAAATTAATTTGCAAGGGAATTGTCGAGGGATTTTTCGAGGGATTTTTTTATTAAAAAGTTTAAGTATTAAAATAAATTTTCAGTGAAAGTTTGAAAATTAGAAAATATATTTTAGTTGTAAATTTAGATAAAATAATTTATGAATCATATAACAGAGTAATTTATCTAATTTATAAGGATTAATTTTTTTTAAAAAATCCTTTACTTTAAGCAAGTTTGATCATGATGGCTCCATGATAAGAGTAAAACAAATTAGCCTTTAACTAAATATGTTGATATAATTGTGTGTTTGTAATTGATCTATTAGCCAAGTTTGAAAGGAGACTACCTTTGACTCAACAAGAAAATATGCCAAATGATACCAAATAATAAATGGCTTGAAAGAAAAATTGTTCCTGCACACATGAGATGCCTTTATGCACATGTATCAATAATGACTTCACTAGATTAGTCGGAAAGAAAACATAATTTTGAGTGAATAACATGTTGATACACATATATTTGCCCATGATCACCTCATTGGTTCAACCTAAAAGGAAACATATTTTGATATGTGAAAACACATCGATATGTGCTAGTGGTAAGCATCGATGAACTTGTCTTGAAAGGAACTTATTCATGAATACACATAGTCAGTGGTCTAATATTCCAATGGCTAAATCTTAATTATAGTTAGACTAGAGAGTGACCACATGCCTCAATTTCAAATTAATTTTTAAATCATACAATAATATCACAAGATCCATAAACTTTCACAAATAAGTTTAGGTACATCAATTCATAATACAAATATTCATATCTAGTCAATCAATATGATTTTTAATGTATTATGATTCATCATCAAGTCTAAGTAAAACATGTTATTCTTGATCCATAAATTTTTTTTAAAAAATATATGCAATAATTTTCATGAAACAAAAAAATCTTATTTTAGTATTTTTTATAAAATAAATTTATAATAGGTAGGTAGAAGGATTTGAACCTGAAATCTTTAAAAAAATAGTCACTATCATAACCATTATGATCCCAACTTTTTTTGTTTCATAAATTTATTAATAAACTATTTAAATAGTATAAATTCTTTTTTACAAATTAAACTTAAAATAAAAATTCAATCCCCATCGCCAGCACCCATATTTCATTTGGCATTCCCATCGCGCACATTAATTTGGCATTCTCTCTCTTCTCCATCTGAGCCGTGACCATTGACCTTCCTCCCTCTTCTCCGTCCATCGAGCTTCCCTCTTCTCCGTCCAAGCAACTCAAACCTAGGGACGAGCAAACAAGGGAGCGATTCAAACCCTAGGGATGAGCAAACAAGGTAAAAATTTATTCTGAACCCTCTTAATCCCTTCTTGAGGTGCCGTGTTCTGTTATTCTTGAGGATGTTGCCGGCGAGGGTTCCGGCATGGGCCATGGGGAGGAGGGGGATTTACAGTTTTGATAAGGGCAGGGATTTACATTCTTTCCTTGACCATGATCTATATAGCATAAGCATAACGATGAGATTCAAGGGATTTTGGAGCCTTGTTTTCATTGCGGAACCACTCTGCTCCAAAGAGGAACAGAGCCAACTTGGTTTTTGTCATTCCTATTGCGAGCCAACTTGGTTTTTGTCATTCCTATTGCGGAACCACTCTGCTCCATATTCTTCTTTCAATTTCATTTTTTTCCCTTGCAGTTTTGTTGATGATCACATTAGTTAGTCAGTTCTTATGGTACACACATGTAAATAATTGTAAGAGTTGAAATATTTGTGGTTATAAGCTTATAATATTTAGAAAAATTCTTAACGATGGTACTTGATAAACTCCTTGACTCTTCATCGTTCAAGTGGAGAATTGAAGTTCTTGCCATCAAATCTCAGAGTCTTAGAATCAATTTATCTTATCTAATGCAACATGTGATCACAAATGGCCATGCCAATGAGAAAATTAAGACGCAAGTGGTGGTGCTTGTAAAAAGATCTCTCAATTAGTTCAGAAAACTATATATTTGCATTAAAAATTGCTTCTTAAGTGATGTTATTAGCATTTAATACCAAAACAGAACAATAGAGCTCCATAAAGTCATATAAGTAATACAAAATTAGCATTTAAGTGATGTTATTAGCATTTAATTAGTGTAGAACATATAGTAATACAAAATTGCTTCTTAAGTGATGTTATTAGCATTTAATTAGGAATTCCAAAATGGAACAACAAAGCTCCATAAAGTCATATAAGTTAATTGGTGGTTTCAAAAAGGCAATGTACCCAGGGTGAACGAGGCTTCTACAAAGAATTTTCAATCTGAGCTATTGAGTTTTGGTTTTAAATTTGTATTATTATTATTATTATTATATTCTTTAATTTATTTTATAGAGTTGGTTGATGAGTTTGTAAGGCAATTTTAAACTAGACAATGTGTGAGGTAGCCTTAAAAATGACAAGCCCAAACAAACAAAGATATACTTAATGAGGAGTCTCTCATCCAGCCACCAAGAGATTTTGACAAGAGACTGGTGGACTCTATACATGCCTGCCACAATAGATTGTTGCTTAATTGCACTACTACCTGTAAATATTAATAGCATATGGAATATATGGAGGATATGCATTCATGTGTGTGGGTCCGGGTGGTAGAGATTGTCAACATGGATTTGGAATATATGGAGGATATGCATTCATGTGTGTGTGGGGTGGTAGAGATTGTCAACATGGTTGAAATCCGTTGACTTTGCTCCATTATTAATGGCCCTACACGCTGTGTGTGGGCAAGTTCGAGCAAGTTCGCCCATGTTCAGAGTAGAATTAGATATATGCCAACCGGCATAACATGTTCATATATTGATAAGGTTCGACATGATTCAACATACATTCACCTAAACATATACAATTTTCAAATTTTGCAAGCCACCATCTCTTTATCCAAAAATACATCAGCCTAGTGTAGAACATATAGTATGTGCATGTTCACACATTCATGCTAGTTTATCTAACTACAACCTTATTGGGCAGAGCAAAGATTGTTGGTTATGATCGATTAGGCTAATTTATCTAACAGCATGGATTTTTTTAAAGAATTTTCTCCATTATTTTTCCTTATGCACTCATACAAACTCAAAATTAACATGCATCAATTGTTTATGGTTTTAGGCTGGTTATCAAGAAAACACTCTAAAGCTTCGTTATTATGGACATTCGTCATTATCGTAGTTGGATGTATAATAGACTTTTACCAGACCGAAAGGGTTATACAGATGAGTTTCTAATAGGGTTTGAATGGTTTATTCACTTTGCATGCCAACAATCTATATTTTGAGTGAGAAAAAAATTAGGTATCCTTGTTTCAAGTGCAAAAATACAAAGTACTTGACCGTAGAGGAAGTAAAGGTATATCTTTATAAAAAAGGCTTCAAACCTGACTACTGGTATTGGATAGAACATGGAGAAATTGAACCAATTGTGAATTATGGTGTTGATCAAATGCAATTTGCTGGTTCAAGTACTGCTCAATTTAGTGCTTCTAGTTGTGGTCAATTGAATAATAATAAGCCAACCGATAGATATGAAGCCATGATTTTTGATGCTGCTAGTCCAAATTTTGGAGATGTTTATAATAGAAATGTGGATGCTTCAAATTATGTGGAGGAGCCTCCAAATAGAGAGGATAAAAAGTTTTACGAGATGTTGCATGCAGCACAGCGGCCACTCTGGTCAGGTTGTACTAATCACTCAGAGTTGTCAGTTGTGGTTATAATGATGAATATCAAGTTTGATAACAATATATCTCAACATTGTTTTAATCAATTTGCGGGGCTTATTAAAGAAATATGTCCTCCCGGTAACTTAATACCGTCTGACTTCTACAAGACAAAGAGTTTAGTTTCGAAGCTTGGCCTATCTGCTAAAAAAATAGACTGTTGCTTCAATGGATATATGTTGTATTACAAGGATGATGAGTCTTTAACTATTTGCAAGTTCTGTGGTCATCCTCAATACAAACCAAGTAGGATGGGAAGTGAAAATCACGGTCAAGTATCTTATAAGAGGATGCATTATTTGCCACTTGTCCCTAGACTTAAGAGGCTTTACGCCTCGAATAGGTCGTCTGGACACATGAGATGGCATTATGAGAATAGACGAGAACATGATGTTTTGTGCCATCCATCAGATGGAGAAGCATGGAAACATTTTGATCATACATATCCCGAGTTTGCATTAGAGCCAAGAAATGTTAGACTTGGTGTTGAGAAATTATTGAAACATAATTGCCCCAACTTTATTGATTTTGATGATTTCCAAAAGCCATGAGTACCTTAAAGAATACAATGTGTTTATTTATCAAAAACCTTGAGCTTATTCAAATTGAAAGGAATGAACTATCAATGGTTATATCAAATGAGTTTTGAATCTATTAGAAAAAAAGAGTTTCAAGCTCTATGCTTAAAAGATTTCAAAAAGAAATTTTTACACATTATAATTCAATCGATGAATTCTTGAAACATGTCTTGAATCCATGATAAACGTCATATTTAATGTATTCAAGTCAAATTTATATTTTAAATTTAATTGGGACAAGTTTTAAAGTCTATCAGAATATTTTTCTGATTTTTGTATTGCTCCCGAGCCGACTCAAGGGTTTCCGAGTCGACTCCCCAAAATGTCTGATTTTCTCGAGTCGACCCTTGGTTTTTCAAGAGTCAACCCCTGACTTCTTGCGAGCCGACTCCTGTCTGTGCGAGCCGACTCCGCTCAAACAACAGAACCCATGTTTTTGAGCACTTCTCGAGTCGACTCCCCATTTTCCTCGAGTCGACTCCCGACTTTCAGGAGCCGACACTTTAGTTTTCGCGAGTTGACCCTTCAATGCTTAAAATGTTTCTATTTTTAGTAATCGACCTTGAGCCGACTCCCACAAAGCTCGAGTCGACTCCGCGAATTCTGGGCGTGATTTTTAACGATGACACATCAGCCCCAACGGTAAGATTTTTGAATAACGGCTATTTTTCCTTGTCTCTAACGGATATATTTTTGCAGATTCTATAAATAGAGAAGCTCTTTTCAACTCAAAAATATAGATTTTGAAATCAAAGAGAGAAAAGAATATCTTTTGAAAAGAGGGAAAAATAGAGCTTATTGAAAAAAATCATCTAGCTCAAAGGAGAGAGATTCAAAAGGAGTGAAATCCAAGTGGAAGCTTCGTCTGCTCCTTCTCATCAATCCACAAGAGCCAAAAGAAAATCCACAAGCATTTCAAAGGTCAAATCGGAGGATTTTCAAAAGAGAAAAAAGCTTCATCTCAACTCCAAAGACTTCAATGGTCAAGAATCTAGCTGAGGCGTGATTCAACGTTTCAAGAGGAGTTAAAGAAGAAGGAAGAAAGCCCAAGCCACTACCATCTGCAATACTATCAGGCTTTTCTAACCTTTTATTATTTTGTACTTCATTTGTATATTTGCTCAAGGGGAGCACTTCATTGTTCAAACACTATTATTCTTATTGTTTGCTGATTCAATCAGTGGATTGAATCTGTGGAGGTTGGTATACCTTGTTACAAGCCGGAGTGCTTGTGTTGGGTTAGTTGTGAGCCCGAAAAAAATAACGTGTAGGGTTTTGTGCTGGTAAGCCCGAGTTAAAACCAGCTGGGTTCGTTGTACACCCGGTAAAACAACAAGTTTGAGTTGTGAGCTTGGAAAACAACTCGGCTGTAATCTAGAGAGATTATAGTGTGGACCCAAGGGAATCTTGGGAGTGGACGTAGGTGTTGATTGCACCGAACCACTATAAAATTATCTTGTGTTTGCCGTGCCATATTTTCTCTTTCTCTATCTCTCTTTATTTGCTTGTGTATTGATTTTAGTTAGCCTCTCACTTGCACATCTTGCTAACTAATCAATTAAAGTTAAAAAGACTTAAATTTTTAAGAACCCAATTCACCCCCCCTCTTGGGTTGCCATCTGGGCCAACACTTGGGTTATGTGCTGATGGCTTTACTCCATATAGTCTCTCTGCTACACCATACTCCTGTTGGCCAGTAATTGTTATGCCATACAATCTGCCTCCTGATATATGTATGACCGCTCCATATATGTTTTTAACCTTGCTCATTCTTGGACCGCATAATTCGAAGATCATGATAGATGTATATTTGCAACCATTGATAGATGAATTAAAAGTTATGTGGAATGAGGGTGTAGTTACTTATGATATTTCAAGAAAGCAAAATTTTTCTATTAAGAGTTGCTTTAATATGGAAAATCAATGATTTTTTGGCATATGGCATGCTATCAGGGTAGAGTACAGCTGAAAAATTAGCATATCCGTATTGTATGGAGAGAACAAAGGCTTTTCGCTTGGAGCATGGGGGTAAAAATACATTGTTTGATTGTCATTGTCAGTTCTTGCCTTTTGATCATGTGTTCAGAAGAAATAAGAATGCCTTCCGAAAAAACAAAATTGATAGATTGGAGCCTCCTCTCAGATTAACAGGTGATTAAGTATGGAAAAAAGTTTGTCGATATCCCAAAATAACTGAAACATGTCCTTGTAAATTTAGTGGATATGGAGAAAGTCATAATTGGACAAAACATATCATATTTTGGGAATTATCATATTGGAAGATGAATTTAATCCGATACAATTTAGATGTTATGCATATAGAAAAAAAATGTGTTTGATAATATTTTCAACACTGTTATGGATGTAAAAAACAAAACAAAGGATAATGTTAAAGCAAGAATGGATTTGAAAGAGTATTGTAGGCAGCGAGATTTGGAGCTCTATGAGTTACCTAATGGAAAGGTGGTGAAACCAAAAGCAAATTTTAGCTTTACACTAGACCAAAAAAGAGTTGTTTGTGAATGGATAAGAGGGTTGAAAATGCCCGATGGATATGCTTCAAATCTAGGTAGATGTGTAGATATGAATGAAGGCAAGTTATGTGGTATGAAGAGTCATGATTGTCATGTATTTATGGAGCGTTTGTTGCCTATTGCATTTATTGCATTACCGGAACCAATATGGAAGCCTCTTACTGAGTTGAGTATATTCTTTAGAGACTTATGCTCAACTGTGCTGCGGGTGAAGGATTTGGTACAAATGGAACACAATATCCCTATCATCTTATGTAAGTTGGAACGTATATTTCCATCTAGTTTCTTTGACTCAATGGAACATTTACCTATTCACCTACCATATGAAGCACGAGTAGGTGGACCCATTCAATATAGATGTATGTATCCCTTTGAGAGGTAAAGAATAATATTTCTATATTTGTTTCAAATATTTATCCACATAATCTCTCATATATCACATGTGCTAACATACAATGCTATGTTCCTAGGTTCCTTAATAAGTTGAAAAAAATGGTCAAAAATAAAGCTCGCGTTGAAGGCTCTATATGTGAGGCATACTTCTTAGCACAAGAGACTTCTTACTTCTGTTCGTATTATTTTGAGCCTCACATACATGCTATGGGCATTGGAGCTAATCAAAATGATGGTAGGGAAGACTATGAAATAAGGCGCCAAGCAACTCTTTCAATATTCAGTCAGTTTGGCCACCTATCTGGTCAATGTAGAACACGGTATTTGACTGATGCAGAGCTTACTGTTGCAACATTACATATTATTAAATTATGATGAAGTGAAGCCATATCTGGAGTAAGTGTCACATCCTCCTTAACTCCATAAAAACTTTATACTCAGTCAATGAATCCAATAAAACTAATATTTTATGGTATTTTAGTATGTTTGTGCAGTATGTGCGTGCTTCCACACCTGGATGTCTTTGTGATGCTCAGATAGATGCACTGATTGAGGCTTCATTTGTATCATGGTTCAAAGATTATGTAAGCTTTAAATTGTTATACAAATTGAAATTATTTGTTCATATGAAACATAAGTCTAATACATTGTTTTTGTAATTTATGATTAGGAGCACAATCCATGTAGTATGATACAAAATCAACACTTGAATGACTTAGCCTGGGTCCTATGTGAGTAGTAAAAACATGGCCCATGTATTTCATTGGTGGTTTCAAATTCCACACACACGCATATAGTGAGGGCAAAAAAACAATCAATAGTGGAGTATGTGTTAAGAGCAGAGGACATGGTGATAATGAAAGTGACTTCTATGGTATTCTTAAGGAGGTGGTGGAGTTACAATACCCAGTACAAGGTGATAAAACAATGATGCTATTTTATTGTGAATGGTTTGATCCTATCATAAATCGGGGGATGAAAGTGCACAAACAATATGATATTATTGAGATTCGACATCATAGAAGGTATGCAAAGTTTGATCCATTCATTCTTCCCCAACATAGTATATTATGTACCTTATCCTGGAAGGATAAGAGATAAGGTAGAGTGGTGGGTGGTGATTAAGACAAGACCGAGAGGTCGAGTAGATAATGACCACACTTTGGAGCCTGCTTTTCAAGATGAGGAAATGTCTCGAGTCAATGCAATAGATGATAATGAGGCCATTAAAAATTTACGAGATAGTGAGGATTATTTGAGGTGGTTGATGCATATCTTGAAGGCACCATTGATAATGAAGAAAAAGAAGATAAAGAAGAAGTTGAAGGAGAAGAAGAAGAAGAACAAGAGGAAGAAGAGGAACAAGAAGAATATTTCACTAATGAAGATGATTCAGATCGAAATAGATGATAACCTGTTTTGTCAATAGCTTCTACGTAATTTCTTTATTTTCATGTCAATAGATGATGACTTGTTTATATATATGCTTATTTAATATCTTTAAATTTGTTTTGTTTTATATTTTCATTATTATGCATCAACAGATGTCATCTTCAAATCGAGTTGGGAAGGGAAAGGGAAAGTTATCTACTACTCGATTAAAGAAGACTCACGTAACCACCACAACCACCACCCAGATGCTTCACTCGCCACATTCTGTTACTGTCACACCATCTTCCTCTCCCATTACACCACCCTCTTCAACCATGCCATCTCCTTTCTCTACTATTCCACCACATCTCTCTACTATGCCATCTTCTTTCCCTTCTATTCCACCACATCCCCCTACTATGATCTCATTGACTTTTACTACTCAACCACCTGGTTCTATTCCACCTTCCGTTCCCACCACTTTCACTACCCCACCCTCTTCCTCTACTATGCCACCATCACTTTATTTTTCATACCCAAATACCATACCACACATACCTAGCCCTACTTACAGCCCTTCCTCTTCTCATACTATGGTGCCATCTGGGCAATCACTGCCAGTCCAACCTATGCATACTTCTACCACAACTTTTAGCCAGGAGGGCTTGCACACACAAACATCAGAGAGGGCACCATTAATTCCAAGTGGCTATGGGTAAAACTATATAACATTTAGATCATTACACTATTTTATTCCATTAAAATGAATATATGTGATTGTTTGATTATCTTTAATATGTAAAGTTTTAATGACGACCACATGGTGACCCATGCTTTGGTTGAAATCCTTAAGAGCACGTATGACGGTCCTTACTCTTCATGGAAGAAGATTTCAAAAAGGACACGAGACATGTGGTTTTGTGAGTTTGAGGCAACAATATTTTTAAGTTTATCAGTATTTTTATTTATTTTTACTTGATTTAAAGTATCTATGCATTTTATTGATATTAAATTTTATTCTTCTTTTAGAAAAAAATTTCAATGGGTTCCAGAGGATGAGCACTATATTTGAAAGAATTGGGAGCGTCGTGGTTCAAGTCGTCTTGCAGACATTTTTAACGAAGCTCGTGAAAATTATGACCGCAAGCCAGATTGGATTGGAGAGGGTGTATGTGTTGACCAAATTATTGATTTTGATGATTAACAAAGACATGAGTATATTCACTATGTTTCTAACAAATTTAATAAGTATTTTAGGGATTACAAATGTTTAATCAATCAAAAGGTATAAGGAAATAAGCTTTGAATCAAAATTAAAAAAATATATGAAAGTTCAGAACATAGAGTCGACACCCAAATAGTCAGGAGCCGACCCCAGGGCGCAACAGAACATTTCTGGAATTTTGGCACGGTCCGGAGTCGACACCAACCTGGGATACAGAGAAGTATTTTCTGCATCAGTTTTCGGAGCCGACACCTGGAGATCGAGAGCCGACACCTAAAAATTTGGGAGTTGACACCTACAGTTCTGGAGCCGACTCCAACCTGAGATACAGAGAACGTATTTTTGTGGACATTATTGGAGTCGACACCCTTGGATTCTGGAGCCGACTCTTGAAAGCACCGAGCCGACACTTAACTTTTTTAGAGCCGACTCCTCAACAACTTCTTATTACTATTTTTGGACACCATGATTTAGAGCCTGAAAAGTTGGAGCCGACTCCAACCTATCAGAAACAGATTTTTCAAATGTCAGAATGGACTTCAACGGTAAGATTTTTTCTACCTAATCTCTAACGGCTATTTTTCTTTAAGTGTAGAAACATCCAAGCATCTCACAATGGCTAGTTTTCCATCAAAACCTTGGATTAAGAGATCTATAAAAAGGGGGAAGCGCCCGTTTGAAAAAAGGGGAGAAAAAAATCAAAAAATCTTGTGAAAGAAGAGAGAAGAATAGAAAGGAAAAAGAGAAATATTTTTGTGAAAAATCCAAAAATCTTGAGAGAGAAATCAAAAGAAAAAACTCAGAGCTCAAATCCATCAATCCAAGAGAGTCCAAAGAGAAATCAAAAGCATCCAAAGTTCAAAATCGAAGGATTTGCAAAGTTCAAAAAGACCCAAATTTTTTTCAACTTCTCAACTGCGATTGCTATGAAGAATCTGAGCTGAGGCCTGATTCAATCTTTCAAAGGAGAAGAAGAAGAAGAAAAGCTCAAATCAAAATCGCTTCAAACAGGCTTTTCTTACCTTTGTTTATTCAATTACATATTTGCTCATTTGAGGAGCTGTTGTGTATTTAAAACTCTATTTTTTATTATTGTTTGCTAATTCAATCAGGAGATTGAATTAGTGGAGGTAGTATACCTCGGGACAAGCTAAGGATAGCTTGTGGTTAGGTTTTGTGCTGGTGAGCCTGTGAAAATCAGCTGGGTTCGTTGTGACCCGAAAAAATAACAAGTTTGGGTTGTGAGCTTGTAAAACAACTCGCCTGTAATCAAGTGGATTATAGTGTGGACCCAAGTGCTGCTTGGGAGTGGACGTAGGTGTTGGATACACCGAACCACTATAAAATCTTTATGTTTGCCGTGCTTTGTCTCTCTCTCTCTCTATCTCATTTATTTGTGCTTAACATTTATCTATACATTGCACTCAAGTACTTTCATATAAAAGCACTTAGTTTTAAAGTATTAAAATTTTTTAAGAACCCAATTCACCCCCCTCTTGGGTTGCCATCTGGGCCAACAATTGGTATCAGAGCTTGTGCTCATTCTCAGTTTGATCCAACGATCAAGAGTTAAAGATCCAAATGGCAGCTCAAGTTGGATCTTCATTTGCTGAAGGTCAATCCATAAATAGACCTCCTTTATTTAATGGTTCAAATTATTCTTATTGGAAAGCTAGAATGATAATTTTTATTCAAGCTTTAGATTATGAACTATGGAGTGTAATCACTAATGGACCTAGCACACCCACACACTTAGTAGATGGTTCAATAGTTCCTAAACCCGAAAGGGATTGGAATGAGAACGATAGGAAAATGACTCAGCTCAATGTAAAAGCCATGAATGTTTTATATTGTGCTTTAGATGCTAATGAATTTAATAGAATTTCTATATGTATTTTCACAAAAGAAATTTGGGATAGATTATAAGTTACCCATGAGGGTACTAATCAAGTAAAAGAATCAAAAATCAATATTATAGTGCACAAATATGAATTGTTTAGCATGGAACAAAATGAAACTATCACATGCATGTACACTAGATTTACTGATATTATAAATGGTCTAAAAAGTCTTGGTAAGACCTATACTAATTCTGATTTGGTTCGTAAAATTCTTAGGTCTCTTTCAAGATCATGGGAAGCGAAAGTAACTGCCATCCAAGAAGCCAAAGATTTAAATACATTACCTTTAGAAGAGCTACTTGGATCTTTGATGACCCATGAACTGACCATGAAGCAACATCAAGAGGAAGAGGTCAAAAAGAAGAGAACGATTGCCCTTAAAGCTGCAGAAAAGGAAACAAGCAGCAGTAAGGAAGAAGAGGAAGATGATGAGACAACCCTTCTTGCAAAGAAGTTCAGAAAGTTTATGCAAAGAAGGATACATTCCACATAAAAAGTTTGGAACAAAAATGAAAAGTGAAAAAGAAAAAGAGAAAGACAAGGACAAAGAGAAAGACCCCATCATATGTTATGAATGTAAGAAACCGGGCACTTTAGATATGACTGTCCTCAATTGAAGAAAGCCTACAAAAAGAAGAAGAAGGCTTATGTTGCAACATGAAGCGATAGCGAAGAATCCTCTTCCGAGAAGGAACAAAAGGAAGTTGCAAACATTTGCTTTATGGCAATGATGATGAGGTAAGTACCGAAACTCATGACTTTACCTTTGATGAATTGTTTGATGCATTTAATGAATTAGTTAATGATTTTAAAGTCTTGAAAAAGAAAAAGAAATCTTTGAAAAATGATAATTTAAATCTTGTCAAAGAAAAGGATAAATTAATTCATGAAGTTGAAGAATTGAAATCTAAAAATGAAAATTTGATAAAAGAAAAAGAATTGATATCAAGTGAAAACCTTAGTTTAAAGAAAGAAGTTGATAAAAATAAAATTATAGTTGATAATTTACATATAGTTCTGAAAAACTTAATTTGCTATTAAGTAATTAAAGAGCTGTATTTGACAAAGTTGGATTAGGTTATAGGCCTAACAAGAAACAAAATTTGTTAAAAATTTCTTTATAAAGAAACAAGATAAAAATGATGTTTCATATTATTGCTGTAACAAGAAATTAAGGACATAAAGCTTATGAATGCAATTATAGAAAAATTAATAAGAATTTAAGGGAAAAAGAGAAGAAAATATGGGTTCCGAAAGGAACAATCCTTATTGCTACTAGCCATGAAAGACCCAAGAAAGCTTGGGTACCTAAACATAAGATTTGATTATCTTGCAGGAGTGTCTTGCGGCAAAAGATCAAAACAAAAGTAGTATCTTGATAGCGGCTTCTCAAGGCACATGACGGTGACAAAGATCAATTCATCACCCTTGAAGATAAAAGAGGAGGAGTTGTTACATTTGGAGATAATGGTAAAGGCCAAATTATGGGATTTAGTAAAATTCAAATAACTTCCTCCACTTTTATGAAAATGTTTTATATAGATGGTTTAAAACATAATTTAATTAGCATTAGCCAATTGTGTGATAAAGGTTTCAAAGTTTCATTTGAAGCTTCTGTCTGCACTGTTTCTAATCCCATTAACAATAGCATTATATTTACTAGAAGTAGAAATGACAATGTATACTCAATTGATTTAGACAATCTGTCTACTAGTAATCATTGCTTAGTTGCTGATAATGCTAATGTAAATGAGATCGGATTGTTGTGGCATCATAGATTAGGTCATGCAAGCACACACTTATTTCAAAATTAATTAGAATGGATTTAGTTAAAGGTCTTCCAAAACTAGATTTTAAAAATAATAACATTTGTGATGCATGCCAATTTGGAAAATAAACTAGAAACTCTTTCAAATCTAAAAATATTATTTCCACTTCTAGGCAACTAGAGCTACTTCACATGGACCTTTTTGGACCTACTAGAACCACTAGTCTAGGGGAAAGAAATATGGTCTTGTGATAGTAGATGATTATTCTAGATTCACTTGGGTATTATTTTTGACTCATAAGGATGAGACTTTCCCTATATTCATGAAGTTCTTCAAGAAAGTCACTAATGAGAAAAATAACACCATAGTGTCTCTTAGAAGTGATCATGGACACGAATTTCAAAATCACTTATTTGAAAATTTCTGCATTGAAATGATATTTATCATAATTTTTCTGCACCTAAAACACCTCAACAAAACGGAGTTGTAGAAAGAAAGAATAGAACTTTAGAGAACATGGCCCGTACCATGCTATGTAAAAGCAACCTTCCAAAATACTTTTGGGCGAAGCTATAAACACGGCATGTTACATTCTTAATAGAGCCCTAATTAGGCCAATTCTTAAGAAAACTCCCTATGAATTATGGAATAATAGAAACCAAACATTAGTTATTTTCATGCATTTGGTTGTAAATGTTTCATTCATAATAATGGTAAAGATAATCTTGAAAAATTTGATGCAAAATCTGATGAAGGCATATTCTTAGGATATTCAACAACTAGTAAAGCCTATAGAGTATTTAACAAGAAAAACTTAATTGTAGAAGAATCTATTCATGTAGTTTTTGATGAATCTTTAGCATCAAGTTCAGAAAAGATTGATGATGAGGAAGATACAAATTTGCTAGAAAGAGATATTGAAAAATTAAATATAGATGTATCTTCAGACAATGAACAAAAAGCTAAAGATGATGATTCACCTAGAGTTGATGTTATTGATACTAATCATAATGAGGTAGATCTTCCTAGAGATTGGAGATATGCCTATGGTCATCCAAAGGAATTGATTATAGGTGATCCATCTCAAGGTGTAAGAACTAGATCATCTATGAGAAATATCAATAATCATCTTGCATTTGTATCTCAAATAGAACCTAAAACTATTGAAGAAGCTGAAAAAGATAGTAATTGGATGCTAGCTATGCAAGAGGAATTAAATCAATTTACTAGAAATAATGTATGGTCCTTAGTTGATAGACCTAAAGGTCACTCAGTGATAGGATCTAAATGGGTATTTAGAAATAAATTAGATGAAAATGGCATAGTAATTAGAAATAAAGCTAGATTAGTTGCAAAAGGATATAATCAAGAAGAAGGAATTGATTTTGATGAAACCTTTGCACCTGTAGCTAGATTAGAGCAATTAGATTATTACTTGCATTTGCATGTCATATGAATATCAATTTATTTCAAATGGATGTTAAAGTGCATTTTTAAATGGTTTTATAAATGAGAAAGTTTTTGTAGAACAACCACCTGGTTTTGAAGATCATGAATTTTCAAATCATGTTTTTAAATTACACAAAGCACTATATGGTTTAAAACAAGCACCTAGAGCTTGGTATGATAGGCTAAGCAAATTTTTAATTGAAAATAATTTTTCTAGAGGAAATGTTGATAAACCTTATTTTTGAAAAGAAAAAATAAAGATTTATTAGTAGTACAAATATATGTAGATGATATTATTTTTGTGCTACTAACAATCTTTTGTCTCAAGAATTTGCTAAGTTAATGCAGGGTGAATTCAAAATGAGCATGATGGAGAACTCAATTTCTTCCTAGGACTACAAATCAAACAAAGCAAAGAGGGGATTTTCATCAACCAAACAAAGTACACAAAGAAAATTCTCAAGAAGTTTGGAATGGAATCAATCAAACCCCTTGGAACACCTATGAGTCCTTCATGCAAATTGGACAAAGATGAAGATGGTAAGAAAGTTGATCAAATGCATTATAGAGGTATGATCGGATCTCTACTTTACTTAACTGCAAGTAGACCAGATATCATGTTTGCTGTTTGTCTATGTGCTAGATTTCAATCTGAACCTAAAGAATCTCATTTAATTGCTGTAAAAAGAATACTAAGATATCTAAGTGAACTAAAAATGTAGGATTATGGTATTCTAGAGACTCAACATTAAATTTGATTGCTTATTCTGATTCTGATTATGCTGGTTATAAATTAGATAGAAAGAGTACAAGTGGTGCATGTTAATTTTTAGGAAGTAACTTAATCTCTTGGTTTAGCAAAAAGCAAAATTCAGTTGCATTATCTACTGCTGAAGCTGAATATGTTGCAGCTGGAAGTTGCTGTGCTCAAATCCTATGGATTAAGTGACAACTTGAAGATTATGGTATAACACTTGATAAAACTCCTATTAGATGTGATAACACTAGTGCAATCAACTTAACTAAAAATCCAATCCAACATTCAAGAACTAAGCACATTGAAATTAGATATCATTTTATTAGAGAACATGTAGCTAATAATGATATTTGTCTTGATTATGTTTGTACTGAAGAACAACTAGCAGACATATTTACAAAACCTTTGAGTGAAGAGAGATTTTGTTATCTTAGAGGAGAATTAGGGATTTGTGATCCATTGGAATAATTTTGAAACTCTTAAGATTGATTATCTAGAGTTCAATTATTTTTCTTGAAATATCTTTCATGATTCTAAGGACAACTCATCTAGATATTTGAATCATTTGATTCACCACATTCCAAAGATTTTATCAAAAATTTATTGATTTTATTTGACAAGTTTTGGATCTTTGAAACTCTCTTATTTTTTTTTTTCTGAAACTGTCAGTGGAGTCGACACCCCAATTTGTGGAGTCAACACCTTGTCTATGTCGCTCACAGTCTAAGACCTTAGAGCCGACACCCGTCTTAGTGGAGCCGACTTCAGTTCAAGCACTGACTGTGTTAGCGACCTGAAGCCGACACCTCGCTTTACGGGAGTTGACTCAAGTGGTCCCAGGTTGACTTATTTAGGGCAGAGCCGACTCCTCGTTCATTTCAATCGACTCCTAACCCCTTCAAACTCTCTCCAACTCTTCCCAAAACCCAAAATCTCTCAAATTAACCTCTCCTTAGCACTCAATGGCATCCAGACGAAGGGGATCCGTGGTTGGTGGAGCAGTGACGACTAGGAAACGGACAGTGAGGCATCCGGCGAGACAGCCTTCACCGAGCTCTTCGTCCTCCTTGTCATCCACACCGAGCGCTGCTCCAAGCCCCTCCTCATCTCAAATCGACACTTTAGCAGGCCGAGTAATCACAATGGACAAGAAGGTAGACTCTCATTTCTTTGAGGAAGAAGGTTTTACCATTGGGCGACAGTTGAAAGAACTAGGTTGGGATAAGGTATGCTCTCTTGATTTACCTACTTATCTAGCCTTAGTCAAGGAGTTTTATTTCAATCTATCTAGAGGAGATGGAGGAATAGTTAGTTCAGTAAGAGGGAAAAGGATTCATATAACCTCATAAATCTTAGGAAATCTTTTAGGGATTCTTGTCACTGGGCTTACTGCAAGCATTCATAGTGAGATCAGATGCTTTATCAAGGATGCTAGGAAGGGAAGTAACTGAATTTAAAGAAATTAGGGTAAACCAATTGCCTCTTGAGTTAAGATTACTTCATAATATCTATGGTCGGATCTTGTTTCCCAAGACAGGGAGGTTTGAGTATGTCTCAGAACGAGACATTGTAATTATGGATAGTGTTTTGACTGTACAACAAATTAATTTGGCTGGTATGATGGTTTGGTATATGGCGGAAGCTGGGAATAATAAAAGATCCACTTTACCCTATGGCATGATATTAACTTTAGTATTCCAAAGCCAGGGTGTTGTTATTTTTAAAAATGAACCCAAAAAGAATTTAAGGCACACAGATTACTATAGTTTAGCAACTGTTCATCGGATGGGCTTTGTGAAGAAGGATGGTCAATGAGAGAGGAAAGGTCATACTGAAGAAAGGGTTGCTGAGACTACTGAGCCTGGTCCTTCAGAGGTAGGACCATCTATAAGATATAGCTCACCAGGACCCAGTCAGAGTGTACCTCCAGCTCCACCTGCTCCTTCCACTTCAGTTTAGTCATCCATTGGTTTTTTTGATATTCAGTTAGAACAACTTAAAAGTCTATTTGCTACTCACAAGGAAGAGATGAAAACTGAAATTGACAATAGTTTGATGAATTTAAGAGAAATGTTTTATTCTTTGGATGAGAGGGTAAACAAAATTGAGTCAACCCTTGGATCCTCCTCAGAAGCATTAAAGAATGATCTCAAGAATATATTTGATGAACTTAAAGAAATTGGAGGAGATTCTGAGACTTATTCCAAATGCAATGCAGAGCTTCAAGACAAAATTGTTACTGCATGTGGATTCATTGATAGAAGATTGAAGGAATTTGTAAGAACTCAAAGTGAAGGAATGAAAAAAATTGTAGAAGAATTGCAAAGGCTTCTTAGAAATCATTAAATACTATATTTTGGATACTTTTGATATAATTTCTTTTGATGTCATGAAATTTATTTTGATGAAATGAAGTTACTTTTAATGTAATGAAGTTTGATGAAATGAAGTTCTTTTTGATGTAAAATGTTTACTTTTTATCAAATGTAATGTTGTATTTTGGATGATGAAATGAATGAATTACTTGTATTTTGCAATGCAATTTGATTGTTCTTTTGAGAAAGATTAATTGAACTTGAATCTTTTCTAAAACCTTTTTGTTGATTGCAAAAAAGGGGGAGAGAAGATTGTATATGCATTAGAACAAATAAGCTTAATTAATTGATATCAAGTAGTTTCGATGAGTATCAAGCTTTAAATGACCATTTGATATGCTTATTAAGTTTTGATATCAAGTAGTTTCGATGAGATAAGTTCAATGAGTATTAAGCTTTAAATGACCATTTGATATGCTTACTAAGTTTTGATATCAAGTAGTTTTAATGAGATAAGTTTAATGAGTATCAAGCTTTAAATGCACTTAATTTGATATGCTCATTAAGTTTTAAATGATAAAGGGAGAGGAGATGTTAAATTGAGTATCATAGGGGGAGCTACCTCATTAGGGGAGCTTAACTATGAGAACTTAAAATTAAAAATTTGATTTGAAACTCATATTGTTTAATCATGCATATACTCTATGTTTTTGTCATCATAAAAAAGGGAAAGATTGTTGACCCAATTATTGATTTTGATGATTAACAAAAGACATGAGTATATTCACTATATTTCTAACAAATTTAATAAGTGTTTCAAGGATTACAAATGTTAATCAATCAAAAGGTATAAGAAAATAAGATTTGAATCAAAATTGAAAAGAAAATATGAAAGTTCAGAACTTAGAGTCGACACTCAAACAGCTAGGAGCCGACCCCAAGGCGTATCAGAATATTTATGAAATTTCGGCACGGTCTGGAGTCAACACCTATAGTTTCGGAGCCGACTCCAACCTGAGATACAGAGAAGTATTTTCTGCATCAGTTTTCGAAGCCGACACCTGGAGATCGGGAGCCGACACCTGAAAATTCGGGAGCCGACACCTACAGTTCTGGAGCCGACTGTAACCTGAGATACAGAGAATGTGTTTTTGTGGACATTATTGGAGTTGACACCCTTGGATTCTGGAGCCGACTCTCGAAAGCGCCGAGCGACACTTAACTTTTCAGAGCCGACTCCTCAACAACTTCTTATTACTATTTTTGGACACCACGATTTGGAGCCGACACCTGAAAAGTTGGAGCCGACTCTAACCTGTCAGAAACAAAATTTTTAAATGTCAGAACGGACTTCAACGGTAAGATTTTTCTACCTAATCTCTAACGGCTATTTTTCTTTGAGTGTAGAAACATCCAAGCATCTCACAACAGCTAGTTTTCCATCAAAACCTTAGATTAAGAGATCTATAAAAGGGGGGAACCGTCCATTTGAAAAAAGGGGAGAAAAATCGAAAAATCTTGTGAAAGAAAGAGAGAAGAATAGAAAGGAAAAAGAGAAATATTTTGTGAAAAATCCAAAAATATTGAGAGAGAAATCAAAAGGAAAAACTCAGAGCTCAAATCCATCAATCCAAGAGAGTCCAAAGAGAAATCAAAAGCATCCAAAAGTTCAAAATCAGAGGATTTGCAAAGTTTAAAAAGATCCAAATTTCTTCAACTTCTCAACTGCGATTGCTGTGAAGAATCTGAGCTGAGGCCTGATTCAATCTTTCAAAGGAGAAGAAAAAAAGAAGAAAAGAAGAAAAGCTCAAATCAAAATTGCTTCAAACAGGCTTTTCTTACCTTTGTTTATTCAATTACATATTTGCTCATTTGAGGAGCTATTGTGTATTCAAAACTCTATTTTTCATTATTGTTTGCTAATTCAATCAGAGGATTGAATTAGTGGAGGTAGTATACATCGGGACAAGCTAAGGATAGCTTGTGGTTAGGTTTTGTGCTGGTGAGCCTGTGAAAACCAGCTGGGTTCATTGTGATCCCGGAAAAATAACAAGTTTGGATTGTGAGCTTGTAAAACAACTCGGCTGTAATCAAGTGAATTATAGTGTGGACCCAAGTGCTGCTTGGGAGTGGACGTAGGTGTTGGATACACCGAACCACTATAAAATCTTTGTGTTTGCCGTGCTCTGTCTCTCTCTCTATCTCATTTATTTGTGCTTAACATTTATTTATACATTGCACTAAGCACTTTCATATCAAAGCACTTAGTTTTAAAGTGTTAACATTTTTTAAGAACCCAATTCATCCCCCCTCTTGGGTTGCCATCTGGGCCAACAGTATGACACAAGCTATGGAAATATTGGGATAGTGATGAGTTCAAAGCCAGAAGTCAGAAGAACAAGAAGAATCGTGCATCCGATTGCGATGGATTGGGCTTCCCACTTCACACTGGCGGTTCTATTAGCATTAATGACCATGCGACAAGATTGGTATGTATAATAATTTATTTTGCCTTCATTTTTTCAACTTAGGAATATGTTCCCATGTTTTTTTATTGACACTCCGAAACTTAGAGTAAATCTATTGACATCGTTGAAACATCTGAAAATGAACCTTCCCAAGCCTTTATTAACTTAGTTTAGTGAAAACTAATAATCAACAAAGGCATCTGTTTGTCTCTGAAAGTTAATCCAGTGTTGAATGAAATCCATGCAAATGTTTCGGCACCATCCATCATCAGGCCCCTAGGATAATTTTCTGTTGACATTTTGATGCATTTTAAATGCCAGAAAAATCACAATTAACAGCTCGTTAGAATCCCATTCACCATTGACTAAACTTTGGGATTGTCATTGGCTTTTAGGCAGCTGTCTAGTGTTTGGGTATTTGCAATTTATCACCATTAGCCCTGGTAGGTCCTACTTGCAAAGTGGACTGCTACCATGCAAACAGATACATAGAATGGTTTCCTTCAACTCAATCTCAGTTTCACTTGGTTCTCAATGTTTATTTTTTATGGGCCTTCCTATATATGCTGACTTACTTGGTTCTCGAATGCCAAGAGGACACATGATGGGCCTTAATCAGATGCACTTTAGCCCTATTAACACCATCAGTACCCCTCCCACAAGGGGTTTTGCAAATGGGATCACAAATATTCAGGGTGTAACGGATGCAGGTGGACTGCAAAATTTTCTACTTGGTGGCATGTTTAGACGGCCACAAGGCAGCCAAATAGGTCAGTTCCAGGACTTAATGCTTACCAGGTACAAACTGATCATTTTATCTCCTATCTCGGTAAATGAAAATTGCCAAAATGAGCAAGTTATTAGTTGATTGGATATTGCTTATGATATCTGATCCGCCTCCCACTTGGTGGGGTGAATCCTTCTTGCTTAGCTCAATATAATGAGTTGGTAATTGCAGTCTGTGTACTACACTCTTTAGCGAGGTTGAGCACCTCAGTAGCTCAACTTCTGTGTACTACACTCTTTAGCCGTCAGAGGGAGGATAAAATGGATTGGTTAGGAACATCCTATGTAGATATATCGATAAGATTGGAAGGTTTGTTGGGGACTACTATAGAGTTTTGTTGCCATAAAATCTTATTTTAACGACTTAAAGTTTCAAGGATCCATAATCTTATCAAACGCGTAGATGCATTTCTTCTGGCAAAAACTAGAAACATATGTTGTTGGTCCACTGATACAAAGTTGAAGCATCTGTAGTGTCACATGAAAAATGGCTTATGACTGGCATCTTCAGTCCTTCCAGGTAGTGAGGATCAGATTCACCAAGGTGAAAATATAAATGTATTCATGTAAATATATTTACAAAATGACCCTGATTATTATAAGATTTGAACATGTAAATATATTCATGAAAATGTCTTTACGCTCTCTGGACGCCACCTTTGCATGTAACGGTCCATCCTCTTTAGTTTGTCTACTAAATGTTGGATACTCTGTGCTATACTCATCTTTTGATCATGCCTCATTGCTTCAAGACATCTTTTGATCATCATGCAACTAATGTGAGTAGCATAGGTACACAAGCTTCCACATGAAAGCATATATGATTAGATTGCAGCAGTGCATAATATGATTATATCTGCCAATAGAATAACATGAAACTACAGTGGTAGATAAAAGTGGCCAGCAGACACAATATCTGAGGTTCATAGAGGAATGAAGAAGCTTATCCCAAACTACATAAACAGGAATTATAATTAACTCAGCACCAAGGGCTTGACAAATAATTTTCAAATGTTAAAATAGATCAAATTGCTAAATACCTCAACGCCTACCATTTTGTCTGGTTGTTTGTGTTGTTTATAAAGTTTCTTTACCTCCTATGAGGGAAAAATGCCTTAACAGATTCAGAGATAAGTTTGGCCAAAAACCAAGAAGAGCAAGAATGAAGGTTATGAAAAACAAAAAGTAAGTAAAAATAAAAACTTAAAGCTTCAGCTATATAAGTTGGAGTTAAAAAACTTTATCCTCTATACCATAATATTGCTAGGTAACATTTGGCATCTTCCACTTGTCTCCCCAACAATGCATGCATCTATCATTCTATTATACCATAGTAGTACTTGTACATGTTCATAAAATACACCTCTATCTAACTTTACATTTAATATTGAATTGATAATGCCATACCATGGTATGATATCATTTTCTAATTTGGTAATATATTCTAATTTGGTAATATCTTTTTCTTTACATATGTTGTTCTTATTTCATATATTTTTTTAAAAAAATTGATAATATTATTTATATTATGAAATTCAGACACAGAAGTTGAACCGAGCACCTACGTTAGATGAGCTCTTCAGACACACCCATCAAAAGAAAAAGGATGGCAATCAGTGGATAAATAAAAAGACAGAGACATCACATGTAAGTATTTAAAAAAATCTACTTTAATTCATATATTTATACTATTTGTATGTTTAACTAATTGTATATATCTTTTACAGACAAATTTTATACAAAAATGGCAAGAGGTGGAATCAAGTCAAAGCTCAACTGGAGAGGATGGTGCGGAATCATCACAGCAGCAGCCTCAGCCCTCCATGATACATATATGGAAAGAGATAGTTGGGGTAAATAAAGGATGAATTTATGGACTTGGATCCCAGGCTAGCTTGCTGACAGGCTCATCTTCTAGCCGCACATCCTCACGAGTTCCTGAGGAGTGGATTTAGGAGTGGAAGAGGATATATAATATGTTTGAGATTGTTTCTGTCCGAAATGAGGAGTTAGCGGTTCGAAATGAGGGGTTGGCTACTCGAAATAAGGAGTTAGCTAATCAGAACAATCAATTAGCATATCAAAACAATGAGCTATCTGCTCGAATTTTCCGTACCGAGGAGTTTATGCATCTTATGATGAAAAGATGCAGGTTAATCCATCTACAGTTTCAGCACCATCTCCAGCTGCTACCTCTGCAAATGATGATGATTGCGATGTCGATGATGATGATCATGAGGAGGAGGATTTATAATTTTTATCTTTTTCTATAATTGGAACGGTACTTATTTGTGATACTTTTTTTTTTGTTATGAAACTTTGGATATAATAACACTTGTATAACTTTTTTGAACTTGTTTGTTATGAACTTGTTATGAACTTGGATATGATGAACTTGTTATAAACTTTTTTGAGCTTGTTATGAGTTTGTTATGAACCCTTGGATATGATGAAACTTATGGATAATTTGTATATATAATCAGGTGTATTTAAAAAAAAGACATTTTGATATTTATTTAGTGATGGATATTTTTTTCAAAAATAAAGAAAATCTATTTAAAAATTCAAAATATCCCTCAAAAAATTCCTTGAATTTTTTTTTTTTACAAAATCCCTCGCAAAATCCCTTGAAAAATCCCTCACAAAATCCCTCAGAAAATTCCTCACAAAATCCCTTGGACATTTTCCCTCGCAAAATCCATAAAAAATTTTCCCTTGGAAAATCCCTCGCAAAATCCTTTGAAAAATCCCTCACAAATCCCTTGAAAATTTTCCCTTGAAAAATCCCTCGCTAAATCCCTAGAAAAATCCCTCGCAAAATCCCTCAAAAATCCCTCAAAATTTTCCCTCAGAAACTCCCTCGGAAAATCCCTCTAAAATTTTTCCTTGGAAAATTCCTCAGTAAATTACCCTCAGAAAATCCCTCGAAACTTATCCCTCGGAAAATCCCTCAAAAAATTTCCTTCGAAAAATCTCTTGGAAAATCTCTCGGAAAATTTCCCTCGAAAAATCCATCAAAAATTTCCAAGGGATAAATTTGTCAAAAAATCCCTCGGAAATAAATTCCCTCGAGGAGGGTTTTCCGACGACCATTTATCCGTCGAAATATAAATTTTGGACGGATTTTTTTCTTTTTCTCTTGCAAAATCCCTTGCAAATGACCAATTTTCTTGTAGTCATGCCCCGATTTTAAGGATATTCACTAGACTTTGACCTAGGGATCATCTAGTAAGTATAGTGAGTATACCTTATTAGATAGTTATTTGTTTCGACACCATAGGCTCTTCATTCCTAGAACATCGTTAAGGAATTCCTAGTTTGGGAAACCCATGCGGAAGGACTAACTGATCATTTTGGTAAGGATAAGATGATCTTAGCTCTAGAAGACCAGTTCTTTTGGCCTAGTTTAAAAAGGGATGTAGCATAAATTATGGCCAAGTGTAGAACCTGCACTATTGCCAAACAACGAAAACAAAACACTAGCCTTTACACCCTTTTGCCCATACCCGAGTGCCCTTGGCAAGATTTGAGTATGGATTTTATGTTAGGATTACCTAGGACCCAAAGAAAACATGATTCAATTTGTGTAGTGGTCGATAGGTTCTCTAAGATGACCTATTTCTTGCCTTGTTCCTAGATCTTCGATGTGCCTAGGGTAGCCCAACTGTTCTTTGATCAGATCGTCAGGCTCCATGGCTTACATAAGACCATTGTTTCATATAAGGATGTTCAGTTCATCAGCTATTTTTGGAAGACCCTCTGGCTTAAGTTAGGGACTAAGTTAAACTTTTTTATGGCTTACCATTCCCAAACCGATGGCTAGACAGAAGGAGTGAACCGTAGTCTAAGAAATCTTCTAAGATGCTTTGTAGGAGAAAATACTAAGAATTGGGATTTGTTGCTACTTAAAGCCGAGTTTGCCTACAACGCTTCGGTCAATAGGTCCATTGAAAAGAGCCCATTCAAAATTATCTATGGGTACAAGTCCAACAAGCCACTTGACCTAATTCCATTACCTGTTCACACACGAGTCTCTGAGTCTGCAGCATCATAAGCACAACATATTAAGGACTTGCATAAGGAGATTAGCACAAAGATTAACTTAAGTAATGAAACATATAAACGGCTGGATAATTCCGAAAACGAGTCCAAGAGTTTGTAGAAGGAGATTATATCATGGTTAGGTTAAGACCTGAGCGGTTTCCTTCGAAAACCATTAGAAAGTTACATGCTCATGGAGCTGATCCTTTTAGGGTAATGAAGAAAGTGGGAACCAATGCATATGTACTAGAGTTACCTTCTGAGTTAGGCATTAGCTCTACTTTCAATGTTTAGACTCAGTAGAGTATAAGGAGTCAGCGATGATACCTAGTAAGGCTTTTAGACCTAACCCTTCCTTTGAGAGTGAGCCCACCCCTGTGTATCCACCTACTATTTGGCCTGAGCAGAAGGATAGGATTGAGTGGATTCTGGATGACCAAGCTATCTCGATCCGAAATAGAGGTTACCAGCGATACTTGGTTCGTTGGCAAGGTCGGCCCGAATATGAGGACTCATGGATTTCTAAAGAAGATTTGTAAAGCTTGGACCCAGACCTACTAGAGGAGTACTAGAGTCGAACCGACCCTTACTTGATGGTGTCGAGTTTCTTCCATCCTGGAAGAATTGGTGCAGGAGCAAGAGTAAGAAAAGGTTGCAGGGTTCCATTTGGATCTCTAAACCCTAGAAGTCTTGTATTTTTTCTAGTTGGTTAAGTCTAGTCTGTTACTGAGTCAGTCAAGTTTGGTTTAGTCCAATGTCCAGGTCATGCATTTTTTTTTATTTGAGTCCTGTAATAATTCAAGAAAAGTGTATTACTCTTGTTGAGACCCTGCTGAAGATATTCAGAAGAAGCCCAGATTAGGCAGTATTGGACAACCATCCGATCTTCTTCGATCTTATTCATCATACCCTACCCTTGGAGCTCTACATGGATTGGATCCATGTACACTAGGATTGATGATGTGGAATCAATCTTGTCCCTTCATATCGCCACAATAATTTTGGCAACCTTGGGTGCCCCATGAGGAAGAAATTCGGTGGTCCTCTGCTATGCTTTAATGAGAATAAAGATCAGCATCTCAACCATTCTAGAAAGGATCTTTTGCCTCATATGGACCTTATTGACAAAAGAAAAGAAAGAAGGATGTCACCCCAAAGCTTCCTTCTTTGCTTATGGTCCTTCGCCTTTACAATTGGAACCACATCTTACTGCTGCCATTTTGGTCAAACCAGATGAAGGAAAGAAGAATCTTTGCTCTACGATGATAAATATTCTACCATATTTTGTAATCCCTATCATTTAGTACTCTAATTGTTGAACTTACCTTGTAATGGCAAGAGAGGTTTATAAAACCCATCTCTTGAAACGATGAATGAAGGATATGAATATAATAAAAAAAAGTTTTGAGAACTTTCACCAAAGTTCTATTTTTGTTGCCTTGAGCAATTGATCCTCTATGAGGGAGTTAGGCATGAGACTGAAATGTTCTTGCTACCAAACCCTAGTCTAGTCCATCTCCTCTACCAAGCTTCACCCAACAAAACCTAATCCTTATACCACCATCTTCAAAGCCGACCAACAACCCCCTCCTCCTAAATTCTAGGCACCCATACTTGAAACCCTAGCTGCCCCCCCTCTCTTGATTCATATCCAAAGCCATCGCCCCTCTCCCCTCTCACTTCCATAACCCAGGAGGATCCCTAGGCTGCTGCTCCAGGCGTCCAACCACCTTTCTGCAAGAGCCCATGCAGCCTCCGGCCGAATTGATCCCGACGATCACTTCCTAACTTTCTGCCTTCACAAAAATTTAAGTCTATGAGTAGCCGAGGATGCCTTCTTTGCCCCAGAATCGAGATTAAGGAACCTAACGTAGAAGATAGTTTTCTCATCTAGAAATCCTGTCCACTAGTGAGAGATCTTCTACTAACACTAGGAGTGCATCATCATCGAGTAAATCTATCTTTTTCTTCTCTGTGATTATGTCTTTGAAAGTTTATGAGCATGTCTTCTCTGGTGTTTCTTAATTTCAGACTTTCCTGGTATGGTTCTTCATTTTCTTAAAGTTTTGTTCCTAAATCATTACTTTCTACGTCACATAATCTGCTATCTTATTCTTTCTCTTATTTTTGGGTGAATTAGCTATCTTCTAAAATACTTAAAAAAATTAATTTTTATCAATTCATTGACTGCATAATCACCTCTATCCTTGTACTACATCAATTTTGATATTGATGGATATACTAAAGAGATAAATATAATTTTAGAGCCATCCAATTTTAGCACCATTCTTCCTTGGACTATGAAATAGGATCAATTACCTATACACTCTAGTACACTAATGGTATCCTCCCTAGAAGCACCACCTTTCCTAGAGTTAAAGTCTCTTCCTGCTACACTAAAATATTCATTTCTTGGATCCAATGATACCCTTTCGGTAATCATTACATCTGATTTAACCATCGATCAGGAAGACAGCTTTTAAGAGTGCTCAAAGAATATAAGGAAGCAAATGGATGGTCAATTACCGATCTGAAAGGAATTGACCCCTCCATCTGCATGCATCATATTCATTGCAAGAAAAATGCCAAATCTTATAGAGTCATATAAACGAGATTTAATCCTAATATGAGGGAGGTTGTGAAGAAACAGATAGTAAAATGGTTAAATCCAGGGATTATCTGCCTAATTTCTGATAGCAAATGGGTTAGTTCCACCCAAGTTGTACCTAAGAAATTAGGAATTACTATGATGAAGAATGAAGGAGAATTGCCTCCAACTCGTACCACAACAAGTTGGTGAGTTTGCATAGACTATAGAAAACTGAATAATGTTACAAGAAAGGATCATTTTTTGCTACCTTTTATCAATCAAATCCTAGAATGATTAGCTGGTCAACAATTCTTTTGATTTTTGGATGCTTATTCAGGATATAATCAAATACTATTTCCTTACGATCAAGAGAAAACCACCTTCACTTGTCCCTATGGAATGTTTGCTTTTAGACGTATGTCATTTGGACTTTGTAATACACCCGCTACATTTCAGCGATGCATATTGGCAATTTTCTCAAATATAGTAGATAAATTTTTGGAGGTCTTTATGGATGACTTTTCAGTATTTGGGATCACTTTTGAGGATTGCCTTAATAACCTAGATCAAGTATTGAAATGATGTAAATAGATAAATTTGGTATTAAGTTGGAAAAAGAGCCATTTCATGGTCCAAGAGGGAATTGTTTTAGGCCATATTATTTTTGAGAACAGGATTGAGGTAGATAAGGCCAAAGTTGAAGTCATCTCAAAACTCCCATCCCCAACTTCAGTCAAACAAATACGATCCTTTCTTGATCATGTTGGGTTTTATAGGAGTTCATCAAAGACTTCAGCAAAATTTTTAGACCCTTGTGCAAATTGCTCCCAAGGAAACCCCTTTTATTTTTTATGATAATTGTCTGAAATCCTTCCATACTCTTTTCGCAGCTTTGACAATGGCACCAATTATTAAGCCCCCTGATTGGTCCTTTCCCTTTGAGATCATGTGTTATGCTTCAGATTTTGTAATTGGTGCAATGTTAGGACAAAGAATCAATAAGAAACCATATGTGATTTATTATCCTAGCAAAACTCTTTCAAATGCTTAACTGAACTATACTACTATTGAAAAGGAGTTATTAGCTATTATGTTCGTCCTAGAAAAATTTTAATTATATCTTTTAGGGTCTAAGGTTCTAGTTTACCCTGATTACATGGCTCTGAAACATCTCTTATTAAAGAAAGATACTAAACCACGATTGATCATATGGATTTTGCTTCTACAAGATTTGACTTAGAAATCCATGATAACAAGGGTTCCAAAAATGTGGTAGCTGACCACATCTCTAGAATTTTAGTTGAACACACATCAAGTACAGTTGAGATTAGGAAGAAATTTTCTGATGAATAACTTTTTTTAATTTCCTCTGGCCTTCCTGGTTTGCCCATATTATCAATTACTTGGTAATAGGACAAATTCATTCCCACTGGTCAAAACAAGAAAAGAATAGATTTTTTTCATAAGTAAAGTATTATTTTTGGGAAGAACCTGAATTATTTAAGTATTGTTCCAATCAAGTAATTAGACATTGTGTTTTCGAGTGTGAATTTAAAAGTATACTTACTTTTTGCCACACCCTTGCTTGTGGAGGACACTTTAGTGGAAAGAAAACTGCAGCAAAAGTGCTGCAAAGTGGGTTTTATTGGCCAACATTTTCAAGGATGCAGATGAGTTCGACTAAAAATGTTTGCGGTGACAACAAACTAAAAATATTTTTAAGAAGGATATGATGCCACTGACCCCCATATTAGTAGTCAAAATCTTTGATGTTTGGGGGATCGATTTCATGGAACCTTTTTCTAATTCATTTGGATATGAATGCATATTGGTTGCAGTAAATTATATGTCAAAATGGGTTGAGGCCATAGCAACCCGAACTAATGATCACAAGGTTGTAATCAAATTCATTCAACATAACATCTTTAGTCAGTTTGGATGCCTAAGAGCTATCATTAGTGATGGGGGTACATACTTTACCAATAGATACTTTGAGAACTTAATGAAGAAATACAGGATAACCTATAAAGTTGCCACACCATATCAAGTAGAGATCTCTAATAGAAAGATCAAACAGATTTTAAAGAAGTCAGTAAGGGCCGATAGAAAAGGCTAGTCAACACGTTTAGATGATGCATTATAGGCTTATCGTACTGCATTAAAAACTCCCATAGAAATGTTTCCTTACTAGCTTGTGTTCAGAAAAGCTTGTCATTTACTAGTAGAATTGAAACATCGTGTATTTTGGGCTATTAGACAGTTTAACTTTGATATGAAAAATGCAGGTTCCAATAGAAGACTCTAGTTGAATGAGTTAAAAGAGGTATGCAATGAAGCATACGAAAATGCTAAAATTTATAAGGATTGAAGTAAAGCATACCACGATAAATACATTTTGAAAAAATCCTTCAAACCTAATAAAAAAGTTTGGCTCTTTAATTCAAAACTAAGACTATTCCCTGAAAAACTTTACTCCCGCTAGGACAAACCCTTTATTGTAACCTAGGTATTTCTCCATTGGGCAATAAAACTCAAAGATCCTAAGCAAGAAAATATTTTTAAGGTGAATGATTAACGATTGAAGCCTTATATGAATGAAATTAATGATGAGAAGTTAGTTAAATATGTTAACCTTTTGAATCCAGCATCACCATGATGCTAAGCAAAGTCTAGCTGAAGACTTTAAACTTAGCGCTCCTGAAAGGCAATCCAGTTTATGCATTTATTCTTAGTTTTTTTAAGAAAATCCAAGAAGGACAATAAAGTTAGGGGGGAGCATTGCATGATGAAGTCATGCAAAGCACACTTAAAGAAGAAGAACATCGCACCCAAAAATAACGAGTACATTAAACCCAGATGGTATCCTTTCTTGCAATTTTTTTAAAGATAATAGAAAACTAAGTTTGACAAAGGGAAGAATAATTAAATTAATCTAAGTTCTCGAGTATGACTAAAATTAATTAGTGTGATATTCCAAATTTTGTCTTGATTTAAAGTTAATCGAGTATTCTAATTGATGAATGATTAACGACTTAGATAATTTTAGAGATACTGAGGAACAAATTATTAAGGAAACCCAGTAAAAGATAGGGTGTAGGCCAACAAAAATTTTAGAGTAATTTCATATCCTTATGACCATTGATCTGGATAAAAAATCTACTTGATGAGGGTATAGGTGAAAATATCAAAGAATGTATCAAATTCTTTTTAAAGTTTAAAATTAATAAATTAGGTTCTTAACATCTCTTACTGAGTAATTGGGCCCTATCACC
The DNA here is from genome assembly GCA_900491605.1 of Calamus simplicifolius. NCBI lineage: Eukaryota > Viridiplantae > Streptophyta > Magnoliopsida > Arecales > Arecaceae > Calamus > Calamus simplicifolius. The sequence continues at coordinate 383,052 of UESW01004600.1, forward strand.
TAAGCAAGTGATATTGCTCGCGTAAAAGGTGAGAATATGAAGAAACCCAAATAGAGTCAGCCTTAACCTAAAGCCTTTTTGACTCGAGTCAGTAAGCTCGAGAGATATTTTACACCTAATGTCCCAAAGCCAACTTACTTGAGAGTCATTGGCCTAAAGCTTGCTATAAGAGTTAACTAGAAAGAAAGGGGTTAGAACATTGCATTGACTTTTAAAAAGAAAAAAGAAAAAAAAATAAAAAAAGAGGACTAAATTGTAAGAAGACACTACATCCAACCCAAATTAAGTTAGAGGACTTAAAGAGTGAGGCAAAAAGTTGGTGAAGGAAGAACTCTATAAATTTCTATGGAATTCACTCCATCACTAAATGGATGAACTTGATAATCTTATGAAGTACCTCTTTTATGATCTAGCTAGGTATCTACTGATTTTAGAATAATAAAATAACTATCACTTCTTGGACCGATTTGAAATATATTGCTAGATTTCTTATTTTACTCAAGGACGAGTAAGATTTAAGTTGGAGAAAGTGATAAGTACATAAATACTAGCCATAAAGTATTAATTTATATACTAAATTATTGTTATTCTTTTAAATTTAATATTTTATGCAATATTTTTAAGAAATAACCCTACCAACTCAAAGAACTCAATTTTAGGAGTCCAACGGTACAAACAACACTCAAATTGGATTTGAAATAGGATTAAAATGAAATTTTCAAGATTTAACCTAGGAATTGCATGAAATTTAAAGTAGTTGTAGACCAGAGGAAATCGGACGATATTTTTTTGGCTGCAGTTTGAAACTTGAAAGAAATAAATGTGATTTCTGGATATAAGACAAAGCAAGGCTGCATTTTAAAATTTGAAAGGAACAAACTTGATCTGCAGAGATAAGGTGAAGCAGTTGGAAGCAGCTGACGCAGATCACACATGCAGTCAATGCATCTTCATTGCCTATGAAAGAGCACCATTACAGCTATTTCAGAAAGGCATTCATCCCTTCGCCCCACTCTTCTACTTCTCCCTGTGAATAACCCTCCTCCATAATCCAAATCTTCAAATCCACCATTCATGTTCATTCGTTCCTCATCTGCCAGCCATCCAATCCGTCCATGGCCTCCACCAATCAGTCATCTTTTTATCTAATGCTCTCATCATCTCAGAAAGTAGAAGCGATTATTTTTAATTCTTTTATTATGTACTCCTTTCACTTTGAAATAAAAAATTTATATCTTTCATGCTTATTCATAATATTCTATTATTTCATTTGAAGATGATAGCCTAGGCTTTGGAACAATTCGTGATCGAAGGATACAGGTTGTACTCTAAAGGTAAGATCTCTGTCAGTAAAAATAAACTTGGATCTGATCTATTCTTAGAAGGGATGGACCATGATCTATGGGTATGAACTGTACTCTTATTAAAGATAAGTAATATCCAGGTTCTCTTTACGAGAAGAGAATAATAAGAAATAAATAAGATTTTTTGAGATTTCTTTCTATTTGAACCAATTAGTAATCAGGATTTTATTTTTCATTTGATAATCAGTAGTTAAAGCAACATATTCATTACTTTTATCGCTAATTGATGTGAGTCGAAACAACTACTTAAGGTTTCTGTAGGTTTGACCCTTACTCCTGCTACTCTACATAGTAATAGGAATTAAGGTAATTAAATCGGTGCACTGCGACATGCATCACTCTCTCTTCCATCTGCATGCTCCTTTCTCTCTCTAAAAAGTTAGAAGGCATGAGAAAGTTGGGATGCCTCTTCTCTCTCTTAGGCATCCCCTTCTCTCTCTAGGTATGCACCCTTATTTCTTTCTCTAGGCATCCTACCTTTGGATGCCATTTTCTCTATCCAAGTGTAGGACCAAGTGGCTGCCCTTTCTCTCTCTTGGGCACTGATTTTTTATCCAGATTTGGGTTTTTTTTGTAATAGTTGGTCCTAGCATCAACTAATTTTTCTCAACTACATCAACTAAGTCAAAATGAGCTATTCAAGAGGTTCGAGACACAGAGTGTTGTTAAACTAGCTAGCACACCCATTAGCATGACCACCTATAAGAATATTGGTAAATATAGGATAAGTATTAATGAAAAGCGGTATTGAGGTATAATTAGCAGTTCACTTTACCTTATTGCAAGTGGACTAATTATTGTATTTAGTATTTGCATGTGCACTAGATTTTAAGCTAATCATAAAGAATCATACTTACAAGTTGTTGATAGGATATTTATATATCTTGAGCATGCTATAGATATAGGTTTATTTTATTCAAAGCATATTAATTTTGACTTAGTAGGTTATTTTGATACCAACTTTGCCAAATCAAAGTTGATTGCAAGAGCATTAGTGGCTCATGCTATTTCCTAGGTTAATCACTAGTTTCATATGGTTTAGTGAGAAGCAAAATTCAATTGTATTATCTATGACTAAGGTCGAATAAATTATAGCTGGAGGTTGTTGTGAACAAATACTTTGGATGAAACAAAACTTAAAAGATTATAATTAGCATATGAATCATGTTTGGATAAGATGTGATAACACAAGTGCTATAAATTTAAGTAAAAATCCTATTTAGTACTCTAAGACTAGGAATATTGAGATTAGGCATCATTTCACTAGAGATTATATCAATACGGGGGATGTGGTCCTTGAGTTTGTTGACACTAAAGCATCAATGGGTTGACATCTTCACTAAACCTCTAAGTAAGAATGATTTTGCTCTATTAGGGATGAACTAGGCATAAGTGAAATGAAACCTAATTTTTAGGTATTTGTCATATGCACTAAATTAATGTATCACATTCTTGCTTACATGCTTTGATGTTTGACTGGATGATCTTTTAAAATTTCTTATGATGTGACTTGGTTGATATATAAGCTTATTTTTATTGTCTATCATGATTGGATTACTTGTGCTATGCATGATATAGTCTGAGATTAAATTTTGAAATCCTTGGGTGATATGAACATGATTATGGATTTCATCCATGGTCTTTTAAATTAAAGTGGATGTGATTATTGAGAATCTTATTTATTGCTATAAGTCCTCTTGATCTTGATATTCCTTAAATCAATTTGGGATATGAAGATTGAATACTTTTCCTTTAGTTGATTTGAAGCACATTTCTTCAAAATATTTTATGTCATTTAAACCATGATTAAACTAATTTTTTGCATCAAACCTTAAGCCTAATTTAAAATTAATTATTCAAAATTTTGTTAAAACTGAAAGTTTTTGTGGAACATAACTTTTTTTTTTTAAAAAAAACCTATATTAGATCCTTTGGTTGACCATGCCAAAGATGGTTGTTGACTAGGGCATCAGAACTACCCCTCTCTATTTGGGATGCAACAATCGACCACTATAAGCTACTGCAATTGATTACTAACCCATTAACCCATTTTTTATATAGACTAAACAAATGATTGACCCTCACTTTCGTCCATTCGAGGTTTCCAACTAAAAGGGCCTTGAAGGCTGGCACTCCTTTTGAATTCCATCCCTCCCCTCTAGGTAAGTCTCTCTTTCTAGCCCTTAATCACTTTCTTCTTAGCATTCCAACCTAGATTTTCAAGTTATTTTCCTAGTTTTCTGTATATTCTCTTAGGTTTTTTTATCAAAACACTTGGGCTAATTGTTTCCTTTAGTTTTCCCTCAAAACTTCACCTAGGGCTGACCCTACTCACCCCTCTAGAGTTCTTTCCCTCTCTCTTAGGGCATTGTTTGTAGAACCTCCAAAAATCCCTAAATCCTTTCTAAATTTAAGACTAGGGTTTCATCACTCTTAAAACCTAAGACTTCTATCCCGAAAATCTCTAGGTTTCTTTGTTCCTACAACCCAAATAACACCTAAACCTAGAGAATCTACCCATGGAGGATCCTCTAAGAGAAAGAGGAGTCAATCATCTAGGGAGTTTAAAAATCCATTTAGAGATGTTTTTGGGAAAAAAAAGTATCTCCAATAGATGTACTTTAGATTTAGCCCACTACCAAGAACATAGATTAATTACTCCTTCTAAACAATTAGTTTGGGGTAATTTGCCTACTATGAATCATGCCTACAATCCCAAACTTATCCATCCTTTCTTTGTCAACTTGGATATTGATGAAGCTAATCTAAAGTTTTATTCTTATGTAAAAGGCAAAGAGATAGAATTAGATCCACTCACTCTAGCCTATATTTTTGATATTCCTAAGGGTGGAGCCTCCTTCATTTAAAGTTCCCAATGGAACTCTGGGACCAAGTCTAGGTTGGCTCAGACCCAACTTGTCTTAGTAAATGACATGATTGAGGAAGCCTTTTAACCATCCACTTGGAGACTACTAGTCTTATCTAAGATTTTGCACCATATCATCTCTCATAACATTGTTCGTAGAGATGGGCATAGGAATCTTGTATCATTTAAATATATGTATGCACTTTCTCACCTCCTAGCCAACATCACTTTTAATCTTCCTCATAGATGATTTGGCATAACACCCCTACCTTATGGCTTAGCCTTCACTAAGATTTTCGATTCTTTAACATAGAGCTTCTTAGTGAGGACGGCAAGCGGCTGAGAACCCCTCATGACTTATATTCCGTACTACCTGAGGGAAGATGAGGATCTTCCTTATTGATGAGGGTTATTAGAGGAGGAGGTGCCTCCTTGAAAGTGAGGAGGAGGATGAGAGTGAGGGTGATGATGTACTTGCTAATGAGCCTCCATGAGGTTCTTCTTTAGCACCAGGACTATCATCTATAGCTATTGCTCCATCGAGCCTAATAGAGTTTCCTGATGGTGTAGATTAGAAGTTCAATTCACAGTTTGCTAAATTGAGGCAGGACGTCCAAACCCTATGACAGAACATGGAGCACTTAGTCACTAAGTTATATAAGGATATCATTGCATGTTTTGATTGCATGATAAACTTCCTCTGATAATATTTTTCCTAAAACTCTCCTATGTGCTGCCATGTCTCTTTTGACTGTAGATATTGATGCGTGTCGTAGCACAACGATTAAAACACCTTAATTTCACTAATCTTAGGTAGAGTAGCGAAGTAAGGGATCGAATCCATAGGGACTTTGAGTAGTTATCTTGAAATAAATTTATGCAATTAAAAATTTAAATAAGCAGATGATTGGTTGTGAAAATAATTAAGGTATGATCTATCTTAATTAGAGTATGGACCGCTCATACCTGTGATCTCTTTTAAAGAATAGATCAGACAAAATTATTTTCAATTGAAGAACATTCAATAAAAGGTAAACATAAATAAATACTTTATTTCATAGCATCCAAAAGATTATATAAAAAAATAAAAAAAATATAATATACTTCTACTTTCTGAGATGATGGATCTACAAATCCGTTTCCTACTTTCTGCTTTTGCAAATATGCTTTCTGCTTCCACAAATCCGCTTCCTGAGATAAGAAGATGGTTGATTATGAAAGGTATGATGGCTGATGGAAGAAAAATGGATGAAAAGATTTGGGTTATGAAGTGGAGAAACGGAAATAGGAATAGGGCAAAACTAAGAGAAGAACGAGGGTGAAAGGATTATTGGATGATTCCTCAAGTGGCTCCGATGGTGTTCTTTTATAAGGAAGGAAGACGCATCAACTCCATGTGTAATCTGCGTTAACTGCTCGCTTTATCTCCGTAGATAAAATTTGTTCCTTTCAAAGTTCAAACTGCAGCCTTAAAAATATCACAATTTTCTCTGATATGTGACTACTTTAAATTTCATGCAATTCCTGGGTTAAATCTTGAAAAATCCATTTTGAGCTTGTTTCAAGTCCAATTTGAGTGTCGTTTGTACCATTACACTCCTAAAATCAAGCTCTTCGAGTTGGCAGGGTTTTTTCTTAAAAATATTACATAAAAGTATCAAATTTAAAATAATAACAATAATTTGGTCTATAAATTAATACTTTTATGGCTAGTATTTATGTACTTATCACTTCCTCCAACTTAAATCTTACTCCTTCTTGAGTAAAATAAGAAATCTAGTGATATGTACCAAATTAGTCCAAGAAATGTAGTTATCTTACTATTCTAAGATCAGTTGATACTCGGCTAGACCATATAATAGGTACTTCATAAGACCATCAAGTTCATCCATTTAGTGATGGAGTGAATTCCATAAAAATTTATAGAGTTTTTTTCTTCACCAACTTTCCACCTCACTCTTTAAGTCCTCTAAATTAATTTGGGTTGGGTGTAGTGTCTTCTTCAATTTAGTCTCACTTTTTTTTTTTTTTTTTAAGTCAGTGCAATGTCCTAACTCCTTACTTTCTAGTTGACCCTTGTAGCGAGCTTTAGGCCAATGACTCCCAAGTTAGTTGGCTTTAGGGCATTAGGTGTAAAACACCCTTCAGGCTTACTAACTCAAGTCAAAAAGGCTTCAGATTAAGACTGACTCTATTTGGGTTTCTTTACATTCTCACATTTTTACATGAATAATATTACTTGCTTAGGCGACAGGGCCCGATTACTTAGTGAGAGATGCTCAGAACCTATTTTATTAATTTTAAACTTTAAAGAGAATTTGATACATTCTTTGACATTTTTTATCTTACCCTCATCAAGTAGATTTCTTATCAAGATCAATGGTCAGAAGGGTCTAAAATTACTCTAATTTTTTTTTGGCCTACACCCTATCTTTTGCTGGGTTTCCTTAATAATTTTCTCCTCAGTATCTCTAAAATTATCTAAGCCATTAATCATTCATCAATTAGAATGCTCGATTAACTTCGAATCAAGACAAAATTTGGTACATCACTCTAATTAATTTTAGTCATACTCGAGGACTTAAATTAATTAATTATTCTTCTTCTCATTAAACTTAGTTTTCTATTAAAGAAAAAGAAATTGCAAGAAAGGATACCACTTGGGTTTAATGTACTTATCATTTTTGGGTACGATGTCCTTCTTTAAATGTGCTTTGCATGACTCAATAGGCGATGCTCCCCTCAACTTTATTATCTTCTTGGGTTTTCTAAAATAAAAAAAAAAAAAAACTAAGAATAAATGATAAACTGAGTTGCCTTCTAGGAGCGCTAAGTTTAAAGTCTTTAGCCAGACTATGTTTAGAATCATAGTGATGCTGGATCCAAAAGGTCAATAGATTTTACTAACTTCTCATCATTAATTCCATCTATATAAGGCTTCAATCGTTGACCGTTTACCTTAAAATTTTTTTCTTGCTTAGGATCTTTGAGTTCTATCACCCCATAGAGAAATACTTGGGTTACAAGAAAGGGTCTGTCCCAATGGGAGTGAAGATTTTCAGGGAAAAGTCTTAGTCTTGAGTTGAAGAGCTAAACTTTTTGATTAGGTTCGAAGGTTTTTTTGAAATGTATTTATCATGGTATGCTTTAGTTCGAGCCTTATAAATTTTAGCATTTTTATATGCTTCATTGCGTAGCTCTTCTAACTGATTCAACTGAAGTCTCCTATTGGAACCTACATTTTTCATATCAAAGTTAAACTATTTAATAGCCCAAAATGCATGATGTTCCAATTCTACTAGCAAAGCTTTTTTGAACACTAGTCTGTAAGAAGACATTCCTATGGAAGTTTTAAGTGCAGTACGATAAGCCCATAGTGCATCATCTAAACGTGTTGATCAATCTTTTCTATCGGGCCTTACCGACTTCTCTAAAATTTGTTTTATCTTCCTATTAGAGATTTCTTCTTGGCCACTAGTCTGGGGATGATATGGTGTTGCAACTTTATGGGTTATCCTATATTTCTTTATTAAGTTCTCAAATTGCCTATTAGTAAAGTGTTTACCTCCATCACTAATAATAGCTTTTGGGCACCTAAATCGACTAGAAATATTATGTTGAATGAATTTGATTACAACCTTATGATCATTAGTTCGGGTTACTATGGCCTCAACCCATTTTGACACATAATCTACTGCAGCCAATATGTATTCGTTTCCAAATGAAGTAGGAAAAGGTCCCATAAAATCGATCCCCCAAACATCAAAGATTTTGACTACTAATATGGGAGTCAGCGGTATCATATCTTTCTTAGAAATAATTTTAGTTTGCTCGCATCGCAAACAGTTTTGGCTAAACTCATGTGCATCCTTAAAAAGTGTTGGCCAATAAAATTCACTCTGCATTACTTTTGCTACAGTTTGCTTTCCACTAAAGTATCCTCCACAAGCAAGGGTATGACAGAAGTTAAGTATGTTTTTAAATTCGCTCTTAGGGACACATCATCTAATTATCTGGTCAGGACAATGTTTAAATAGTTTAGGCTATTCCCAAAAATAACACTTGTCAAAAAAATCTATCCTTTTCTTGTTTAGACCAGTGAGAAGGAATTTGTTCTATTGCTAAGTAATTGACAATATGGGCAAACCAGGGAAGACCGGAAGAAATTGAAAAAAGTTGTTCATCAGGAAATTTCTCCCTGATCTCATCTGTGCTTAATGTGTGTTCAACTAAAATTCTGGAGATGTGATCAGCTACCACATTTTTAGAATCCTTCTTATCATGGATCTCTAAGTCAAATTCTTGTAGAAGCAAAATTCATATGATTAATCACGGTTTAGTTTCTTTCTTTAATAAGAGGTGTTTAAGGGTCGTGTGATCAGAGTAAACCAGAACTTTAGACCCAAAAAGATATGATAAAAAATTTTCTAGAAAAAACACAATAACTAATAACTCCTTTTCATTAGTAGTATAGTTCAGTTGAGCATCTGAAAGAGTTTTGCTAGCATAATAAATCACATGTGGCTCCTTATTGATTCTTTATCCTAACACTGCACCAATTGCAAAATCTGATGCATCACACATGATTTTAAAGGAAAGGACCAATCAGGGGGCTTGATAATTGATGTTGTGGTCAAAGTTGTACGAAGAGTATTGAAGGATTTTAAACAAGTATCAAAAAAATAAAAGGGATTTCTTTGGCAAGCAATTTGCACAAAGGTCTAGAAATTTTGCTAAAGTCTTTGATGAATCTCCTATAAAATATAGCGTGACCAAGAAAGGATCGTATTTGTTTGACTGAAGTTGAAGGTGGGAGTTTTGAGATGACTTCCACTTTGGCCTTATCTACCTAATCCCCTTCTTAGAAACAATGTGGCCTAAAACAATTCCCTTTCATACCATAAAATGACTCTTTTCCCAACTTAACACAAAATTTGTTTGTTTACCTCATTTCAATACTTGAGCTAGGTTATTAAGGTAATCCTCAAAAGTGGTCCCAAATACTAAAAAGTTATCCATGAATACCTCCAAAAATTTATCTACCAAGTCTGAAAAAATTGTCAACATGCATCGCTGAAATATAGCAGGTGCATTACAAAGTCCAAATGACATGCGTCTAAAAGCAAACGTTCCATAAGGATAAGTGAAGGTGGTTTTCTCTTGATTGTCAGGAAAGACTGGTATTTGATTATACCCTGAATAACCATCCAGAAAGTAAAAGAATTGCTGACCAGCTAATCGTTCTAGTATTTGATCGATAAAAGGCAACGAAAAATGATATTTCCTAGTAATGTTATTCAGTTTCCTATAGTCTATGCAAACTCACCAACCAGTTGTGGTACGAGATGGAAGTAATTCTCCTTCATTCTTCATCATAGTAATTTCTGATTTTTTATGTACAATTTGGGTGGGACTAACCCATTTGCTATAAAAAAATGGGTAGATAATCCCTGCATCTAACCATTTTATCATCTCTTTCTTCATAACCTCCCTCATAATAGGATTAAGTCTCCTCTGCATGTCTCTATAAGGTTTGACATTTTCTTCGCAATGAATATGATGCATGCAGATGGAGGGGTCAATTTCTTTCAGATCGGCAATGGACCATCCAATCGCTTCCTTATATCCTTTGAGCACTCCTAAAAGCTGGTCTTCTTGATCAATAGTTAAATCAGATGCAATGATTACTCGAAGGGTATCATTAGGTCCAAGAAATGAATATTTCAATGTAGCAGGGAGAGGCTTTAACTCTAGGAAAGGTGATGCTTCTAGGGAGGGTACCATTAGTGTACTAGAGTATGTAGGTAATTGATCGTATTTTATAGTCCAGGAGGGAATGGTGCTAAAATCAAATGGCTGTAAAATTACATTTATTTCTTTAGTATATCTATCAATATCAAAATCATCCACTCTAAAATGTGTCAAACATGCTTGTAAAGGATCCGAGTCAAATAAAGCAGGGGTCTTATCATCTATAACTTCCTCTAGCATGTTGATCTCATTATGGCCATATAGAGGTGGTCCTTGAGATGCATTAAAAATATTCAACCTTAGATTTTTATTTCCAAAAGATACATCCATGACCCCAGTTCTACAGTTTATACAAGCTTTAGCAGTTGCTAGAAAGGGTTTACCTAGAATGATTGGTATTTGACTAGGTTTGTGACCAGATTTCATATCTAAAACTAGAAAGTCTATTGAAAAATAAAATTCATCCACTTTAACCAACACATCTTCAATTATTCCGTGGGGTACCTTAATTGATCGGTCAGCTAATTGTAGGATTACCATTGTTGGTTGCAAATCTTCAAATCCAAATAAGTCATACACTGAACTCGGGAGAAGGTTAACACTTGCACCTAAATCTAGTAATGCTTTCTTAATCATAAGATGTCCTATGATACAGGATATAATTGGGGTTCCGGGATCCTTAAGTTTGGGTGGAGTAACTTGTTGAAAGATTGAACTAGCCTGCTTAGTTAGGTTAACTTTCTTCGGTATGTGTGCCTTATATTTTTGCTTTTGAGTGCATAAATCTTTTAGGAATTTGGCATAAGCAGGAACTTGTTTAATTGCATCAAGAAGGGGTAAATTAATTTGAACTTGTTTGAACAATTCTAACATTTCATTCATCTTGAAATTCTTCTTATCAAGAGATAGAGAGATTCTAAAGCACTTGGAAATGGAGCCTTAAGTATGGGTGTTGAATCAATTGGTTATTCTTTTTTCTCAATATTTTTTTCTTTCTGACTTGGTTGACGTGAGTTGCTTTACTTATTTAGTCACTTTATGCTGATTTAAAGTTTTTTCATTTCTAAGGGTTATAATAGATTTGGCATGTTCAGAAGAAGTTTCTGGACCAGTGGAGCTCTCAGCCATGTATTGCCCTCTTGGATTACTAATGGGCTAACTGGGTAGTTTACCCTCCTCCTTCCTACTGAAAGCTATTGCTAGCTGACCTATCTGGGTTTCTAGCTTGGCGATAGACTGGGTATGATAGTGAAGGAGTTGAGTATTCATTTTTAGCCCCTTGAGTGCTTGTAGCACCTTGTCTTCGAAAGTAGGATCATGATTAATTGGTGGAGGCTGTGGGATGCTTGGATATTGGGAATATGATATATTTTTGAATTGGGTCTCCTGATGGTTATGCCTAATTGATATTGGGTTGATGACAGATTGGGGTTTCCAAGAAAAGTTTGGATGATTTCGTCATCCAGGATTGTAAGTATTCGAATATGGATCATTTCCTGGTCTAAGAGTCATTCGGGTTTGGGCTTGGTGGGCTTACTCTTGAATAAGCTCAGAAAATTGATATGCGGCTGGACAATCACTTATAGAATGGGTCGGACTTGAACATATTATACAAACCTCATGATTTTGAATAGATGAGGAAGATGTGTTTACTTATAGAATTCGGTCAAGTTTCTAGGACAATTCATTTACCTTAGTATATATATCTATAGAATGACCTATTTCATATATTCCACCTCTTTTAGGTCCTATAGAAGAGTCTCTACAAGCAGCTGGCATGCAATGTAATAAATTCTCACTTAATATCTCAAAGAGTTGTCAAGCTTCATGTTCATTCTTCAACATAAATGTCGCACCACATGAGGCATCAACCATTTGCCGTGCTTTTCTGTCAAATCATCATAAAAGCACTGGATCAGTTGCCATTTGGGTATAGCATGATGTAGATATTTTTTAATCAATTCTTTTAATCTCTCCCATGTCTCATGAAACATCTCTCCATCTATCTGGAAAAAACTTGTTATAGCTTTTCTAATTTGATTAGTTTTTCCTATAAAAAAGTATTTCTTGAGAAACTCTCTCTGAAAAAGGTCTCAGGTTGAAATTGTTATAGTATCTAATGAATTTAACCAATATTTAGCTTTGTCCTTAAGAGAAAATGGGAACAACTTAAGTCTAAGAGCATCGTTAGAAAAAAATTTAAATTTTTATGGTCGAACAAATCTCAAGAAACCCATCTAGATGCTTGTAAGGGTCCTCATTTGCAAGTCCATAAAATGAAGGTAACATTGGAATCACACTTGACTTGATCTCATATTGAGTGGCCTCCACTGGAGGCACTTGAATGCAGGGAGAGTAGGTATATTTTGAAGGATTAAAATACTCCTTTAACTGGCATGGTGGATCATTTTTGTTATTAGGATCCATAATTCTAAGTCTGTTTACTCTAAAGGTTCTCTCTATTTTAGAATCTAGGGGTATGAGGTTAGGTTATAATGATCGGCGACCAAGCATACACCCTATCGATGTACTCTAAAGCAAATAGTAATTTATTTATTTTAATTAAACTAATATAATAGAAGAAAAAGAAGAAGATTCTAAAAGAAATATCCTAAGAGATTCCTAGAACTAGAGCAATGAAGACTAATTTAATTAGGATTTAATAATTATTAGCAATCAAGTTAACAAAGATTAGACTCTCTATTCTAGGCTTAACCTAGATTTAGATAGCTTCTAACTTCCAAGACCGCCTTGAAGCCTTCCAAGTCAAAAACTAATCGATCAACTAGTCAATTAAGGGTAAGGTCAGTGGGGTTCCCTCGTTGCTTGCCTTAGGTAAGCGAATGAAACCAATTAAATAACCACTTTTCTTTCCTTTTCTAGACACCAGTTAGTTAATCCCGATGCGATCCAACTCTTTCGGATGCCTTGTCCTATTAAGCTCAAGTTTCTTAGGAACTGACGTCTAGTTAATATTAGAGTTAAAGGCTTGGGTTAATGCAAAATGAAGAATATGGTTTGTGGACCAAGGAAGGATGATCAACTCCTTACCTTATCTTGATTAGGGGTTTGTGCCCTTAAAATTAATTATGAAAATGCTATGCAACAAGCAGATGTCAAGCTCTTGAAGTTATCAAACATAATTAATCTAATTATTTTATTTATTTATTTATTCACTTAGATTTTTATGATTAAGTGTTGAGGAAATTATTGAGAAATTATTTACCCAATTAATTAATTTTGATGATTAACAAAAGTCATGAGTATATCATTGTGTTTCTGATAGATTTGATAAGTATTTTAGGAATTAAGATTGGTTATTTATTCAAATGGCACTTAGAAATTAGTTTTGAACCGAGTTTCAATGTAATTTATTTAAGTTCAGAACTTGGAGCCGACACCTTAACAGTCTCGAGCCGACTCCAGAGTATATCATCAGAGCAGTTATATATTTTCGGTATGGTTCGGAATCGACACCTAGAGTTTCAGAGTCAACACCTGAGGTTTTGGAGCCGACACATGGATTTTGGGAGCCGACTCTAACTTGAGTTATAGAGACTATATTTTTCAGAGCAATTCTCGAAGCCGACACATCGGAATTTGGGAGCCAACTCCAGTCAGCGGGAGTCGACACTTTGCAAAGTCGAAGCCGACTCCATGTTAAATTGATTTTTGCTATTTATGGAAACACGATCTGGAGCCGACACGTGAAAAGTTGAAGCCGACTCCAACCTGTCAAGGACGATTTTCAAAAGCGTCAGAACGGATTCTAACAGATATATTTTATCACCTAACTCTTAACGGATCTATTTTCTTACGTGAAGAATCATCCAAGGTACTTTGTAATGGCTATTTCTCACCTAATCTCAGATTAAGACTCTATATAAAGAGGGATTCGTCCGTTTGAAAATAAGAACAGAAGAGAGAACGAAAAGAAAGAAAGCAGAAAATAGAGAGAAAGAAAAAGAGGAAAATCAAAGAGGAAAATCTCTATGCTCAAGGCCATCAATAGAAAAGAGATAGAAGAGAAATCCAAACGAGTTCCAAGATCAAATACGAAGGATTTTCACCGATTTGAAGGAGAAGAGCTTGAGCCCTAAACCTTCAACTTCTTTTCAATGAGCTGTGTTCAAATTCAAAGTTCAATCCTTGCTCATCCATTCAAAAGAGAAGAGGAAAAGAAGAAAAGAAGAAAAGCTCAAATCCACATCGCTTCAATCAGGCTTTTCTAATCTTATTTTATTTACATTGCATATTTGCTCATTTGCGGAGCTTTAAAATTGCTGTAAATTCATATTTGAATTGTTGTTTGCTAATTCAATCAGGGGGATTGAATTAGTTGAGGTAGTTTACCTCGGGTCAAGCTAAGTTTAGCTTGGGTTGGGTTTTGTGCTGGTGAACCCGTGAAAACCGGCTGGGTTCATTGTGACCCCATGTAAAACAATAAGTTGGAGTTGTAAGCTTATAAAACAACTCAACTGTAATCAGTGGATTATAGTATGAACCCAAGAGTTGCTTGGGAGTGGACGTAGGTGTGGGATACACCAAACCACTATAAATATCTTGTGTTTGTAGTTATTGTCTCTATCTCTCTCTCTCTCTTATTGTGCTTTAAATTATTGCATCACTTCACTAGTATACTTAATCCTTGTGAAATTGGTTTTAAGTTTTAAGTGTTAAATTTTTAAAGAACCCAATTCACCCCCCCCCCCTCTTGGGTTGCCATCTGGGCCAATAATTGGTATCAGAGCTTGTGCTCATTTCTAGTTGATCTAACGATCAAGAGTTAAAGATCCAAGTGGCAACACAAGCTGGATCATCTTTTGCTGAAGGTCAATCCACTAATAGGCCATCCTTGTTTAATGGCTCTAACTATTCATATTGGAAAGCAAGAATAAGGATTTTCATTTAAGCTTTAGATTATGAATTATGGAGTGTCATTACAAATGGACCTAGTACACCCACATACATTGTAGATGGTTCAATAGTTCTTAAGCCTGAAAGGGATTGGAATGAGAACGATAGGAAAATGGCTTAGCTCAATCCAAAAGCCATGAATGTTTTATATTGTTCTTTGGATGCAAATGAATTCAATAGAATATCTACCTACATTTTAGCCAAAGGAATTTGGGATAGACTAGAAGTTACCTATGAGGGTACTAACTAAGTAAAAGAATCCAAAATTAACATTCTAGTGCACAAATATGAATTGTTTAGCATGCAACAAACTGAATCAATCACATGCATGTACACTAGATTCACTGATATTGTTAATGGTTTGAAAAGTCTTGGTAAGACTTATACTAATTCTGAATTGGTGCGTAAAATTCTTAGATCTCTTCCAAGAACATGGGAAGCAAAAGTAACTGCAATCCAAAAAGCTAAAGACTTAAATGTTCTACCTTTGGAGGAGCTACTTGGATCCTTGATGACCCATGAATTGACAATGAAACAACATCAAGAGGAAGAAGTCAAGAAGAAAAGAACCATAGCACTTAAGGCTGTAGAAAAGGAAATAAGCAGCAGTGAGGAAGAAGAAGAAGATGATGAAATGGCTCTCCTTGCAAAGAAGTTTAGAAAGTTCATACAAAGAAGGAGACCCTTCCATAAAAGGAAATCGAGAATTAAAATGGAAGGAGAAAAGGAAAAAGAAAAAGAAAAAGAAAAAGAACCCTTGACATGTTATGAATGCAAGAAGCCGGGGCATTTTCGATCTGAATGTCCTATGTTGCAAGAAAAAGAAGAAAGCTTATGTTGCAACTTGGAGTGATAGTGAAGAGTCTTCATCTGAAGAAGAACAAAAAGAGGTTGCAAACATATGTTTTATGGCAAACGACAAAATAAGGTAAATTTTGAAGCCCATGATGACTTTACATTTGATGAATTGTATGATGCTTTCAATGAGTTAGTTAGTGATTTTAAGGTTTTGAGAATGAAAAACAAATCTTTGAAAACTGAAAACCTAAATCTTCTCAAAGAGAAAAATGAACTAATTCTTGAGGTTAAAAATCTAAAATCTAAAAATAAAAATATTTTAAAAGAAAATGAATCAATTTCTAATGAAAATATAATTTGAAGAAAGAAATTGATAAACATAAGAACACTGTTGATAAATTTACATATAGCTAAGAAAAACTAAATTTGCTTTTAAGTAATCAAAGAGCTATATTTGATAAAGCTGGTTTAGGATATAAACCACATATGAAACAAAAATATGTCAACAATTTCTTTGTAAAGAAAAATGATATTTCATGTTATCATTGCAACAAAAAAGGACATAAATCTTATGAATACAATTTTAGAAAAACTAATAAGAATTTAAATATTAAAGGCAAAAAAATATGGGTTCCAAAAGAAACAATCTTTATTGCTACTAACCATGAAGGACCCAAGAAAGCTTGAGTACCTAAACATAAGATTTGATTATCTTGCAGGAGTGTCTTGCGGCCAAAGGATCAAAATGAAAGTGGTATCTTGATAGTGGCTGCTCAAGACACATGACGGGTAACAAGGATCAATTCATCACCCTTGAAGATAAAAGAGGAGTTGTTACTTTTGGAGACAATGGCAAAGGCCAAATAATGAAATTTGGTAAAATTCAAATAACTTCATCTACTTTTATAGAAAATATTTTATATGTTGTTGGTTTAAAGCATAACTTAATTAGCATAAGCAAATTGTGTGATAAAGGTTCAAAGTTTAATTTGAAGCTTCTATTTGCACTGTCTCTAATTCCATTGACAATAGCATTATATTTATTGGAAATAGAAATGACAATGTATACTTAATCGATTTAGACAATTTGTCTACTAGTAATCATTGCTTAATTTTGCTGACAATGCTAAAGTAAATGAGATTGGATGGCTATGGCATCGTAGATTAGGTCATGCAAGCACACACTTAATTTTAAAATTAATTAGAATAGATTTAGTTAAAGGTCTTCCAAAGTTAGATTTTGAAAACAATAGAATTTGTGATGCATGTCAATTTGAAAAACAAACTAGAAATTCTTTCAAATCTAAAAAGACTGTTTCAACTACTAGGCCACTCGAACTACTTCATATGGACCTTTTTGGACCTACTAGAACCACTAGTCTACGAGAAAAGAAATATGGTCTTATGATAGTATATGATTACTTTAGATATACTTGGGTTTTATTTTTGGCTCACAAAGATGAGACTTTCTCGATATTCCTGAAATTCTTCAAGAAAGTCACAAATGAGAAAAACAACACCATAGTATCTCTTATAAGTGATCATGGCACAGAATTTGAAAATCATCAATTTGAAAATTTCTGTATTGAAAATAGCATTTATCATAATTTTTCTGCACCTAGAACACTACAACAAAACAGAGTTGTAGAAAGGAAAAATAGAACATTAGAAGATATGACTCGTACCATGCTATGTGAAAGCCAACTCCCAAAGTACTTCTGGGCGGAAGTTATAAACACAGCATGTTACATCCTTAATAGAGCTTTAATTAGGCCAATTTTTAATGAACTATGGAATAATATGAAACCTAACATTAGTTATTTTCATGCATTTGGTTGTCGATGTTTTATTCATAATAATGGTAAGGACAATCTTGGGAAATTTGATGCCAAATCTGATGAAGGAATATTTTTAGATTATTCAACATCTAGTAAAGCATATAGGCTGCGTTTGGATGCCAAAAAGTTATTCCGAGAATAGGAATACAAATTCCTCAGGAATAGCTTATTCCACTTGTTATTCCTGATTTCTGTTTGGATGAAAATATGGTATTTCATGTTATTCCAGTGCAATTAATGCAATATTATTCCAAATGGTGTTTGGATGACGTGGGAATAAGCAGCTATTCCACTTGGAATAGATGAAGTATTCTTATGAAATGCCAAAAATACCTCTTGACCATTATTTGATGGAAAAAAATTGTTTTTCATTTTATTTTGTCCTACGTTGACTTTATGATATTTGTTTAGGATTTTATTAGTAAATATATTCATAAAAATATATCAACATATCAAACTTAATTAATGATTGCATTATAAATAGAGCTTTAAATAAACAAATTTGTTAAAAATTTTCATAATAACTTTTCCTACTTGATAATAATGAATATATTAATTAATAATTTTCTAAAAATTCCCAACATACCCCAGGAATGAATGAGAAGGACAAAAAGTTTATCAATTAATTTAATTTTCCTTCAATTGAAAAATAAATATAATTAATTTCGTTAAATTAATGCAGGATACGAAATTATAATCGATTAATAAATTTAGCATATTAGTAAATTATCGATGCATAAATTTTAATTAACGTTTAATAATGTTCGAAGAATTATACTATTTATGAGTATTCTACTTTACTTGAATTCTTGGGTACCAATCTTCTAGTTTCAAGAAAATATGTCTCACCCAAGATGATTGTTAAGCGATTTGGAACATCAAGGAGGCAACAAATATGACTCAAATATCAAGGCATCGATATCAAGGGGCATGATAAATAAATAAATTACTTGGTTGGTATGCATGCTTAATACCAAATGATGCTATAGGGCCAATGAATTGGATTTCTTGGCTTCAGGCAAATCACCAAAGAGGTTCCTAAAGCGATTCTAACTTTGTTTTGATTTTATTTTATTTTTTGATGGAGAGGAACCGGACAAATGAGATCTTGATAATAAATTATGTTCTAGCATTTGTCAACAAGTGCCATCCGCCATTTCTCAACAAAGCGGAAATGCTAAATCCACCGCATCATTCATGTGCTCCACTAAATCCTCAATGCTGCCAGAACGATCATACCATTTATCCTCCCACTTGTAGACCATACTGTAGATTCCCCAAAGAGTCGACACAATTTAATCTGCAAGATAAAACCGTTCCAATTTTCATGAAATGAGAAGTGATGTGGTCTCAGCTCATCCAGACATTTGGGCCCCCCGCCCCCAACAAAAAAAACCGTTAACAGACGGCTAAGGTTGAGAAGGCCGTGCTGTCCCACCAATTGAAATAAATCTCTCTACCTAAATTTGCAAGCATTTCTTGACCCATTGCCAAAAATTTGCCAGCTGACGTCCCTTTAGCTTCCTCAAACTCAAGTCGAAATGGGGATGAAAAATAGATTGGTCAAGGGCATCTCAAAGTCCAAAAAAATTACCAAATTATTGAAGATTTCCATTAACGTACTCTCTCAAGTTGATCCTCATAGGCCTCAATTCTATACACAAATCACACAACAGAATCAAATCAGTGGTTCCCAAAAGCTAATCATCCAAATAGAAGTAGTGAGATGAGCATTATTAGAGACAACAATTAAAGACGTCGCATTAAGTCCAGCAAATAGATTAATTGGAAGGATAAGGCTGAAGGATATGCTATTACAATATTGCAGTTGTCTAAACAAAATAAAAATCAAGCCCGAAAACTAATAGAAACGAACTGGACAAAACAAGCCATTGATGACAAACGACATTTGAATAAGATGATTTTGACATATTATAATACAATTACAGCTGACATAAACACAGAATTGGCTGGGTATCTTTACATTACATTGCTGTTTGTACACCGTCCAATATGATGAACTCAGAAGTGGTTCCATGTCTCCAAAGACTAATCTCTCAACTCATCTTCCCACCATGTATGCATCCATGTGACCATCCACCCTGATGAACCCAAAAGTGGTTCCATCTCTCCAAAGACTCGACTTAACTCATCTTCCCACCACATATGCATCCATGTGCTGAAGCTTCATGGTGCATACTCATACAAACACGTGTTGGTTCTGAAACACAAAAACCACAGAATTCTTAACATTCCATCTAGCTGCTGAGCTTGAGGCAACCAATAATCATTAAGAACTTGTTCTGGACTCAATGTTCCATTAAGGCAGCATCGGTTTCGGATAGTGGTCCTGTAAAAGGGGGAAAAATAACATAAATTCCATCAATAAGTCCTGCATAGTTTGTAAAGAAGAGGGATGAGAAGCGATCAAATATGCAATGTTTTGGAGACATTTACTTGACCTCGTATCCAAATATACTCACCAGCAATAAAGCATGCAATTCAAAAAATGAAATCCACAGCTGAACAAATCCTTGAATATGGATTCTGACAAATAGACAACAGAAACAAACTGATAGGCTCAAAGGCCTAATGTCACGGCCTGAAACAAAGATCAATTACTGCCATGAGGAAACCGAAAAATTCATATCCACAATGCTATCAAAATAACAGAAATCAAAGATGAATAATGCCCTAAAAATACCCCCAGACAATCCTGGATACAACAAAATGGAGCGCAGCACAAGACATCTGTGACGACATGAAACAAAGGTCAAACATTGAATCATAAATGGCCAAAAAACACAGCTTTAGCTTGCGAAAAGATTACCCACCAACATATGTGATAAATTCTAGGATATGACCAAGTGCAGTACCAATGACAGGGTTCAACAAATCCATGAATTCCCCCCCCCCACCACATTCCGACAACTTAAACAAGGAAACATCATCCCAAGCAAAAGGAAACAGCCTGATACATATTTCGGAAAATGCCAGGAACATACCCGAAAACCCAGATCTATATTGCTTAGAAAATACCAAACAAGACAGATGAAAAATGCCATGAAAATACACACAGCAAATTCAGATGCTGAAATCAAAGGGAGCACCTCCCAAGACATATCTCACGCCCTGAATCAAATTTGACTAATTTAAAAGATGATGCCCAGAAAACTCATTTCATAGATCGTAAGAACATAGCCACCAACAGACGTGTAGGAATGCCACGAAAGTACCCAAAAACACATCACTACAGTGCAAGCGAACAGTCAGTGTATGGTTTCAACAAAACCATGAAAATCCCCCTAGACAATTCAATAACAGCAACACCCTGAAAATACCTCACAAGCTTAATTCACGGCCTGCAACAGTGATTGGAAAATGCCATGAAGATATCGGAAAAGAGTGATCGATTATGCTAAGAAAGTACCCAAAAACAATGGAATAAGGCCCTTGAAAATACCCTAGATAATTCATTTCTAAAATTAAACAGAGCACCTCACAAGATATATCTGACGGCCTGATACGACGGTCAAAAATTGAAAGAAGACGCCCGAACAACCCAGTTCATAATTGCTAAGGAAATAGATAATAATAAATCAACTTTGAAATACCATGAAAATAACTTGAACAGACAAATAAACATGAGAAACAATCAGACCACCTCAGAATCTTGATATCGCGGCCCAAAATTAAGTTCCAAAATTCCACGAAAGTTCACAAAAAACACATTTGAAATATGCAAACGAACAACCAAAATACACAGTTCAATAAATCGATGAAAATACCCCCAGACCATTCGACACTATAATCAAACAGTTCATCACTTGTCATGCAATGCAGCATACTTCAAGACATTCCCCTCGGCATTTGTGTCATGTCGGACTGTGGTGCTTCACAACGGTTGTATTTTTTAAATGCCCTCCAAGTCAAGAGCACCTCACAGTCGACACTTCACATACACAACCAGAAAGCAATGAAGTTATGTCAAAATTTTTATTTAATCTGTATGAAGCCCAGAACTCAGAACATTGGATTTACGTTTCATCATGAGAAAACCAACTTCTGATGCATACGGAACACACCCAAAAACACAGTTGAGAAATGAAATGAAAATACCCTCAGACTACTCAAGACTGGAATCGAAAAGACCACATGACAAACTATATGCTACGGCATGACAGAAATTCCATAAAAAGGCATCAATATGATAGAAATCAAAGTTCAAAAATGCCATGAAAACATTTCGACAATTGATGTATTCTAAATACAATTTCATCATTGTTCGGGCAATTTAACGACATAATCCATTTTCGAAATATGGATTCTATCTTCAGTGGACTTAGGAAGGTAGTTTCAGCATGTATTTCCTGACGGTCACATTTTTTCATGCATCCAATTCAGGAAATGCTATGTGTCTGCCAATCATCATGGCCCTCATCGTTGATAGAGCACATGATTGTGAGGCTTCACAACGGTTGCATTTGTAAATACCGTCCAAGTCATGAATTCACAGTCGACACTTCGATATCAATTAGGTCAACCACATATTTGTATGAAGGTTTACCGGCACTGGATTCATTTGAAAAAAACCCATGTTAGTTTTCCAATTCAACGAAATATAATAAGAACTTCAATATAAGAGAATGTTACTTTAAACATGTTAAAGTCTGCCTACTATTATCTCAGCATAGCAAATTAAAGTACAATAGCAGTAGTGGCATAACATATCATAGTAAGATAGTACTCTGCCCATCACAAATCATTGCAAAACATTAGTATTGGCAATGAATTTGATAGTACATTATCGATGCATCAACGTAGCCTTCCCAAACAGAAACCCAAGAGGAAGACTACAAGGAAGGATACGAAAAGCAATATAATTGTTTTGATAGGAGCACCCACAGTCCTGGCCATCTCTTCATCCCTTCTTCCTTGTATGTATTCCATTTCATTGTATTTTCCGACATATTGATGGTCGGAAGGTTTACGCTAATTGTGAAATGCATCAAATGCCTCATGTAGAAGGTTTACGCTAATTGTGAAATGCATCAAATGCCTCTTGTCTACATTTAAACTTCTTGTACAAGGCATGCTTGAACCCACTAACCTCACGCTGACACTCAGCCCATGAATCATAAACCTCTCATCTACGACCCACGAAAACTACATAATAACTTTGGGCAGGCATTAGTAAGTCTCAGGAGCAAGCAGCCTGATTTCCTGCATAACGGGAATTCAATGCGAAACAAGAATGAATCAATGAATTCCACAAATTATAAAGTGAATCATGGTCGACATAGTAACTGTAAATTTATCTACGAGCATGTAGCGACCGTAAACAAACGAAGCATCGTAAACTTACTTCGCGTGTTATGAGCATCCCAAAGCCTCTCAGCTATGGAATTACGTAGTTGATCGCCTCTTCATGATTCGTCATCCCCTATAATGAGGTAAGGATTGCATCGTCATCATTATCAGCTGGCAACGGTTCAGAAGACATATTGAAGTATTTGTCATTGCCTTGGCTACGTCGAATGAAGTTGTGTATTACACAGCAAGCCATAACAATACGCTTCTGAACCTTGAAGGGAAATGGAATGGCACTTCTTAAAATCTTAAATCGCTTTTTAAGTATTCCAAAGGCCTTCTCAACGCAATTTCTTAGTTGAGCATATCGATGGTTGTATAAGTCTCGATAGTTGTTGTATCGGCGAGCCCTTGGATTGTTGAAGGTACTAAGGTTGTACCTATTACCCCGATAAGGGGCAAGAAACTTATCTGTATTGCCATATCCTGAGTCGACAAGATAGAATTTTTTTGTACAGGACAATAATGCCTTGACGTATTTCCACAGCTAAAAAAAGGTTAAAATTAAGTCATTCAAGTATGTTATTATATGTGTTGGCCAGATGGCAACCCAAGAGGGGGGGGGTGAATTGGGTTCTTAAAAATTTAAGACTTTTTAATTTTAATTGATTAGTTAGCAAGATGTGCAAGTGAGAGGCTAACTAAAATCAATACACAAGCAAATAAAGAGAGATAGAGAAAGAGAAAATATAGCACGGCAAACACAAGATAATTTTATAGTGGTTCGGTGCAATCAACACCTACGTCCACTCCCAAGATTCACTTGGGTCCACACTATAATCTCTCTAGATTACAGCCGAGTTGTTTTCCAAGCTCACAACTCAAACTTGTTGTTTTCCGGGTGCACAACGAACCCAGCTGGTTTTAACTCGGGCTTACCAGCACAAAACCCTACACGTTGTTTTTCACGGGCTCACAACTAACCCAACACAAGCACTCGGCTTGTAACGAGGTATACCAACCTCCACTGATTCAATCCACTGATTGAATCAGCAAACAATAAGAATAATAGTGTTTGAACAATGAAGTGCTCCCCTTGAGCAAATATACAAATGAAGTACAAAAATAAAGGGTTAGAAAAGCCTGATTGTATTGCAGATGGTAGTGGCTTTGGCTTTCTTCCTTCTTCTCTTTAACTCCTCTTGAAACGTTGAATCAGCCTCAGCAAGATTCTTGACCGTTGAAGTCTTTGGAGTTGAGATGAAGCTTTTTCCTCTTTTGAAAATCCTCCGATTTGACCTTTGAAATGCTTGTGGATTTTCTTTTGACTCTTGTGGATTGATGAGAAGGAGCAGACGAAACTTTCACTTGATTTCACTCCTTTTGAATCACTCTCCTTTGAGCTAGATGATTTTTCCAATATGCTCTGTTTTTCCCTCTTTTCAAAGATTCTTTTCTCTCTTTTTTTTTAAAATCGATCTTTTGATTTGAAAAGAGCTCCTCTATTTATAGAATCTGCAAAAATATATCCGTTAGAAACAAAAAAATAGCCGTTATTTAAAAATCTTACCGTTGGGGCTGATGTGTCATCGTTAAAAATCGCGCCCAGATTTCGCGGAGTCGACTCGAGCTTTGTGGGAGTCGGCTCGAGTCGATTACTAAAATAGAAAATTTTAAGCATTGAAGGGTCGACTCGCGAAAAAAGTGTCGGCTCCGAAAGTTGGGAGTCGACTCGAGGAAAATGGGGAGTCGACTCGAGAAGTGCTCAAAAAACATGGTTTCTGTTGTTTGAGCGGAGTCGGCTCGCACAGACAGGAGTCGGCTCGCACAGAGTCAGGGGTCGACTCTTGAAAACCAAGGGTCGACTCGAGAAAATGGAAAATTCTTTAGGGAGTCGACTCGGAAACCCTTGAGTCGGCTCGGGAGCGATACAAAAATCAGAAAAATTTCTGATTGACTTTAAAATTTTCCCAATAAATTTAAATATAAATTTGACTTGAATACATTAAATATGACATTAAGCATGGATTCAAGACATGTTTCAAGAAATCATTGAAATATTATGTAAAATTTCTTTTGAAATCTAAGTAGAGCTTGAAACTTCTTTTCAAATTGATTCAAAAATTGAATTAAACCATTTAGTCCATTTTTTTTGAATAAGCTCAAGTTTTTGATAATAAACTCATTGTTTTCTTTAAATACTCATGGCTTTTGGAAATCATCAAAATCAATAAAGTTGGGGCAATTATGTTTCAATAATTTCTCAACAATCTCCCCCTTTTTGATGATGACAAAAACATTGAGTATATGCATTATAAATTGAAAATTTATGATCCAAAATCAACTTTGTGTTCATGGAAAGGCTCCCCCTCAATGAGGTAGCTCCCCCTATGAACCTTAATTTTATAAATCATTCAAAATTTTTCAAAATCAGAAACTTAAGCATTTTCTTTATGAAATTCAATTTATCTCAATTATCTCTTCCCTTATGCTCTTCCTCTTTCAAAATTAAACTTTGATTGAATTGAAGGCAAGGCATATACGATTGAATAAAAACTCTCCCCCTTTTTTGTAATCAACAAAAAGGTTAGGAAGTTTAATATCAATAACATTCTTTATCTTTTTCTATTTAACTTATCAATTGAGATAATCATTCAATATTCAAGAATACTTACAATTGAAATAGACAAGTAATGCATCAACTTTCTCATTACTTCAAAATGAAAGTACATGAAAATGTAAACTTGCTCATTGCATTGAAAGTAAACTTGATTACATCAAAAAGAGATTACATGAAAACTTAAAAATTTCTTCTAGTAATTCTATTTAAGTGATCAACAATCTGCTTCATCCCTTCACATTGAAGTCTAACATAGTCTTTGAGCTTATTTCAACAAAAGTACAAGCAGATGTAATTTTTCTTGAAGCTCGGCGTTGCATTGGGAGTATGTCTCCGAGTCACCGCAGATATCCTTAAGTTCTCCAAAGATATTCTTTAAATCTTCACTTAAGGAGCTGGTAGATGAACTGAGAGTAGACTCAATCGATGCAACCCGATCACTGAGTGAATATAAGGCTTCTTTTAAATTCATAAACTTTTCATTAAATTCTTCTTTCAGTCTGTTTTCATGATCACTTATCTCAGATTTGAATAATGATCGAAGCTGATCTAACTGTATATCAGAAAAACTACCAGATGATAATGTAGAAGACTGAGCAGGAGCAACAACAGGAGCAGGGGTAGAATCAGAAGCAGGAGCTGGAAAGACTCTGGAACAGACGAGCACTGAGGAGGCTCAGGTGATGAATGTCTCATAGAAGGTCTGGGGGCCTCAGCAGCTATATCTCTGTCCTCTGTAACATTCTTTCTCTCCCAATTCCATTTTTCTTAACAAACCCCATTCGATGAATAGTGGCCAAAGAGTAAAAATCAGTATGTCTTAGTTCCTTCTTTGGCTCACTATCACCAAATACAATCCCTTGGCTTTGAAATACTTAGTTAAAACCATGCCATAGGGTAAACTTGATTTCTTTTTCCCCCACAATCTGCAATGTACCATATATCATCCGAGGTAGATTGATGGGCTTCCCAGAAACAACAGCATCCATAACAAAAATATCTCTCTCAGAACATAGTCGAATCTGCCGTCTTGGGAAATAAATTCTGCTGCAGATATTGTGGAGTAATCTTAATTCCAAAGGCAATTGACTAGCAAATACTTCTTCAAATCCTTCAAAATTTCTGTTCAATAGCCTAGAGAGGGCTGGAGATCTATCTTCTGGGGCAAAGGTGGATGGTCCAGACAAGGGTAAATTCAACAATCTAGATAGAATAGAGGAAGTAATGTTTAGACCAATGCCTCTAACTTTGCTCACCAAGCCATCTCCTCTGGTCAAATTCTTGTAAAACTCTTTAACTAGAGCAGGGTAGGTGGGACAGTCCAATGAACATATACTCTCAAATCCCATCTCAATTAGTTGTCTACCTATTATGAATCCTTCATTCTCAAACAATTCAAAATCAACCTTTCTTCCTGTGGTACAATCCTACTAGCAAGATGATCTACCTGAAGATAGGAGCTGGAGCAGGAGGATCACTCAGAAGGGGTGGAGGATGAATCCGTAGACGGCTCGCGGACGGGTCGTCGAACGGTCCTCTTTCTCTTCAAACGGCGCCACTCGAGCTAGCTCCACGGGTTTTGGGTGCCATGATCTTGAAGGAGTGGTTAATCAGAGGTTATTTGAGGTTTGGAGGGTTTTGGGAAAGCTTTGGAGAGGATTTGGAAAGATTTGGAATGATGAAATGTCCGTGGGGTCGACTCGTGCCCTAAATAATCGACTGGGACCACGTCGAGTCGACTCGCGCAAAGTGTGGAGTCGGCTCCCGACTAGTCACAGAGCACGGACACGATCTCGAGTCGACTCGCTCAGAGGAGGGGTCGACTCCTGAGTTTCAGCAGAAACTCGAGTCGACTCCGATACTCTCGAGTCGGCTCCAGACAATTTCAGAAAAAAAAAAAAAAAGATTAAGATTCAGAGAATCCGAATTGAGTCCGGAATTTGATCTTTGAGTATGATTAAAAATCATGGATTTTGAGAGATCAAATTGATATGAGTTCTAGATAAAATTTCCTTAAGATTTTGAGAAATTGAAAGAACTCTAGATATATTTCCTTAAAGGTTTCAAAATTTATTCAAAAGGATTACAAATTCCTAACTCTCCTCTAAGATAACAAAATCTTTCTTCACTTAAAGGTTTTGTAAATATATCTGCAAGTTGTTCTTCAGTATTCACATAATCAAGACAAATTTCATTATTGGCTACATGTTCTCTTATAAAGTGATATCTATTTCTATATGTTTTGTTCTTGAATGTTGAATTGGATTTTTAGTTAAGATTTATTGCACTTGTATTATCACATCTTATGGGTGTCTTATCAAGTGTGATACCATAGTCTTCAAGTTGTCTCTTAATCCATAGGATTTGAGCACAGCAACTTCCAGCTGCAACATATTCTGCTTCCGCAGTAGATAATGCAACCGAATTTTGCTTTTTGCTAAACCATGAGATTAAGTTACTTCCTAAAAATTGGCATGCACCACTTGTGCTTTTTCTATCTAACTTGCATCCGGCATAATCAGAATCTGAGTATGCAATTAGATTTAATGTGGAGTCTCTAGAATACCATAAACCTACATTTTTTGTTCCACTTAAGTATCTTAGTATTCTTTTAACAGCTATTAAGTGTGATTCTTTAGGTTCTGATTGAAATCTAGCACATAAACATACAGAAAACATAATATCTGGTCTACTTGCTGTTAAATAAAGAAGGGATCCGATTATACCTCGATAATACTTTTGATCAACCTTTTTACCTTCTTCATCTTTGTCCAGCTTGCATGAAGGACTCATTGGTGTTCCGAGGGGTTTAATTGATTCCATACCAAACTTCTTTAGAATTCTCTTGTGTACTTTGTTTGGTTGATAAAGATACCCTCTTTGCTTTGTTTGATTTGGAGTCCAAGGAAGAAGTTGAGTTCTCCCATCATGCTCATCTCGAATTCTCCCTGCATTAACTTTGCAAATTCTTGACATAGAGAATCGTTAGTAGCACCAAAAATAATGTCATCAACGTATATTTGTACTACAAGTAAATCTTTACTTTTTCTTTTCAAAAATAATGTTTTATCAACATTTCCTCTTGTGAAATCATTTTCAATTAAGAATTTACTTAACCTATCATACCAAGCTCTAGGTGCTTGTTTCAAACCATATAAAGCTTTGTGCAATTTAAAAACGTGATTTGAAAATTCGTGATCTTCAAAACCTGGTGGTTGTTCTACATAAACTTCTTCATTTATAAATCCATTTAAAAATGCGCTTTTAACATCCATTTGAAATAAGTTAATGTTCATATGACATGCAAATGCAAGTAATAGCCTAATGGCTTCTAATCTAGCTACAGGTGCAAAGGTTTCATCAAAATCAATACCTTCTTCTTGATTATATCCTTTTGCAACTAATCTAGCTTTGTTTCTAATTACTATGCCATTTTCATCTAGTTTATTTCTAAAAACCCATTTTGATCCTATTACTGAATGATTTTTAGGTCTTTCAACTAAAGTCCATACATTATTTCTTGTAAATTGATTTAATTCTTCTTGCATTGCTAACATCCAATTATTATCTTTTTCAGCTTCTTCTATAGTTTTAGGTTCAATTTGTGATACAAATGCAAGATGATTACTAATATTTCTCATATATGATCTAGTTCTTATTCCTTGAGATGGATCACCTATAATCAATTCCTTGGGATGACTATGAGCATATCTCCAGTCTCTTGGAAGATCTATATCATTATGATCAATATTGACATCATCGTCCTTATGTGAATCATCATCTTTAGCTTCTTGCTCATGATCAGAAGATACTTCAATATTAAGTTTTTCAAGATCTTTTTCAATTATGTTTGTATCTTCCTCATCATCAATCTTTTCAGATCCAGTTGCTAAAGATTCATCAAAAACTACATGTATGGATTCTTCAACTACTAAGGTTTTCTTGTTAAAGATTCTATAAGCTTTACTAGTTGTTGAATAACCTAGAAAAATTCCTTCATCAGATTTAGCATCAAATTTTCCTAAGTTGTTTTTACCATTATTATGAATGAAACATTTACATCCAAATGCATGAAAGTATTTTATATTTGGTTTTCTTTCATTCCATAATTCATAAGGTGTTTTCTTTAATATTGGTCTTATTAAAGCTCTATTTAAGATGTAACATGCTGTGTTAATTGCTTCCGCCCAAAAATACTTTGGTAGGTTGCTTTCGCATAGCATGGTACGGGCCATGTCTTCTAGAGTCCTATTTTTCTTTCAACTACACCATTTTGCTGTGGAGTCCTAGGGGCTGAAAAATTATGATTAATTCCATTTTCAGTGCAAAAACTTTCAAATAAGTGATTTTCAAATTCTGTTCCATGATCACTTCTTAGAGATACTATAGTAGTGTTTTTCTCATTTGTGACTTTCTTGAAGAATTTCAGGAATATCGAGAAAGTCTCATCTTTGTGAGCTAAAAACATTACCCAAGTATATCTAGAATAATCATCTACAATCACTAGACCATATTTCTTTCCTCCTAGACTTGTGGTTCTAGTTGGTCCGAAAAGATCCATGTGAAGTAGCTCTAAAGCCCTAGAAGTTGAAACAACATTTTTAGATTTGAAAGAACTTCTAGTTTGTTTTCCAAATTGACATGCATCACATATTTTGTTATTTTCAAAATCTAGTTTAGGTAATCCTTTAACTAAATCCATTTTAATTAGTTTTGAAATAAGGTGTGTGCTTGCATGACCTAATCTACGATGCCACAACCAACTAATTTCATTTATGTTAGCATTGTCAGCAATTAGGCAATGATCACTCAGATAATTTTCTAAGTCAACTAAGTAAACATTGCCATGTCTATAACCAGTAAAACAATGCTATCATCAATAGAATTAGTTACAGTGCATATAGAAGATTTAAATGAAACATTAAAGTTTTTATCACATAATTGGCTTATACTAATTAGATTATGCTTTAAACCATCAACATAAAGTACATTATCAATAAATGTAGATGGAGTTATGCGAACTTTACCAAGGCCCATAATTTGACCTTTACCGTTATCGCCAAACGTCACAACTCCACCTTTCTTTTCTTCCAGGGTGATGAATTCATCTTTGTCACCCGTCATATGTCTTGAGCAGCCACTATCAAGGTACCACTTTTTCTTTGATCTTTTGGCTACAAGACATTCCTGCAACATAATTTAAACTTTATGTTTAGGTACCCAAGCTTTCTTGGGTCCTTCATGGTTAGCAGCAACAAAAATTGTTCCTTTCGGAACCCATATTTTCTTTGCTTTAACATTTAACTTGTTGTTATTATTTAATGTTTTGCATTCAAATGATTTATGACCTTTTTCATTACATTTGAAACAAGTTATATTACTTTGGTTGGCTTTTACAAAAATATTCTTTAAGATTTTTGTTTCCTTAATGTGTTATACCCTAAACCTGCTTTGTCAAAAACAGCTTTTTGACTATCTAAAATCATGTTAGTTTAGTTGAGCTTAGAGTAAATTTCTCAACAATGTCTTTATATTTTTTAACATCTTTCTTAAGAGATCATTTTCTTTAATTGCTGTTCTTTTTCTAAAGCTAAAGTTTCTAATTGATCTTTTAAATCTTTTGTTGAGTTTTTTTTCAGATTTAACAAATCTATTTCTTGATTAAGATTATCTCTTTCTTTCCTAAGTTCTTCTTTTTCATTAGTTAAGTTCTTAACTTCTAAAGCTAATTCATTTTTACTTTTAGCTAAGCTAATATTTCATTTTTCAAAAACTTATACTTCTTTTTCAAAGATTTAAAATCAATCATCAATTCATTGAAAGCTTCAAACATTTCATCAAATGTAAATTCATCATTTGAGTTTTCAGAACTTACCTCATTGTCGTTGTCGTCGTGTTGGCCATGAAGCAGATATTGGCAACTTCCTTTTGTTCTTCTTCTTCGGAAGAAGATTCATCAGTCCAGTTGCCATGTATGCTTTCTTCTTTTTCTTGTAGGCCTTTTTCAGTAAAGGACAATCATATCTAAAGTGCCCTGGCTTTTTACACTCATAACATACTAAGGGTCTTTCTCTTTTCCTTTTCCTTTTTCTTATCTTTTCCTTTTCTCCTTCCATTTTGCTCCAAATTCTTTTTGTGGAAGGGCCTTTTTCATAAACTTTCTGAATTTTTGGCCAAGAGAGCAGTCATCATCATCATCCTCTTCATCATCGCTGCTGCTTCTTCCATTTCTGCAGCTTTGAGGGCAATGGTTTCTTTTTTTTGTCCTCAACATGCTGCTTCATTGAAGCTCATGGGTCATTAGGATCCTAGAAGCTCCTCTAAAGGTAATGTTGAGGTCCTTTGCTTCTTGGATGCAGTGACTTTGCTTCCCACGATCTTGGTAGTGACCTAAGAATTTTGCGAACAAGTCAGCATTAGTATAAATTTTACCAAGACTTTTAAACCATTCACAATATCAGTGAATCTAGTGAACATGCATGTGATGGTTTCAGTTTGTTCCATGTAAACAATTCATATTTATGAACCAAAATATTTATTTTGATTCTTTTACTTGGTTTGTTCCTTCATGAGTTATTTCCAACCTATCCCAAATTTCTTTTGCGGAATTACATGTTGAGATTCGGTTGAATTCATTAGAGTCTAAGGAACAATATAAAATATTAATGGCTTTAGCATTTAGTTGTGCCATTCTCCTATCATTATCATTCCAATCCCTTTCGGGCTTAGGAACAATAGTGCCATCAATAACGTGTGTGGGTGTACTAGGTCCATTATTATTACTCCCCACAATTCATAGTCAGAAGCTTGAATGAATATTCTCATTCTAGCTTTCCAATATGAATAGTTGGTTCCATTAAAAAGGAGGTCTATTCGTAGAATGACCTTCAGCAAAACATGAACCACTTTGTGTTGCCATAAGGATCTTTAGCCCTTGATCGTGAGATCAAATTCTAAATGAGCACTTGCTCTGATACCAATTGTTGGCCCAGATGGCAACCCAAGAGGGGGGGGGTGAATTGGGTTCTTAAAAATTTAAGACTTTTTAATTTAATTGCTTAGTTAAAGATGTGCAAGTGAAGGTAACTAAAAGCAATACACAAGAATAAAGAGAGATAGAAAGAGACAATAAGCACGGCAAACACAAAAATTTTATAGTGGTTCGGTGCAATCAACACCTACGTCCACTCCCAAGATTCACTTGGGTCCACACTATAATCTCTCTAGATTACAGCCGAGTTGTTTTCCAAGCTCACAACTCAAACTTGTTGTTTTCCGGGTGCACAACGAACCCAGCTGGTTTTACTCGGGCTTACCAGCACAAAACCCTACACGTTGTTTTTCACGGGCTCACAACTAACCCAACACAAGCACTCCGGCTTGTAACGAGGTAAACAACCTCCACTGATTCAATCCACTGATTGAATCAGCAAACAATAAGAATAATAGTGTTTAAACAAAAGCTCCCCTTGAGCAAATATACAAATGAAGTAAAAAATAAAGGGTTAGAAAAGCCTGATTGTATTGCAGATGGTAGTGGCTTTGGCTTTCTTCTTCTCTTTAACTCCTCTTGAAACGTTGAATCACGCCTCAGCAAGATTCTTGACCGTTGAAGTCTTTGGAGTTGAGATGAAGCTTTTTCCTCTTTTAAAAATCCTCCGATTTGACCTTTGAAATGCTTGTGGATTTTCTTTTGACTCTTGTGGATTGATGAGAAGGAGTAGACGAAACTTTCACTTGGATTTCACTCCTTTTGAATCACTCTCCTTTGAGCTAGATGATTTTTCCAATATGCTCTGTTTTTCCCTCTTTTCAAAAGATATTCTTTTCTCTCTTTTATTTTCAAAATCGATCTATTTGAGTTGAAAAGAGCTCCTCTATTTATAGAATCTGCAAAAATATATCCGTTAGAAACACAAAAAAATAGCCGTTATTTAAAAATCTTACCGTTGGGGCTGATGTGTCATCGTTAAAAATCGCGCCCAGATTTCGCGGAGTCGACTCGAGCTTTGTGGGAGTCGGCTCGAGGTCGATTACTAAAAATAGAAACATTTTAAGCATTGAAGGGTCGACTCACGAAAACTGAAGTGTCGGCTCGCGAAAGTTGGGAGTCGACTCGAGGAAAATGGGGAGTCGACTCGAGAAGTGCTCAAAAAACATGGTTTCTGTTGTTTGAGCGGAGTCGGCTCACACAGACAGGAGTCGGCTCGCACAGAGTCAAGGGTCGACTCTTGAAAACCAAGGGTCGACTCGAGAAAAACAAAAATTCTTTAGCTTACAGGAGTCGACTCGGAAACCCTTGAGTCGGCTCGGGAGCGATACAAAAATCAGAAAAATATTCTGATTGACTTTAAAATTTATCCCTAATAAATTTAAAATATAAATTTGACTTGAATTCATTAAATATGACATTAAGCATGGATTCAAGACATGTTTCAAGAAATCATTAAAATATATTATGTAAGAATTTCTTCTCGAAATCTCAAAGTAGAGTTTGAAAACTTCTCTTTCAAATTGATTCAAAAAGTAGTGAATTAAACCATTTAGAGTCCATTGGTTTCCTTTGAATAAGCTCAAGATTTTTGATAGATAAACTCATTGTTTTCTTTAGAATACTCATGGCTTTTGAAAATCATCAAAATCAATAAAGTTGGGGCAATTATGATTCAATAATTTCTCAACAATATGCATATACCTTCAGGTACAATGAGTCCTCCAGACTCGACACACCAACGTAGGACTTCATGTCAGCTGCAGATCCCTCCCAACCAGTACATACGAAAAGGAAGGAGTAATCAAAGGAGACTGCAGCCATGACATTTTGAGAAATGGTCCCCTTTCGATTACGAAATCGTGGTTATTTGCATTTCCTGATCGTTGCAGGTATATGTGTGCCATCGATTGCTCCAACAGCATTCTGTAATGAAAGCAAATGTATCAAGGACCTGGTAATGAGAAGATTGAAAAATAATTCTAGTGTAATGTAGTCGTATCCAAACCTACCATGAAGTGAGGATGGAAAAGTTTGTTGCCATGGATCCGTGGGTGAACGGTCGTCTCCTGTTGAGGTTGAACAATAAATTCATGCTTAAGCAAACAAATTGCTTTTAGTATGTTGTTGAAGTGTCGGGATATTGTCTCCCCTCAGTGCTGAAACGTTTCAGCCAACACTCTATTAGTAGCACCATGCCCTATGCCGTAAAGGAAGATTGCTAGTTGCTCCTGTATCGATATGTTATGTGTGCTACTCACCAACCCTTGCGAGACAAGCAAGTCTTGCAGCTTGAAGAACATATTATTTGTCATCCTAAAGTGATCATAACCTCTGTTTGGATGTCCACTCAAAATATCAGCCACGATTTCGTGACCCGAGAATGGACGAGTGTGGCATGGGACCTTTGAATTACCATTAACATTGGGTATAGAAAGGAACCCATTACTTATCAACACAGTTAGGACGTCTTGCCAGTAGTTGTCCTCATCTATTAAATACGCCATGACATCATGAAATAGGTCCATCTAATCGAAAATGGTAGTAGTTAATGATACAACAATATGCATAAGTAATTGTTGATTGCAAAAATTGACAGCAAAGTACAGTAAAAAATGATGCTACTTAATAACATAAGATTGAAATGTCTACACCAAAACGACATATATATAAGCAACTTAGCCAGAACATATCAGTCTATAACTAACATGATGCAAGCAAATATATGTCACGTCCAACGATCGTAGGAAAAGTCGATGTCATGCGTCGTAGATGCAGGTGTGGTACAAACGGATTCTTGTGCACTGACAGCAGAAGAATCGGTCGGACCCTGGGAAATGCTGCTATCACTGCTTGGCCTGAATGATGGCTGCATGAATGGAATTTATCCACCTCGAGTGGAAGCATGCGTAGGGGGAGGCACAAAAATAGAAGGGCCATCATGATGGACACCATGCATTTGAGGCATAAAGAACGTAGGCGCAGCTGCAAAACTTCCAGAAGGTCCTCCCGCTGAAGGTGGTAAATGGTAGAACTCTGTCATTTGTCTTTTAAGCCATGCTTCAAGTAGTGCGCCTTCATAATGCATAAGGAACCACCTATTAATCTCGATTTTTAAACTATCCCCCATAGCAAGAATACATTCCGGAGTAATCCCTGGGAGACTCTCTAACTTCCGCATGCATTCATTGATTGAGTAGACAGTAGGACGAGCAAGCTGCTCTCTCCTAAGGATCTCGTTAGCAATTTCCAACCTCTTTTTACCTTGTTCCACCAATTCGAGGAAGGCATCACCAGCTTCTGATGTGCACTTAATTTTACGTGCTGTAGGAGTTACGGTTGATGACCTTTTCCTCTTTCCACTACTAGTAGACAATCTTGGATCTAAGGAACAATTCGTGGGTGGGGTCGAGGCACATGTGCTTGGGCTGTTTGGGGAGACATCATCAATTAAGTGTTTGAAATGACTGGATGATGTGAAAGAGAGTCCTGCACCTTTACATGATTGGGGCCAGAAGTCCATGTCCTCAAGGTTCATCCGTTCGACCTTGTCGTTCGAGGTATTATTATCGGATACTCCTGCTGGAATAGCAGATGTATCCCCCCATCTATCAGTGGCAGTATTCTTTGAAAATAGAATGTCTATATCATCGTATACAGCGAAGGACTTACCCTTTATTCGAGCGTAGTCCTTGTTAACCTGTGAGAAAATTTGATGAAGTAGTTATTTAAGTATATCGAAATAGCAGCCGAATTAACATTTGATAACATCGAAATCTATCACTTACTGAGATGATCTCCTCCCACATATGTTCATCACCACATGTGGGTAGTTTAAGTGCAGGATCCCATCCTCAGCCTGAACGATTAGCTAGGTTATAATACAAATTGAAGGTCTTATTCAGAACCTTCAAATGATTCTTCAGGTTTGTAAATGTGAACGACAGATTGGTCCTTTCATTGAACAATTTGGTAGTTTTCTTCCATGTCTCTTGTGAGAAAGTACCGTTGTGACAGTTTCTATCGTCATTCTCTTGCCTCATAAGGGTCACAAAAATTGAGTCAAGAGAATCGGTCCAATTGGGTGCCCTAGTTTGGCCCGATCGTTCTCTGGATTGTGATGGCTCACCGTTTTTGTTGGATTGAGGCATTTTATCTACAGGTGGAGAATCGTTGATATTTTGTTACATTGGAGCATATTGTTTAAACTTTGTCATGCATCACAATGATATAGTACGAAACTATATGCAGTAAATGAAGAAGTTGCAATACATGAGTAATGCCGAAACTATGGTAGCTGGAGAACAATGCAAGACGTATAAGCTAATGAATTCTATCAATAAAGGAATACAAAAATAGATAATCGCCAGAAAAACAATTGAATTTCAGCCATCTCAAAAATAAATTATCGTTAGATGAAGACATCATTGATTCTATTGGGATAAGGCGTGACATGTGTGCTATCGAATGTGATAGAGATTTGGATCGATTAGAGTCATGCAGTGAATGTCTATGATTTAAGTGACCTCAAAATCATGACAGTTAAATAGCAATGTCGTCATTGTTTATTTATCCGATTAGCTTAATATGAAGTTGAAGGTAATAATGATCATTAATTTCATTCGTTCAATCATTGATACAATCAGGATATGCTTGCTAAAACATGGAATCGGTGTTCACTGTCGACAGTGCGGCTAAAAGATTTTGCTTACCTCATCGTAAGATGGTCCAACTATATCAATACTACTTGTCATGCAGTGTGACATAAGAAATGAGAAATTACCATTATTTATAAGTTAATATGCACAACTATTAACCACAGAGTACAAAAATAACTATTCCTCATTAAAACATCAACATTCATCAGTAAAAGGAGATCATATTGTCCAAGCCCTCATGTGTAGAGATACGATAGATCTATCTCAGGCAGATATAAGAAATGCCCGAAGCCTTGAACATGACTTATTAAAGATTAAGGTACTTAAAAGAAGCCTCAAACAGAGCATCCAACAATAATCGCTATATAATGGTTATCTAAAACAAATGGGATGCATGTTCAAGCATCTGTCCAACATTAAAGCCTTAATAGAATGCCTTTTTAAAAGAAATTAGAGGCTGCAGGCACA
This sequence comes from Calamus simplicifolius, assembly GCA_900491605.1. Classification (NCBI taxonomy): domain Eukaryota; kingdom Viridiplantae; phylum Streptophyta; class Magnoliopsida; order Arecales; family Arecaceae; genus Calamus; species Calamus simplicifolius. The sequence continues at coordinate 420,633 of UESW01004600.1, forward strand.
TCCAGTGCCTTGAGGTTAAACAAAGGTCAAACCGCTTTACTGAATTTCCCGCATTTAGTCCTCTCCCAGATTTTGAATGTCTGGAAGTGTAGCAAGAGATTTGGGTTTAGAATGTTCAAGCGAAATACCATGATAAGGTTGGAATGAAATCCATATTACCCCAAACTGTAATCGGTTCACTCAAACAGCAACAGCGCTCAAACCCTAGTTAAAAAAAAGGAAAAAGAAGGGAGACTATACCTAATCCCAGTTCTCGAGGCCCTTCTCAGGAAGAGGAGAAGATTAACGGACGAGGATGAGGAGCCAGATAACTAGTTTCAGGGAAGAGGATGAAGAGCGAACCGAGAACTTGGCTAGATCCAGGTGATCGTCATCATCCAGGCGCAGAGAAGACTTGGGAGACCTATATTGGAGCATCCGCACAGAGATGGCCAGAGGGGAGAAGCAAGGATCGAAAGTCGGTGGCCATTGAAGAAGAAGGGAAACCCTAGTCGCGAGAGCAGAAGAGAAAGACCGACCCCAATCCAAAGCTAGATTCAACAATTTTTAACATCTGACGAATGCCCTTGGAATAGCTACATTGCTGGAATACCTTATTCCAGGGTCCAGGCGGAATAAGAAACGGGGATACGAGGCGCTGACTGAAATTAGAATTTGACTGGGCCCCATCGATGATTTAACCAGTGTTTGGGGGAATAAGCTGGAATAAGGCCCTATTCCAGGCCTTATTCCAGCATCCAAACGCAGCCATAGAGTATTTAATAAGAAATATTTAATTGTAGAAGAATCAATTCATGTAGTATTTGATGAGTCTTTAACATCAAGTTCTGAGAAGATTGATGATGAGGAAGATACAATTTTGCTTGAAAGAGATATTGAAAAATTGAATATAGATGTCTCTTCAAACCATGAACAAGAAGCTAAAGATGATAACTCACCTAAGGATGATATTATTGATACTACTCGTAATGATATAGATCTACCTAGAGATTAGAGATATGCTTATGGTCATCCTAAGGATTTAATCATAGGTGATTCTTCTCAAGGAGTAAGAACTAGATCATCAATGAGGAACATCAATAATCATCTTGCATTTGTGTCTCATATAGAACCCAAAACTATTGAAGAAGCTACAAAAGATAATAATTGGATGTTAGCTATGCAAGAGGAATTAAATCAATTTACTAGGAATAATGAATGGTCCTTAGTTGATAGACCCAAAGGTCATTCTATTATAGGATCTAAATGGGTATTTAGAAATAAATTAGATAAAAATGGCATAGTAATTAGAAATAAAGCTAGATTAGTTGTAAAAGGATATAATCAAGAAGAAGGAATTGATTTTGATGAAACTTTTGCACCTCTAGCTAGATTAGAAGCAATTAGACTATTACTTGCATTTGCATGTCATATGAACATTAATTTATTTCAAATGGATGTTAAAAGTGTATTTTTTAATGGTTTTATAAATGAGAAAGTTTTTGTAGAACAACCACTAGGTTTTGAAGATCATGAATTTCCAAACCTTGTTTTTAAATTACACAAAGTACTTTATGGTTTAAAATAAGCACCTAGAGCTTGGTATGATAGATTAAATAAATTTCTAATTGAAAATAATTTTTCTAGAGGAAATGTTAATAAAACCCTATTTTTGAAAAGAAAAGATAAAGATTTATTGGTAGTACAAATTTATGTAGAAGATATTGTATTCGGTGCTACTAACAATCTTTTTTGTCAAGAATTTGCTAAGTTAATGCAGGGTAAATTCGAGATGAGCATGATGGGAGAACTCAACTTCTTCCTAGGACTTCAAATAAAATAAGAAAGAGAGGAAATTTTCATCAACCAAACAAAGTACACAAAAAAATTCTCAAGAAGTTTGGTATGGAACAAGTCAAACCTCTCGGAACACCAATGAGTCCTTCATGCAAGTTAGATAAAGATGAAGATGGTAAGCCTGTTGATCAAAAATATTATAGATGTATGATCTGTTCACTACTTTACTTAATAGCTAGTAGACCATATATCTTGTTTGCTGTATGTTTATATGCACAATATCAATCTGAACCTAAAGAATCTCACTTAATCGCAGTAAAAAGAATACTTAAATATCTAAATTGAACTAAAAATATAGGATTATGATATTTTAGATACTCAACATTAAATTTGGTTGCATATACTAATTCTGATTATGCTGGTTGTAAATTGGATAGAAAGAGTATAAGTGGTGCATGCCAATTCTTAGGATGTAACTTAGCAAAAAGCAAAATTCAGTTGCATTATCAACTGCTGAAGCTGAATATGTTGCAGCTGAAAGTTGTTGTGCTCAAATCCTTTGGATTAAGCGACAACTTGAAGATTATGGTATAACACTTGTTAAAACACCAATTAGATGTGATAACACTAGTGCAATCAATTTAACTAATAATCCAATCCAACATTCAAGAACTAAACATATTAAATTAGATATCATTTTATTAGAGAACATGTAGCTAATAATGACATTTGTCTTGATTATATTTGTACTGATGAACAAATAGCTGACATTTTTACAAAACCCATAAGTGAAGAAAGATTTTGTTATCTTAGAGGAGATTTAGGAGTTTGTAATCTATTAGAATGATTTTTAAATCTCCTACTAGAATTTAATCATTTCCTAATTTTCTTATAATTTTAAGGAAAATTTATCTAGATATTTGAACCCCTTGATTCATCACATTTCAAAGTTGATTTATCCAAAATTTGAAGATTTTTCGGACAAGTTTCAGATCCTTTGAAACTCTTTTTTTTTTTTTTCTGAAACTATCTTGGCGCCGACTCCTCTGGTATCGGAGTCGACCCCAGCTTTATCTGAGACTTTGGAGCCGACACCTGCTTTTCCAGAGTCGACTCCATTTCGAATGCTGACTGTGTTTGCAACCTGGAGCCGACACCTCACTTTGCGGGAGTCGACTCTAAGTGGTCCCAGGTTGACTTATCTAGGGCAGAGTCGACTCCTCTCTCATTTTAATCGATTCCAAACCTTTTCAAACTCTTCCCAACTCTTCCCAAAACCCAAGATTTCTTAAATTAATCATTCCCTAGCTACCAATGGCACCCAAACGTAGGGGATTGGTGTTTGGAGTGGTGACGACGGGAAAGAGAACCGTGAGGCGTCCGGCGCAGCAACCTTCAGTAGCTCTTCATCCTCTTCGTCTGCATCCACACCAAGTGCGATTCCCTGTCCTTCTTCGCCTCAGGTAGACACTCTTGCTGGGTGTGTTATTACCATGGAGAGAAAGGTTGATTTTCATTTCTTTGAAGAAGAGGGCTTTTCTATTGGGCGGCATATAAAAGATTTAGGATGGAAGAAAATTTGCTCTATTGATGTATCTACCTATCCCGCCTTGGTTAAAGAATTTTACTGTAACTTGTCAAGAGGAGATGAAGGTCTTGTAAGTTTTGTTAGAGGAAAGAGGATTCACCTAACTTTTGAGATTCTTGGAAACCTGTTAGGGATACCTGTTATTGGACTGATAGCAAATTCCCATAGTGATAGATTAGGAGCATTATCAAGAATGCTAGGAAGGGATGTTACAGAATTTGAGGAAGTTAGGGCGAACCAGTTGCCCCTAGAGCTAAGATTATTGCATAATATTTGTGGTCGGATTTTATTTCTAAAGACTGGTAGATTTGAGTATATCTCGGAGCGAGACATTGTTATTATGGATAGTGTTCTAACAGGTCAGCCAATTAATATAGCTGGTATGATGATTTGGTACATGGCTGAGGCTGGGAACAAGAAGAGATCTACTTTGCCTTACGACATGATTTTGACATTAGCATTTAAGAGCCAAAGTTTAGTTATTTCAGACAGTGAACCTATGAAGAACTTAAGGCACACTGACTATTATAGTTTATCTACTGTGCATCGTATGGGTTTCGTGAAAATCAATGGAAGCTGGGAAAGAAAAGAAATCTGGAAGACAGAGCAGCTGAAATGGATACTGTGGCCCATGGTACATCAAAGGCAGAATCTTCAGTGAGGCATACTTCACCAGGCCCCAGCTATCTTGCACCCTCAGCACCTGCTCCAGCTCCTACTTCTTTTACTCAGACTTCTACTGGATTTTTTGATGCTCAGTTGGTTCAATTAAAAGAACTCCTTGCTTGTCATAAAGAAGAAATAAAGATTGAACTTGATAGTAGACTCTTGAGCTTAAGGGAGATGTATTACTCCTTGGAAGATAAAGTAAGCAGAATTGAATCATCCTTTGGAACCTCATCTGAAGCCTTGAAGATAGACCTTATGTACATTTTTGAGAAGATCAAGGACATTGGAGGAGATTCTGATATATATTCAAAGTGCAATGCAGAGTTACAAGAAAAAATTACTGTTGCATCTGCTTTTATTGACAGAAGACTAAATAATTTTATCAAGATACAAAGTGAGGGCATGGGAAAGATTTTAGAAGAACTCAAGAGGCTTCTTAGATTTTCTTAGATTTTGATAATTTTTGATGTTATTAGCTTTTGATGTTTGACTTACATTTTGATGTACTTACTCTTTGATGTTTAGTTTGTATTTTGACTTTATGAATGATGTAATGAAGTTTAAGTAAAATGAACACTTTGTTGTAATGTTTAAGTATTGAATGAACATCATACTTGAATTTTGATATTAAGCTTGACTTTTGAGTTAACCTTTGATTTTGATGATTGAATTATTTAAACTCCTTTGATTGATATTAATTTAAGCCTTAATGTGCCTTCTAAACCTTTTTGTTGATTACAAAAAAAGGGGAGAAAGGTTGTTTACGTATACATTATGCATTTGATATTAATTTCATACATTTGAATATATAAGCAAAGGGGAGAAAGGATATTAATTTCATTAATTTCATACATTTGAATATATAAGCAAAGGGGAGGATATTAAGTTATAAGAGAATGACACTTACTTGAATATGAATGTTAAATGAAACTTTCAAGAAACTCAATATATGCACCTACATAGGGGGAGCTATCTCATTAAGGGGGAGCTTAACCTTAAATTAGAATGTTTTGATAATCATGCATTAATTGATTATGAATATACTCAATGTTTTTGTCATCATCAAAAATGGGAGATTGTTGGAAAATTATTGAGAAATTATTTACCTAATTAATTGATTTTGATGATTAAAAAAAGTCATGAGTATATTCATTGTGTTTCTGATAGATTTGATAAGTAATTCAAGAATTAAGATTGGTTATTTATTCAAATGGCACTTAGAAATCAGTTTTGAACCGAGTTTCAATGGAATTTATTTATGTTCAGAACTTGGAGCCAACACCTTAACAGTCTCGAGCCGACTCCAGAGTATATAGAGCAGTTATATATTTTCAGTATGGTTTGGAGTTGACACCTAGAGTTTTGGAGTCGACACCTGAGTTTTCGGAGCTGACACATGGATTTTGGGAGCCGACTCTAACCTGAGTTACATAGACTATGTTTTTCGGAGCAATTCTCGGAGCCGACACATCAGAATTCGGGAGCCGACTTCAGTCAGCGGGGAGTCGACAATTTGCAAAGTTGGAGCCGACTCCACATTGAATTGATTTTTCTATTTATGGAAACACGATCTGGAGCCAACACATGAAAAGTTGGAGCCGACTCCAACCTGTCAAGGATGAATTTCAAAAGTGTCAGAACGGATTCTAACGGATATATTTTCTCACCTAACTCTCAACGGATCTATTTTCTTGCGTAGAGAATCATCCAAGATACTTTGTAACAGATATTTCTCACCTAATCTCAGATTAAGACTCTATATTCATCCGTTTGAAAACAAGAACAGAAGAGAGAACGAAAAGAAAGAAAATGGAAAATAGAGAGAAAGAGAAAGAGGGAAATCAAAGAGGAAAATCTCTGTGCTCAAGGCCATCAATAGAAAAGAGATAGAAGAGAAATCCAAACGAGTTCCAAGATCAAATACGAAGGATTTCCACCGATTTGAAGGAGAAGAGCTTGAGCCCTAAATCTTCAACTTCTTTTCAATGAGTTGTGTTCAAGATTCAAAGTTCAATCCTTGCTCATCCATTCAAAGAGAGGAGGAAAAGAAGAAAAGAAGAAAAGCCAAATCCACATCGCTTCAATCAGGCTTTTCTAATCTTGTTTTATTTATATTGCATATTTGCTCATTTGAGGAGCTTTAAAATTGCTGTAAATTCATATTTGAATTGTTGTTTGTTAATTCAATCAGGGGGATTGAATTAGTTGAGGTAGTTTACCTCGGGTCAAGCTAAGTTTAGCTTGGGTTGGGTTTTGTGCTGGTGAACCCATGAAAACCGGCTGGGTTTGTTGTGACCCCATGTAAAACAACAAGTTGGAGTTGTGAGCTTGTAAAACAACTCAACTGTAATCAGTGGATTATAGTTTGGACCCAAGAGTTGCTTGGGAGTGGACGTAGGTGTGGGATACACCGAACCACTATAAATATCTTGTGTTTGTAGTGATTGTCTTTATCTCTTCTCTCTCTTATTGTGCTTTAAATTGTTGCATCACTTCACTAGTATACTTAATCCTTGGGAAATTGGTTTTAAGGTTTTAAGTGTTAAATTTTTAAAGAACCAATTCACCCCCCTCTTGGGTTGCCATCTAGGCCAACATTAAGTTTCTAATTTCGTAATAAATTATGAGATGTCAATGAAAAAATTTTGAGTTTTACAGAAAATAAATTTTCTAAGTCAATCTAGGCAAAAAATAAATAAAATATTTTTAAATATAATTTATTATTATTATTTTAAAAAAATTAATTATATTTTATGAAAAGTGTCTTAAGGTTTTCTTCTAGGTTCTTTAAGGTACGTCAATTAAAAAGAAAAGTTGATTAGATTAACAATGGATTTGTAATTAGAAGGAAAGTAATTTTTTTATGTTAAAAAGAAAATAAGAAAATCTAACAATTAAGGTAACTAAAAAAAGCAATAAAATTAAGAGAAAATTCATGATAATTTTTTTATAATTTTTTTAAAAATTAAAATTTAATTTTTATTTTTTAACATTTTTTTAAAATTACTGCACTGAAGTCCCCAGCAATAGCACCAAAAATCTGATGCATGTCATAGCGCAACGATTAAAACACCTTAATTTCACTAATCTTAGGTAGAATAGCGAGAGTAAGGGGTCGAATCCACACGAACTTTGAGTAGTTATCTTAAAATAAATTTATGCAATTAAAAATTTAAATAAGCAAACGATTGGTTGTGAAAATAATTAAGATATAATCTATCTTAATTAGAATACGATCCATACTCATAGATCACGGCCCGTCCCTTTTAAAGAATAGATTAGTCAAAATTATTTTCAATTGAAGAACATTTAATAAAAGGTAAACATAAATAAATACTTTATTTCATAGCATCCAAAAGATTACATAAAAAAAAATAATATACTTCTACTTCCTGAGATGATGGATATGCAAATCCGCTTCCTGCTTTCTACTTCCGCAAATTTGCTTCCTACTTCCATAGATCCGCTTCCTGAGATAGAAAGATGGTTGAGTATGGAAGGTATGATGGCTGGTGGATGGAAAATAGATGAATATCTGGGTTATAGAGTGGAGAAAACAAAAATAGGAGTGGGGCAGAACCAAGAGAAAACGGGGATGAAAGGATTATTGGATGATTCCTCAAGTGGCTCCGTGGTGTTCATTTATAAGGAAGGAAGATACGTCGACTCCATGTGAAATTCGTGTTAACTGTTCACCTTATCTCCATAGATAAGATTTATTTCTTTCAAAGTTTAAACCATAGCCTTAAAAATATCACATGATTTCTTCTTATCCGCAACTGCTTTAAATTTCATGCAATTCCATGGTTAAATTTAAAAAAATTCATTTTGAGCTCGTTTCAAGTCTGATTTGAGTACTGCTTGTACCGTTGGACTCCTAAAATCAAGCTCTTCGAATTGGTAGGATCTTTTTTGAAAATATTATATAAAAGTTTAAATTTAAAAGAATAACAATAATTTAGTTTATAAATTAATACTTTATGGCCATTATTTATGTACTTATCAGATATATAGATGAATCTTTTTGTGTATGTGATGCATCATAAGGGCAGGGATGATTATGCAGTCAATGAATTTATAAAAATTAATTTTTTTAAGTATTTTAAAAGATGACTAATTCATCCAAAAATAAGAGAAAGAGTAAGAGAGCAGATTATGCAATGTAGAAAGTAACGGTTCAGGAACAGAACTTTTAGAAAAATGAAAAAGCATACCAGGATAGTCTAGAATTGAGAAACTTTAGAGAAGATTACTCATAAACTTTCACAGAATCAGAATCACAGAGTAAGGAAAAGGTTAATTTATCCGACGATGATGCGCTCCTAGTGTTATAGAAGATTTTCGCTAGAAGACATAATTTCTGTATGAGAAAACTATCTTTATGTGAGGTTCCTTGATCTCAATTCAAGGGCAAAGAAGGCATTCTCAGCTTTGGAGATGAATCAAAAGAGGAGTGGCGGCTTTGGAGATGAATCAAGAGAGGGGCGGTGTCTTTGGAGATGAATCAAGAGAAAGGGCTGTGGCTTTGGAGATGGATCAAGAGAGAGGACGACGACTTGGGAAATGGATCAAGAGAGAGGGAAGTGGCTAGGGTTTCAAGTATGGGTGCTTAGAATTTAGGAGGAGGGGGTTGGTGGTCGGCTATGAAGATGGTGATATGAGGATTAGAATTTGTTTGGTGGAGCTTGGTAGAGAAGATGGACTAGACTAGGGTTTGGTAGCAAGAACACTTTGGCCTCACGTCTAACTCCCTTATGAAGGATCAATTGCTCAAGGCAACGAATATAGAACTTGAATGAAAGTTCTTAAAACTTTTTTTTTATTCATTCATTCATATACCTTTTCATCATTTCAAGAGAAGGATTTTATAGACCTCTCATGCCATTACAAGGTAAGTTCAATAATTAAAGTACTAAATGATAGGGATTACAAAATATGGTAGAATATTTATCATCGTAGAGCAAAGATTCTTCTTTCCTTCATCTGGTTTGACCAAAATGGCAGCAGCAAGATGTGGTTCCAATTATGGAGGCGAAGGACTTCAAGCAAAGAAGGAAGCTTTGGGATGACATCCTTCTTTCTTTTCTTTTGTCAACAAGGTGGTGCAAGTTCTTTTCCAGAATGGTTAAGATGCTGATCTTCAATTCTATTAAAGCATAGCAGGGGACTACTAAATTTCTTCCTTATGGGGCGCCCAAGGTTACCAAAATTGTTGGTGGCGATATGAAGGGACAAGATTAATTTTATGTCATCAATGCTGGTGTAGACGGATCCAATCTATGTAGAGCTCTAAGGGTAGGGTATGAATAAGGTTGGAGAAGATCGGATGGTTATCCAATACTGCCTAATCTAGGGCCTCTTCTGAATATCTTCAGTAGGGTCTCAACAAGAGTAATACACTTTCCTTGAATTATTATAGGACTCAAATAAAATGAAAATGCATGACTTGGACATTGGACTAAACAAAACTTGACTGACTCAGTAACAGACTGGACTCGACCAACTAGGAAAAATAGTGGACTTCTAGGGTTCAGAGATCCAAATGGAATCCTGCAACCTTTTTCTCACTCTTGCTTCTGCACCAATTCTTTCGGGATGGGAGGAACTTGACCCCATTGAGTAAAGGTCAGTTCGACTTTGGTACTCCTCTAGCAAGTCCAGGTCCAAGCTTTGCAAATCTTTTCTAGAAATCCATGAGTCTTCAAGATTCAGGCCGACCTTGCTAATGAACCAAGTATCACTGGTAACCTCTGTTTTGGGTTGAGATAGCTTGGTCATCCAGAATCCACTTAGTCCCATCCTTCTGCTCAGGCCAAATAGTAGGTGGACACACAGGGGTGAGCTCGCTCTCAAAGGAAGGGTTAGGTCCAAAAGCCTCACTAGGTATCATCGCTGGCTCCCTATACTCTACTAAGTCTGAAACATTGAAAGTTGAGCTAATACCTAACTCAGGAGGTAACTCTAGCACATAGGCATTGGTTCTCACTTTCTTCATCTCCCTAAAAGAACCAGCTTCACAAGCATGTAACTTTCTAATGGCTCCCGAAGGAAACCGCTCAGGCTTTAACCTAACCATGGCATAATCTCCTTCTACAAACTCTTGAACTTATTTTTGAAAATTAGCCAACTGTTTATATGTTTCATTACTTAAGTTAATATTTGCGCTAATCTCCTTATGCAAGTCCTTAATATGCTATTCAGATACTACAGACTCGGAGACTCGTGTGTGAACAGGTAATAGAATTAGGTCAAGTGGCTTGTTGAGCTTGTATACATGGACAATTTTGAATGGGCTCTTTCCAGTGGACCTATTGATCGAAGAGTTGTAGGCAAACTCAGCTCTAGGTAGAAACAAATCCCAATTCATGGTGTTTTCTCCTACAAGGCATCTCAGAAGATTTTCTAGACTATACGGTTCAGTACTTCTGTCTGTTCATCGGTTTGAGGATGGTAAGCTGTGAAAAAGTTCAACTTAGTCCCTAACTTAAGCTAGAGTATCTTCCAAAAATAGTTGATGAACTGAACATTTTATCTGAAACTATGGTCTTAGGTAAGCCATGGAGTCTAACGATCTCGTCAAAGAATAGTTGGGCTACCCAAGACACATCGAAGGTCTGGGAATAAGGCAAGAAATGGGCCATCTTGGAGAACCTATCGATCACTACACAAATCGAATCATGTTTTCTTTGGGTCCTAGGTAATCCTAACACAAAATCCATACTCAAATCTTGCCAAGGGCGCTCGAGTATGGGCAAAGGGGTGTAAAGGCTAGTGTTCTGTTTTCGCTGTTTGGCAACAGTGCAGATTCTACACCTGGCCATAATTTATGCTACATTCTTTTTTAAACTAGGCCAAAAGAACTGGCTTCTACAGCTAAGATCATCTTATCCTTACCAAAATGACCAGTTCATCCTCCGCATCGGTCTTCCAAACTAGGAATTTCCTTAACGATGTTCTAGGGATGCAGAGCCTATGGTATCGAAACAAATAACCATCTAAGAGGGTATACTCACTATACTTACTAGATGGTCCCTGGGTCAAAGTCTAGTGAATGTTCTTAAAATCGGGGCATGACTCATAGTCTTCCTTCAGTTGCTCAAACCCTATAACCTCAGTCCTAACAGAATTCAAGAGCAGGGATCGACGACTAAGGGTATTGCTACTTTATTCTCGATTCCGGCTCTATGTTTCAATACAAAAGCGTAGGCCTGGATATATTTCTACCCGTTTTGCATGCTTAGGATTAAGCTTTTTTTGAGAATTTAGGAACCTAAGGGCCTCATGGTCAGAAAATAATATAAATTCTTGCAGTAGTAAATAGTGTCTCCAGTACCTCAAAGCTTGCACTACCGCATAAAATTCCTTATCATAGGTAGAATACCTAAGCTTAGCATCATTGAGCTTCTCGCTAAAGAATGATACTAGATGGTTTTCTTGGCTTAGGACTCCTTCCATCACTACACCTAAGGCATCACAGGCAACCTCAAACACTTTGAAAAAATTGGATAATTGCAAAATGGGTGCCTAGGTCATTTTGTCCTTAAGTTCTAGGAAGACTTTATTGGCAGCTTTGGTCCATTCAAAATCTTTCTTCCTAATACAATCGGTAATGGGTGTGACTATTGTACTGAACCCCTTAATGAATCTCCTATAGAAGGTAGCTAGGCCATGGAATCTACGAACTTCGTGGACACTAGTAGGCATCGGCCACTCAACTATGGACTTGATCTTCTCTGGGTTAGCTGACACTCCTCAGGGGTCACTACAAATCCTAAGAAGACAACTCTATGGGTCAAAAAATTATACTTTTTAAGATTAGCATAGAGATTATCATTTCTAAGGGTGTGACATACTTGCCTAAGATGGTCTAAATGATCTTTCTTGGTCTTATTATAAATCAGAATGTCATCAAAATAGACTACACACTACAACGATTTTTTAATTAGATTACATCTAAAACACGTAGTCTTTTATATTTAGACTACGCTTTCTAAACCATTGTTTAGGTGAGTATAGTTAAAAGTATGACTGCAGTTAAAAGTCTTTCTTTTAGACACATTTTTAGACATAGTTAAAAGTCAAAAAATGTAGTTTTTAAATACATTTAGACTACGTTTTTATCAGAAATTATAGTCTGTAACTGTACAAAAGACTATGTTTTTATCATAAATTGTAGTTAAAAGTCAAAAAAATGTAGTCTTTAAATACATTTAGACTACATTTTTATCAAAAATTGTAGCATGTAATTGTACAAAAGTCTACTTTTTTATTGAAAAACATAGTCTATTATGTACATTTAGACTATGTTTTTATCAAAAATGTAGTCTATAACTGTACATTTAGACTACTTTTTTATATTAAAAATGTAGTATAATATCAAATTCTATCATACAAACATATACTTTCAATTCTAAAAAAATCCTAAAAATATTGAATTGAAATATCCAATACTGTCATATAAATATCCAATAATGTCATACAAACTTTTACTTTCAATTCTAAAAAATCCAAATATATTGAATTGAAATATCCAATTCTGTCATACAAACATTCATAACATTTTTAGATAATCCAAACTTTAATAAACAAACATCCATAACATTTCTTCAAATGAAACCTTGCAAGTACTCGACCCATTCTTCATGCATAATGTCGATATCTTCTTATTTATAAATTTTCTTTTCGCCAAACTGCATATATACATAAGTTACTCAGAAAAACAACACTAAATAACAAATGACTCAAAAATCTAAAACCATAAAAGTACTACTTATATAAATCACGTACGCAATAATAACCTATCTTTTCATTAGTTGAAATGATATGATTCTCAATGATCTTCTTCATATACATGATGACATAATAGTTACATTCAACACCTGATGGTTGCTTAGGACACTTGAAAAATGAATTTAAAAGTTTTTATAAGATTCAAACATATAAGATCTAATTTTATGAATTATTAAAAAGAATGTGCAACTCAATATACCTTAACTGACTCCCAAGTAAGTGTTTTTTTGCAACTCGGTCAGCTTTAGCGTTGTATATTTTGAGTGCACTGATATAGTAAAATATAATAATAGTGTGAGACTCAAATGATATAACCAGGCAAATTACTATAAAATTATAAAGAAATAAATATTTACGTATTAATAACACCTTTCAATTCTTTTCCCGCTGAACGTCCAATAAAATCATAAAAATACACTTTGTCCCCATTAGGGTCAATAACCACCAAAGACCAGTGATCCCTTCATAAATATAATAACAATAATTAACAACTTAATATCAAAAGTATTAATTTTTATTAAAAAAGTACTTACCCAGAGTTATAAGAAGCTAGAAACAATTGATCCATATAACAACGCTCTAATCTTTTAGCAATCAAATCTGTTTTTATTTTTCTTGGAATATTGAAATAGGTTGTAGAGGTAACCATGGCTCCAACATTCCTCGTTCCACCACCATGTTTAGGATTTTCTAATGCCATTCCTGTATATCTTTTTGTCTCGATTCTTGTATTGATCCATCTTTCACCTTCATTGTATATTCATCATGATATATAAAGAATACTTTTGAATTCCACTTCTCGCTGTTACGTAATTAACCGAGTCAATAACAGAATAATCACCTCCAAGACAAATTGCCCGGCTTCTTTTATGACAGCCTAGTCAACTTTCAGTACTTCTCACCTCTGTGGTGAAGTGGGTGTAGGCAAGAGGATCCAAGAACTCATTAAATGTCTTCTTATAAAATTCATTGTATTCATCTTTTTGAACTTCTTTTGGATTTCGCATCTGCAAACCAGCAAGATGAACAATAAACCAGCTTTACTGTTAGCTAATTAAAGTGATAGAGGTCAGCAGAAACAGATTGGGATCAAGTGATGTGGTCAACAGAAAGCCAGAAACTGAGCGGAATCTAGAAATGGAAGAATTTAAAGGAAAAGATATCTAAGAAACTTGGCTTTCATTGAATATTTCAGAGCAAAATATTTAAAACTTACCCATATAGGCTTCGTTTCATTTGCCAATTCCAATACTTCTCACTAACAGTTTTCTTCTTTTTTCACCCTACCAACAAGCAGGCCGGGAAGAAATGAGCCTCACTGTGTATGGGTAATATATCAAAATCTGTTGTCCATCAAATACAGTAGTTACCTCAGGTTTTCCCTCTTCACCCTCTTTTGGAGGTTACTCTTCTTCCACCTACCAACAAATATAAAAGCTAAAAGAAGCTAATGCTGAACAACAATAAAGTTAAATAAAATTAAAAGAGGGGTCAACAGAAGAACTTGGCATTCCAAGACAACATTCTCACCTCTACAGTTCGTGATTTTTCCAACCAAGTGTATATGGGGAAGGACACAAATTGTGAGTAGTTCTTAACCAATCCCTGGATCTTGATGGGCTCAGCATATTCAAACTTATCGTCTGGCTGATGAAGTAAGAAAAAGAATAAGAGCCTATCAAGGAGATCTATATCTACATAAAAGGCTATTAAAGTCGTCATACTCTTAGATAGAGGGTAATTTGAGTTCCACGCCGAATTAACTTTTCAGGATCAGTCTCTTCTCATATCACATATGAGCTACTGTCAACCACCGCCTCCCAGACATACTGCTTATCTGATTTTGGACTTTTAGTTGACACAACAACGTATTTTACAATGGTTTTGCATTTTAAAAATAAAAGACCATTATTTTAACAACATAACAAGATAGTAAGAAATGCAATGATGTAATTCTAAGCACTACCAACTGCAAATCAAATATTATTCAGCAAAGAGAAGTTCTAAACCTTCTCTGCAACAAGGAAAGCCGAATAGAATCCGACACGAAACTGACCAATTAAACCGTTGTCAGCCCCAACGTTCTTGTTCTCCTACACATATCACAGTTTGATATTAGTGACCTAAAGATAGATACAAGAGTCAGTTAAGCTTCCACATTACAAAAGTAACAAAAGAAGCAGGATAGTACAATATCAGTGTTACTAATATTAAGTTAAATATCAAAAAAACAAGGTACCTTGTGAGCCTTCAAGAATTTAGAAGTTCCACTCTGGGCAACGGTTCCGAGGCAATCAATAAGCTCCTCCTTGGTCATTCCAAAACCAGTGTCGCTGAAATTTTTAGCATTTTAATTGCATATATTTAAATTGAAAATAAAAATGGAGAGAAAAGGTCTTTAGCAGCCTACGTGATGGTAATTGTCCCATTCTCTGGATCGGGCTTAATGCGTATCTCCAAGTCACCACCATCACCAAGCAGAGAAGGAACAGTCACGCTTAAAAATATCAACTTATCTAGCACATCGCTTGCATTACTGAAAGAAATGACATCAATCAGCAGTAGCATTCAACAGCACAGAAAGTATTTTATGATTTCAATCTTCACCAATAAAACTTATCTAACAAACAAGCAACAATCTAAATTGAGAATAAACGAACTCCACCTCGGCCTGGTACTTAAACTTCTCGCCAGAAGCGTCCTCCGCTTCCTTCTCCGCAACCGCTGCCTCACATCGGACCATCATTCGGCTCTCCCTCTTCTCCAGTTTCCATCTCAAGCCACTAGAAGGAAATCCCTTCTTTGCTTAGGAAAAGGAATTTAACTTTGGATATTGAGAGTTTTGTTTAGGAAAAGGAAAAAAGTGAATTAGGAAGGAAAAAGGATAAATTTTTAGTTTTATATTAGACTACGTCTTAATTAAAAATATAGTCTTTTTATGTTATAAGATAATATAAGACTGTCTTAATTAAAAACGTAGTCTTTTTATATTATAAGATAATATAAGACTACGTCTTAATTAAAATATAGTCTTTTTATATTATAAGATAATATAAGACTACGTCTTAATTAAAAATATAGTCTTTTTATATTATAAGATAATAGAAGACTACGTTTTTAATAAAGATGTAGTCTTTTAATTTATGAAAAATTATGAAAACATAGTCTAAAATATTAGACTACATCTTTTATAAAAATATAGTCTTTTTTTCTAAAAGTTACTGTAGTCTATTTCACTTTTTGTAGTAATGACAATAAATTTTTCTATGAACGTCCTAAGAACTTTGGTCATGATCCTAATAAATGTACTCGATGCATTGGATAAGCCAAAATGCATTACTATCCAGTCGTATAGGTCATCCTTAGTTTTAAATGTGGTCTTCCACTCATCCCTGAATCTAATTCTAGCTTGGTGATAACCACTCTTAAGATCAATCTTCGAGAATGTGGTTGCATTGGCCATCATGTCTAACATGTTATCTAGACGGGGTATGGGAAATCTATTTTTGATGGTGATCTTATTGATAGCTCGACTATCTACGCACATTCTCCATGCACCATCTTTCTTAGGGGTTAATAGGGCTGGAACAGCACAAGGACTCAAACTTTTTCTAATAAATCATTTCTTAAGTAACTCTCCAACTTATTTCTGCAACTCTAGATGTTCAGCTGGGTTCATCCTATAGTAGGGCAGGTCGGGCAAAGTGGCTCCCGGAACTAGGTCAATGGCATGCTGAATATCCCTAAGGGATGGAAGGTGGTTACACTACAAGAAAATACTGAAATAGCGACGCAAGTTTAGTGACGCATAATTGCGTCGCTAAATTGCGACCACTTTGCGATGCCTCTGTGACAACAAAATATTACGACGTAATTAGCGATGCATTAGCGACTCAATTAACCAGAAAATAAAAAAAAATTAATATTTTAATATTGCGACGTAAATAATGCATCGCAATATTTTTAAATTAATTTTTACAAAATTTAATATCAAACAAAAATATTGCGATGCAACTCAGTGCGTCGCAATGTTTTGAACAGAATTAAATATGTTAAATAGCGATGCATTAGCGACACAATAAAATAGAAAATTAGAGAAATTATTTTTAATTTAGCGATGCACCAATTGCGTCGCAAATAATTTAAATGAAATTAAATTTTATAAAATTTAAATATCAAAAAAAAATATTGCGACGCAACACAATGCATCGCAATGGTTTTAAAAGAATTAAATATATTAAATAGCGATGCATTAGCGACGCAATAAACAAAAAAATTAGAAAAATTATTTTAATTTAGCGATGCAACAATTGCATCGCAAATAATTTAAATGAAATTAATTTTTTAAAGTATAAATATTTAAAAAAATATTGCGACGTATTTAGTGTGTCGCAATGTTTTGAAAAAAATTAAATATTTTAAATAGCGACGCATTAGCGATGCAAGAAACCAGAAAATAAATTAAAATTATTTTTAAATTTAGCGACGCAATAAATGCATCGTAATTATTTTAAATAAAATTAAATTTTATAAAGTATAAATATGAGAAAAAATAATTGCGACGTAACACAGTGCGTTGCAATATTTTTAAAAAATTAATTATGTTAAATAGCGACGAATTAGCGACGTAATGAACCAAAAAATTAATTAAGGAAATTATGTTTTAATATAGCGACGCACTTGTTGCGTCGTAATTATAATAATTAAAATTAATTTTTTTATATATAATTATCATATTAAAAATTACTACGCTACCCTTTGCATCGTAATATATTTTAAAAAATTAATTATATTAAATAGCGATCGGTCCAAAATCGATCGTCGCCGATCGGAATAAGGGCTTTGATCGATCGCAACCGTCGGATCGTCGCCGATCTTGAACCGATCGCAACGGTTCGGGATCGGTCGTGGCCGATCGGGATCACGGCTTGGATCGATCGCAACTGTTGAATCGTCGCCGATCGGACCGATCGCCACGGTTCGAGATCGGTCGTGGCCGATCGGGATCATGGCTTGGATCGATTGGAACCGTCGGATCGCCAGCAATGTCGGACCGATCGCATCGGTCTGGAATCGGTCATGGCCGATCGGGATGAGGGCTTGGATCGATCGCAACCGTTGGATCGTTACCGATCAGACTGATCGCCACGGTCCGAGATCGGTCGTGGCCGATTGGGATCATGGCTTGGATCGATCGCAACCATCGGATCGTCGCCGATCTTGGACTGATCGCAACGGTCCGGGATCGGTCGTGGCCGATCGGGATCAGGGCTTGGATCGATCGCAACCGTCGGATCATCGTCGATCTTGGACCGATCGCCATGGTCCGGGATCGGTCGTGGCCGATCGGGATCAGGGCTTGGATCGATCGCAACTGTCGGATCGTCACCGATCGGACCGATCGCCATGGTCCGAGATCGGTCATGGCCGATCGGGATCACGGCTTGGATCGATCGCAACCGTCGGATCGTCGCCGATCTTAGACCGATCGCAACGGTCGGGATCGGTCATGGCTGATCAGGATCAGGGCTTGGATCGATCGCAACCATCGGATCATCGCCGATCTTGGACTGATCGCCATGGTCTGAGATCGGTCGTGGCCGATCGGGATCAGGGCTTGGATCGATCGCAACCGTCGGATCGTCGCCGATCGGACCGATCGCCACGGTTCGAGATCGGTCGTAGCCGATCGGGATCATGGCTTGGATCGATCGCAACCGTTGGATCGTCGCCGATCTTGGACCGATCGCAACGGTCTGGGATTGGTCATGGCCGATCGGGATTAGGGCTTGGATCGATCGCAACCGTCGGATCGTCGCCGATTGGACCGATCGCCACGGTCCGAGATCGATCGTGGCCGATCGGGATCACGGCTTGGATCGATTGGAACCGTCGGATTGCCAGCGATCTTGGACCGATCGCAACGGTCCGGGATCGGTCGTGGCCGATCAGGATCAGGGCTTGGATCGATCGCAACCGTCGGATCTTTGCCGATCGGACCGATTGCCACGGTCCGAGATCGGTCGTGGACGATCGGGATCAGGGCTTGGATCGATCGCAACCGTCGGATCGTCGCCAATCTTGGACCGATCGCCACAGTCCGGGATCGATCGTGGCCGATCGGGATCAGGGCTTGGATCGATCGCAACCGTCGGATCGTCGCCGATCGGACTGATCGCCACGGTCCGAGATCGGTTGTGGCCGATCGGGATCACGGCTTGGATCGATCGCAACCGTCGGATCGTCGCCGATCTTGGACCGATCGCAACGGTCCGGGATCGGTCGTGGCCGATCGGGATCAGGGCTTGGATCGATCGCAACCATCGGATCGTCGCCGATCGGATCGATCGCCACGGTCCAAGATCGGTCGTGGCCAATCGGGATCACGGCTTGGATCGATTGGAACCGTCAGATCGCCAGCGATCTTGGACCGATCGCCACGGTCCGAGATCAGTCGTGGCCGATCGGGATTAGGGCTTGGATCGATTGCAACCGTCGGATCATCGCCGATCTTGGACTGATCGCCACGGTCCGAGATCGGTCGTGGCCGATCGGGATCAGGGCTTGGATCGATCGCAACCATCGGATCGTCGCCGATCGAACCGATCGCCACGGTCCAAGATCGGTCGTGGCCGATCGGGATCACGGCTTGGATCGATCGCAACCGTCGGATCGTCGCCGATCTTGGACCGATCGCCACGGTCCGAGATTGATCATGGCCGATCGGGATCACGGCTTGGATCGATCGCAACCGTCGGATCGTCACCGATCTTGGACCGATTGCAACGGTCCGAGATCGATCGTGGCCGACCGAGATCAGGGCTTGGATCGATTGCAACCATCGGATCGTCGCCGATCGGACCAATCGCCACGGTCCGAGATCGGTCATGGCCGATCGGGATCACGGCTTGGATCGATTGGAACCGTCGGATCGCCAGCGATGTCGGACCGATCGCATCGGTCTGGAATCGGTCATGGCCGATCGGGATGAGGGCTTGGATCGATCACAACCGTTGGATCGTCACCGATCGGACCGATCACCACGGTCCGAGATCAGTCGTGGCCGATCGGGATCACGGCTTGGATCGATCGCAATCGTCGGATCGTCGCCGATCTTGGACCGATTGCAACGGTCCGGGATCGGTCGTGGCCGATCGGGATCAAGGCTTGGATCGATCGCAACCGTCGGATCATCGCCGATCTTGGACCGATCACCACGGTCTGGGATCGATCATGGCCAATCGGGATCAGGGCTTGGATCGATCGCAACCGTCGGATCGTCGCCGATCGGACCGATCGCCACGGTCCGAGATTGGTCGTGGCCGATCGGATCATGGCTTGGATCGATTGGAACCGTCGGATTGCTAGCGATGTCGGACCGATCGCATCGGTCTGGAATCAATCATGGCCGATCGGGATGAGGGCTTGGATCGATCGCAACCGTTGGATCGTCACCGATCGGACCGATCGCCATGGTCTGAGATCGGTCGTGGCCGATCGGGATCACGGCTTGGATCGATCGCAACCGTCGGATCGTCGCCTATCTTGGACCGATCACAACGGTCCGGGATCAGTCGTGGCCGATCGGGATCATGGCTTGGATCGATCGCAACCGTCGGATCGTTGCCGATCTTGGACTGATCGCCACGGTCCGGGATCGGTCATGGCCGATCGGGATCAGGGCTTGGATCGATCGCAACCATCGGATCGTCGCCGATCGGACCGATCGCCACGGTCCGAGATCGGTCGTGGCCGATCGGGATCTGGCTTGGATGGATCGCAACCGTCGGATCATCGCCGATCTTGGACCGATCGCAACGGTCCGGGATCGGTCGTGGCCGATCGGGATCAGGGCTTGGATCGATCGCAACCGTTGGATCATCGCCGATCGGACCGATCGCCACGGTCCGAGATCGGTCGTGGCCGATCGGGATCACGACTTGGATCGATTAGAACCGTCGGATCGCCAGCGATCTTGGACCGATCACAACGGTCCGGGATTGGTCGAGGCCGATCGGGATCAGGGCTTGGATCGATCGCAACTGTCGGATCTTTGCTGATCGGACCGATTGCCACGGTCCGAGATCGGTCATGGCCGATCGGGATCAGGGCTTGGATCGATCGCAACCATCGGATCGTCGCCGATCGGACCGATCGCCACGGTTCGAGATCGGTCGTGGCCGATCGGGATCATGGCTTGGATGGATTGCAACCGTCGGATCATCGCCGATCTTGGACCGATCGCAACGGTCCGGGATCGGTCGTGGCCGATCGGGATCAGGGCTTGGATCGATCGCAACCGTTGGATCATCGCCGATCGGACCGATCGCCACGGTCCGAGATCGGTCGTGGCCGATCGGGATCACGACTTGGATCGATTGGAACCGTCGGATCGCCAGCGATCTTGGACCGATCACAACGGTCTGGGATTGGTCGAGGCCGATCGGGATCAGGGCTTGGATCGATCGCAACTGTCGGATCTTTGCCGATCGGACCGATTGCCACGGTCCGAGATCGGTCATGGCCGATCGGGATCAGGGCTTGGATTGATCGCAAATGTCGGATCGTTGCCGATCGGATCGATCGCCACGGTCCGAGATCAGTCGTGGCCGATCGGGATCAGGGCTTGGATCGATTGCAACCGTCGGATCATCGCCGATCTTGGACCGATCGCCACGGTCCGAGATTGGTCGTGGCCGATCGGGATCATGGCTTGGATCGATCGCAACCGTCGGATCGTCGCCGATCTTGGACCAATCGCAACGGTCCGGGATCGGTCATGGCCGATCGGGATCAGGGCTTGGATCGATCGCAACCATCGGATCATCGCCGATCGGACCGATCGCCACGGTCCGAGATCGGTCGTGGCCGATCGGGATCACGGCTTGGATCGATTGGAACCGTCGGATCGCCAGCGATGTCAGACCGATCGCATCGGTCTGGAATCGGTCATGGCCGATCGGGATGAGGGCTTGGATCGATCGCAATCATTGGATCGTCACCGATCGGACCGATCGCCACGGTCCGAGATCGGTCATGGCCGATCGAAATCAGGGCTTGGATCGATCGCAACCGTCGGATCGTCGCCGATCTTGGACCGATCGCAACGGTCCGGGATCGGTCGTGGCCGATCGGGATCAGGGCTTGGATCGATCGCAACCATCGGATCACTTATAATTACTCAAAAAAAAAGTTATTAAAAAGTTTTAAAAAATATTTTAAAATTATTGCGACGCCGTAGCGGCGCATTTTAGAAAAAAATATTAAACAAATATTACGACGCAATGTATGCGTCGCAATATTTTTAGTCAATATAATTTTTATCAGTATTAATAAATAAAAAATATAATATTGCGACACATAATTTGCGTCGCAATTATTTTTAAATAAATATTTCTAATTAAAAATATTAAAAAATTATTGCGACGCAATAAGGCGTCGCAATAATTATCATAAATTATTAATATTAACATTAATAAATAATTAAGAATTTTTGTGACTCCGTAGCGACTCATTTTAGGAAAAAATTAAACAAATATTGCGACGACACTTATTGGCGTCGCAATTATTTTAAGTTAAAATTTTTTTTCAGTCTTAAAAATAAAAGCAATATAATATTGCGACGCATAAGTTGCGTCGCAATGTTTTTAAAATAAATTTATGTAATTAAAAATTGTATAAAATATATTGCGACGCAATTTTTCATTGCAATTATTAACATTAATTATAAATATTATCATTTATAAATATTAAAAAAATATTGCGATGCCTTAGCGATACATTTTTTTTAAAAAAAATAAACAAATATTGCGACGAAATATATGCGTCGCAATTATATTATTAAAATACATATAGCTGATTAAAAATATTAAAAAATTATTGCGATGCATTTTTGCGTCGCAATGCTTAGAAAATAAAAATAAATTTTCCGCCGGATGTTGGCACCAAGTTAGCGATGCATTAGCGACGCAATTATTGGCGTCACTATTTTTTCATAAATTAATAAAAAATATTAACGACGCATTAGCGACGCACTAATGCATCGCTAAGACAGAATAAATTAAAAAAAATATTGCGACCATATAGCGACGCAAATAATTGCGTCGCTAAGAACTTATATATAAACCGCCCTTCTCTTCTTCTTCTTCCCCGACTTGACCTAGCCGCCGCCGCCGCCGTGCTCAAAAAAAATCCGGCTCCCACCTCGCTCCTCCGACTCCCCGGCGTTCTCATCCGACTCCGGCTTCTTCTCTCGACGAAGGTAAGCCCCTACACTATAAAAAAAAAAATTTTTTTTAATGATTTCCCTCCGGCCACGGCCGCTGCCATGGCCATCTTCTCCGGCCACGGCCACTGCCATGGCCGGCAGTGGCCTGGCCACGGTGGCCAGGCCACTGTCAAAAAAAAAAATTTTTTTTTCTTAACAGGGGGGCCGGGGGAAACCCCCCGCCCCCCCCCCTTTTATTTCTTGTCCGGCCACGGCCGTGGCCGCGGCCGGACAAGGCGGCCACGGCCACTGCCGTGGCCGTCTTCTCCGGCCACGGCCGCTGCCGTGGCTGGCAGTGGCCTGGCCACGGTGGCCAGGCCACTGTCAAAAAAAAAAAATTTTTTTTTCATAACAGGGGGGGGTGGGGGGCAGGGGGTTCCCCCCCCCCCCCCCCCTTTTGTTTCTTGTCCGGCCACGGCCGTGGCCGCGGCCGGACAAGGCGGCCACGGCCGTGGCCGCGGTCGGACAAGGCGGCCACGGCCGCTGCCGTGGCCGTCTTCTCCAGCCACGACCGCTGTCGTGGCCGGCAGTGGCATGGCCACGGTGGCAGGCCACTGTCAAAAAAAAAATTTTTTTTCTTAACAGGGGGGGGGGGGAAACCCCCCCCCCCCCCCCCCCCTTTTTTTCTTGTCCGGCCACGGCCGTGGCCGCGGCCGGACAAGGCGGCCACGGCCACTGCCGTGGCCGTCTTCTCCGGCCACGGCCGCTGCCGTGGCCGGCAGTGGCCAGGCCACTGTCAATTTTTTTTTCTTCATAACAGGGGGGGGGGGGAAACCCCCCCGCCCCCCCCCCCCTTTTGTTTCTTGTCCGGCCACGGCCGTGGCCGTGGCCGGACAAGGCGGCCACGGCCGCCGTGGCCGTCTTCTTTTCCCCCCCGCCCCCCCTCCCCCCTTTTGTTTCTTGTCCGGCCACGGCCGTTGCCGTGGCCGGACAAGGCGGCACGGCCGCTGCCGTGGCCGTCTTCTCCGGCCACGGCCGCTGCCGTGGCCTGGCCACTGTCAAAAAAAATATTTTTTTTTTCTTAACAGGGGGGCCCCCCCCATTTTATTCTTGTCCGGCCGTGGCCGCAGCCGCGGCCGGACAAGGCGGCCACGGTCGTGGCCGTGGCCGGACAAGGCGGCCACGGCCGCTGCCATGGCCGGCAGTGGCCTGGCCACGGTGGCCAGGCCACTGTCACAAAAAAAATTTTGTTTATTATTATTTAATTTGTATAATGTTTATGCAATAATTAATTTAAGCAGAATGTTTATGCAATAGTATTTGTGCATTTGTAACTATTTACATTTGTTATGTCTTGATTATTTATATTCTGCTGCAAACTAAATGATGCATTAAATTATGTAATGCTAAATAAAAAGTCTTGTTGTAATATTATTTAATTTTCAGCAACAAATTATTAGTTTCAATGATTTACATTTTAGTATTCGCAAACATTTGTTGACACAATAATCTTAAAAAGTTAGTGATAACATGTATAATTCACAAGAAGTTAAGAATAACAAGCATAAGTTCGATTGTCTTCGGACTTCCATAATCACAACACTTTAACCTTTAGACCCGTTTGAGAATTTGTAAGCCTTAGTCTTGCAAATTCTCAAATTGTCCTGGTGGACAGTTTGGGAATATTTCTTGCGACATGTTAGTCTGCTAGTAATCATCGTGGGGTGAGATTTCGGTTTGTATTTGCTCATACGTTCTCCTAGTGTGGCTTATATACCACACATTTAGGAGAACATATGGGAAATGCTGCCGAAATTTCAATGTAACCGATCGATGATAATTAATAGCAGAATAACATATCACAAAAAATATTCTTGAATGGGATAGGGCCTTACCTAGGTAGAATTATTTAAGACACTTGAATGCTTGTGAAGTCTCATGATTAAACGGACCGCCTTGCGGCCCGACCCAAACTCAAGCCCTTCCATTAGCCATGAACCTGTGCATCGGTCCTTGCTAGCACGCCAAGGATCGTAGCCGTGGCTCGCCCTTGCATGGTAGGGACCTTAGTTGCCTAAAAAAATTGGTTTACTTATAAATGATTTAAATGGTTGTTATTAACCTTAGTTGTGACCAAGAAATAATTTAGTTATATATTTAGTAATACTAATATAGTTTTATTTTGTGGTTTCATTTAATGATTTACCAGACTTTGTATAAGTCGATCAAAATGAGCGGGGCTCGCTCATGGATGTATGCAAGGATAAAAGATGGCTTGCTTAATCCAGATTTTCTGAATGGATTGGAAGAATTTATCGCATTTGCATGTAGCCAACCTGACTGGATGGATGGCCCTAGGATTAGGTGCCCATGCAACTTCCACAGGTGTCAGAATAAAGCCTACAGAGATGTGAAACTGTTAAGGTGCATTTGTGTAAGAAGGGGTTTGTTCCTGATTACTATGTTTGGTACTGTCATGGTGAACCAGAGGATATTCCAGCAGCTGTTATAGGCCAACAAGAGTCAATTCCCGTAGATGAACCATTTGTGAATTTAAACACATATGAACAAATGGTGATGAATGCATCGGGTAATGACTTCAATCAGAATACATTTATGGAAGAACCAAATCCAGAAGCACAACAATTTTATGATATGTTGCGTGCTGCAAATCAAGAATTGTATCCTGGGTGTGAGGGTCATTCCCAGTTCTCTACAGCTGCTCGAATGTTGAATATTAAGGCAGAACATCGATTATCAGAAAAGGCGTTCAATTCTGTAGCTGGGTTAATCAAAGAAATTTTGCCAAATGATAATGTTGCGCAGACAGTTTTTACGCAACAAAGAAGTTGTTGCGTGGGCTTGGGCTCCCAGTTAATAAGATCGATTGTTGCTTGAACAATTGTATGATATTTTGGGGTGAAGACTCAGAGCTGAGATGGTGTAAGATTTGTGGGCAATCGAGGTTCAAAAACACCGAAGGAGGAGCCGGTACAAGTAGGAGGAAAAGTGTGCCTTACAAGAGGATGCATTACTTTCCTCTTACCCCACGCCTGCAGAGATTATACAGATCTGAGGCAACAGCTGCTGATATGAGATGGCATGCCGAACATGAATCTAAAGAGGATGAAATGCGGCATCCATCAGATTCAAAGGCTTGGAAGCATTTCAATGAAAATCATCCTGATTTCGCTGAAGATATAAGGAATGTGAGATTAGGTCTTTGTACCGATGGCTTCCAACCATTTGGTCAAGCGGGGCAACAGTATTCATGTTGGCCTGTGATACTGACTGTATATAACCTTCCTCCGTGGAAGTGCATGAAAGATACTGCAATGTTTTTAACCGTTTTGGTTCCAGGACCATCAAATCCAAAGGAAAAGATTGATGTCTTTCTGCAACCGTTGGTGGCCGAATTGAAAATGTTGTGGGAAACAGGAGTCGTAGCCTACGACATTTCTATGAAACAGAATTTCTTAATGAGAGCTGCTTTGATGTGGACAATAAGTGATTTTCCGGCATATGCAATGTTGTCTGGTTGGAGCACTGCTGGACGTCTGGCATGCCCTCATTGCATGTATGATTCGGATGCATTTACATTGCAGAAGAGTGGTAAGCAGTCATGGTTTGATAACCATAGGAAGTTCTTGCCCCCAAATCATCCTTACAGGCGTAACTTGATCGCCTTCCGGAAGAACAAAGCAGTCACAAAATTTGCCGAACCGGTTAGGTCCGGCACGGATCTATTTGATTCTATAGAGCATTTGGGGTTGATGTATGCATGGGAACCGGATGCAGATAGAATAAATGGCCGTATATGTAAAGAACATAACTGGAAGAAGCGAAGTATATTTTGGGATTTGCCTTATTGGAGCACAAATCTCATCCGGCACAACTTGGATGTTATGCATATCGAGAAAAATTTCTTTGATAACATATTTAACACGGTGCTAAACATCCCGGGAAAAACAAAAGATACTGCAAAGTCAAGAGAAGAACTTAATCAGTACTGCAGAAGAGGTGATTTGAGAAGGAGTGCCGATGGGACCTATCCTAAAGCATGTTACACTCTTGACAGAAATTCACGAGAAGTTTTATGTAACTGGCTTAGAGGGTTAAAATTTCAGATGGTTATGCCTCAAATATCGGTAGGTGTGTGGACATGCATAAGCTCAAGTTGTTCGGCATGAAGAGTCACGACTGCCATGTTTTCATGCAACGGTTATTACCTATAGCTTTTCGTGAGTTGCTTCCGCAACATGTCTGGAAGGCAATTACGGAGCTCAGCTTATTCTTCAAGGAGTTATCTGCCGCAGTCATTACTTCTGCATCCATGGCAAGGCTTGAGGAGGAAATTCCAATTATTTTATGCAAGCTTGAGCGAATATTTCCTCCCAGTTTTTTTGACTCAATGGAGCATTTACCGGTTCACTTGCCATACGAAGCGAGCATAGCTGGTCCCGTGCAGTATCGCTGGATGTATCCTTTCGAGAGGTAAATATATACATCATTAAGATATGTTGACATTTCAAATATTATTTCATTGCTTGAAAAATTCGTTAATTTTTTGTTGCAACTTTACATATAGGTATCTTAAGAAGTTAAAAAATAATGTGCGTAATAAGGCAAGGGTTGAAGGTTCTATATGCAATGCACACTTGGTCGAAGAAGTTTCAGCTTTTGCCTCACATTACTTTGAGGGTCACGTCCACACGAGGAGCCGAAATCATGGTCGTAACGATGACGTATGTGTGGACGAAGCAGAAGCTAATGACGGTAGAATATCAATTTTTAAAGCTATCGGCCGTTCATTTGGTGGGCAGAAGTCAAGAAATCTTAGCGATATGGAGTATAATGCAGCACATTATTACATCCTAATGAACTGTCGAGAAGTCGATCCATATATTGAGTAAGTGTATACTTCAATGCTAAATTAAAAATTTAAATTTAAATAACAATATACCATAATATTTAATTTCTAACATTAGTTTTCATCCTTTTCATCCCATAAGGATGTTTTGTGATAGACAACGACAGATGAATCCCGACATCAGTCAAGTTGCAATTGGGCAGAAATTAGAAACGGAGTTTGCTTACTGGTTTTATGAATTTGTGAGTAGTATCACTCAATCAATTTCGATAATGGCTATTATTTTTTGAATTGGATGTCAATAGCTTATTAATTTATAGGTCAACGGTCCATGGTCCACAACCGACAATATTTTCATTAAATGTCTATCGCAATGGCCATTGAAGACCGTAACAACCTCTACTGGCTATTTTGTAAATGGGTACAAATTTCAGATTGAACGATTAGCAGCTTCAAGAGGCACGCAGAACTGGGGCGTGTGTGTAAAGGAGAAAGTGTTGGAGCAAATATGCAGGATTATTATGGAAAGTTAGTAGAGGTGGTTGAAGTTGAATATCCCGGTTGGCCTATGAAACGAACCGTATTGTTTCGTTGTGATTGGTTCGATCCGATAGTTCCTGTGGGCAAAAGGGTTCATAACGACTACAATTTGGTTGAAGTGAACCATCGACGAAGATTGCAGAAATATGACCCATTCATCCTTGCATCCCAAGCTCAGCAAGTCTTTTACTGCGGATATCCAAGTTTGCGCAACGACAAGCGAGATTGGTGGGCCGTTTCTAAAATCGTCCCACGTTCAACAATCGTATTAGAGGAGAGTTCATCAAGTCAATCAGCCGAGTGCCCTGCATTTCAAGAGGATGAGATGGAAATGCATGCAATTGAGGACGACACAAGGGCTCCTGAAACATCACTTAGAGATCCAAATGGTGATGTCCAAGAAATTGCGGATGCAAATGTTCGGTTTCCTTCCGATGATAATGAAACTGATTCGCAATCCGATACGGCATCGGATGTTGAACCAACATTTCACGAAACAAATGACACCGATTAAACATAGAGGTTTTTTAAAATTTAACTTTTTTTATAAGTGTTAAATTCTTACATAGTCAATCATTAATCGTAATTTAATTGTGTGAATCTTTAGTATTTTCAGTATGACGGGCAGAGGTAGATCTACCGACGACAGACGGAGTGAGCAGAGACGTAGCCCTGCTACATCAGATCACATGAGCATCGGAGATGGAGAGTTTGGATCTCCAGCAGAGGCGCAGCCTTCGATCTCTGCAGCAGTATTACCATCCAGCCGATCGGCACAGACCTCCGAGAGTTCTTCCATCCTCGGCCGCACTGTACTTCGACTTGATGCTCAGGGGATGTAAGTATATACTAATTAAAAATATATGTTTATGTTTTTAAGTCAATTACTTATAAACATGCATTTTTTTAACAGATTCATTGAGCAGCATCATGTATCCAGCCACATCAGCGCCGTATTTCAGAGGCGTGCAGATCCCAGTGGCTACGATTGGCGCCACGTATCTCCAGCCACGAGGGAGTTTTATTTTTCTGAGTTTCAGGTAAACTTATTAAATACAATTTATCAGTGATATAAAATTTCTTAAACTTAATAAATTCAGAAACTAACTGTTTATTTTAATGCAGAAAAAGTTTACGTGGGATCCTGCCAGCCATGATGCCATTAGGGCAGCATGGGAGGCTCTGACGCGACGCCGATACTCCGACATGCTTCATCGTTGGAGGTCATCGGGTCAGCGTCCTGCGCACGTGCCAGAGGGTATTTGGCACGAGTGGCAGCAGGCCTGGGAGTCCGATGGCTGGCGCAGGAGGTCCGCATCAGCCAGCACGAACCGCCGATCTGAGAAGGGCGGTCCTGGCACGGGTCTCTCCCGCCATACTTCGGGCTCCATTTCGATTCAGGAGCACAGACGGCGTATGGTAAGAAAACATAAATATTTTAATTACTATTTTAGTTATTTACAAATATTTGTATTAATATCATTTTTTTTTGTTATAGTCTGAGCAGGAGGGCGGAGATCCTGGTGAGTTTCGTCTATTCAGGGCGACACACACCAGGAGGGACGGTTCCTGGGTCGATACGCGATCACGGGAGGTTGCGGTAAGAAATTAGATTTATGTAGTATCTGTTTAATTTCTAAAATTTTATTTGAGAAATTTATTAACTCATTTATTGTTGATTTCATAATTTCAAGACACGAGTCGAGGAGCTTCGCTCCCAGGCATCGCAGGTCGACTCTACTGATGGGGAGACGCCCGTCGAACTCTCAGCAGAGGAGAGTCGGCGTGTGTTTTTGGAGGCTGTTGGTGCCCAGCCACGAGACCGCAGGGTCTATGGTCTGGGCACTAGAGCTTCTACATTTTTTTCCCATCAGGCCTCCAGCTCGCGAGTTCCTGGTGATCTTCCTCCCGAGCGTTTACAGGACCTTCGCAGATCTATTGCAGAGGAGGTTCGCCAGGAGGTCGAGCAGGATTTTGAGGATCGTATGCGAGGCCGGGATCAGGAGGTTGCAGACATGCGAGATGAGATGCATTATTTGCGGGATATGGTTAGACGCTTGTCGCAGAGTCTTCAGCCTCCACAGCCTCCACGTGATCGCCCAGATTCTTGATGTATTTTTTTTTTTTTTTATGTTGTAAAAACTTCAAAATTTTAATATATAAATTATTTTTGGAAATATTATTGTTTGGATTGAGTGAAAAATGTTTGTATCAATATTTAGATTTAGCGAAATTGTATTAACCGTTTTAATTTTTAATTTTTTATATTTTTTTAAAAAAAAATTTGCGATGCATTAGCGACTGAAATTGCATCGCTAATATTTTTAAAATATTATTATTAAATATTGCGACGCAATGATCTGCATCGCAATAATTTAAAAATAAATTTAATAGCGACGCATTAGCGACTACAAATGCATCGCTATTTTATCTTAAAAATTTTTAATAAATATTGCGACGCAATGACCCTGCGTCGCAATATTTTAAAATAATTTTTATTTGCGATGCATTAGCGACTCAAATTGCGT
This sequence comes from Calamus simplicifolius, assembly GCA_900491605.1. Classification (NCBI taxonomy): domain Eukaryota; kingdom Viridiplantae; phylum Streptophyta; class Magnoliopsida; order Arecales; family Arecaceae; genus Calamus; species Calamus simplicifolius. Next base: position 451,601 of record UESW01004600.1, read on the forward strand.
CGCTATTATACCAAAAATATTATTATTAAATATTGCGACGCATCCAGATGCGTCGCAATATTGCGATGCAATTAGTGCATCGCAATATTTAATAATAATTTTATTTTTAAAAATTATTTTTAAATATAGCGACGCATTTGCATGCGTCGCAGTTGCGTCGCAGAGAGTCGCAATATTGCGACGCAATTGCGACAAATGGGTATTGCGACGGACAGTTGAGCGACGCCGTCATTGCGTCGCTATTGCGTCGCAATATCATGTTTAGCGACGCAATTGCGACGCATTTGGGCGTCGCAATATTTTATTTCTCTTGTAGTGTTAGGAAGGTCTTCGGGAAAGATATCTTTGAACTCTTCTAAAATTTTTCTAACTTCCTAAGGGTACTCTACGGGGGTCGAATCTTGGGTTTCCTAGCTGTCAACATCCAAATGGATGGGCCTTCATTGATTTCTTATTCTAATTCCTTAGCATTAATTAGGTTCAATCTAGACGTCTTCTCTTTTAATTGACTCGAACCCCTCTTGATGTCATCTTTAGGTGGGGTAGGGTAAACCATAATTTTTTTTCCATGATAATTAAAGGAACACGAATTTGATTGATCAAAAAGGGTCGCTTCATGGTCAAACAACCAAGGCCAACCCAGAATGAGACTGCTTACTCCCATGGGTAAGACATCACACCATATCATTTCTTGATAAGACTGAAACTAGATTTGGACTGGGCATCTCATCTTGATAGGTATGGAGGTAGAATCTATCCATGACACCTTATAGGGGTTAGGATATGGAACAGGTGTTAATCCTAGAGTCTTGATTGCACTAGATAAAATGGTATTAACATGACTTTTACTATCTATGATGTGTTTGCAAACCTTAGGCCCTATATTGAGAAAAGTCTGTATGATGTTAGTCCTACGCCAATCTTCTTGAACTTTGGTTTGAGGTAGGATGCACCTCACAACTTCTAATAGGTCAAGCTTTGTAGATTCCTCTCCTTTCTCATACTCCTCAACTAAATTCAAT
>UESW01004600.1:464984-714978 GCA_900491605.1 Calamus simplicifolius
ATAGAACAAGGGCAGAGTGATTATGCAGTCAATGAATTGATGAAAATTATTTTTTTAAGTTTTTTAGAAGATGACTAATTCATCCAAAAATAAGAGAAAGTGTAAGAGAAGATTATATGATGTAGAAAATAATGGTTTAGGAATAGAACTTTTATCCATATATGTTATGAAAATCCTCCCAGATTGAAAAATCAGTCAAGAGGAAGGAAGGACAGAAAGAGTAAAATAGAGGTTACATTTTACTCTATTTTGTGTAAGGTAAAATAGAGGTTACATTTGAAACATTTGTTTTCAGAAGAATGAAAGATCTATAATCCTCACCTTGCTGTTCGTCAGCCACCAACAGCAGCGGCAGCAGTACCAGGAAGAGGTCTGAGTTCCTAAATATCTTAAAGGTACGCCAGCCCCTTTCTTTGCCTCTATGTTCCCTTCCTTCTTATTCTCTCCTCTTCATTGCTTTTGCTTTTGTTAGAAACAAAAGGGAGAAAATCCAACTAAAGAGCAGATAGGAGTTTTCTTTGATTGTATATCATCTCCATTTATGATTTGTCACCCATGGAATGACGTGTAAATTGAAATCTTGCTTCACAATTCATACCTTTGCATCCATGTGGTATTTGCATCCAAAGTCTCAAAGATATATAAGTTATACATTTTAGAAATTTGATATTGATTTAAAATGCTTATACCTATTCTACTTTGGTCAAGCAAACATACTTTCTACAAGGATTGAAGATCTTATACAATAAATTATGGCTATTTTACTCAGATTTGGTGTCATCCAACGATGCCGATTGATAAGAGTTGGATACATAAGAATCGAAATTATCCAGAATATGACGCCGGGATTAAGAAGTTCATAGAAAAAGCAAGGCTTTATGTTAATGAAGAAGGGAAGATACATTGTCCTTGTGTGCGGTGTTAAAATGGTTCATGGCATAAGCCTGATTTAGTCAAATTACACTATTCGTTAAGGGGTTTCTCGAAGACGTATCAGATGTGGTATTTTCATGGAGAATAGTTTGGAAGCAATGTCTGGATGAAAATGAGAATGAAGATGATCAAGAAAGAGAACAAGATGAGATGGTCGAAGCATTGCAGGACATCGCTGGCCCAAGTGGTACTCACACTGAGGTTGGCAATGATGATGACAATCTAATGATGTCTGACCATGGAAGGACCAATCACAGTAAGAAATTGGATGATCTTTTTAATGAAGTGGAATTTGAGCTTTATCTTGGATGTGAAAAGTTTCTGCTTTGATATTCTTAGTGAAGTTAATGCACATTAAGGTCCACAATCGGTGGACAAATAAGTTTTTCAATATGTTGCTTGAACTATTGAAAGAGGCATTTTTGAATGGTACTAGGATATCATCTTTGCACTATGAGGCCAAAAAGAAGATGAATGAGTTGGGTTTAGGCTACGAGAACATACATGTATGCAAGCATGATTGTGCTATCTTTTGGAAGGAGAATGCCTCTTTAGTAAAATATCTGGTATGCAACGAGCCTAGGTACCAAGTGGTTGGAGACAAAGGTAAGAAGATACCTCATAAAGTTATGTGGTATTTTTCACTCACACCTCGTTTGAAATGTCTATATGCCTCAAGACATACAGTTGAAGATATGAGGTGGCACTATGATAAGCGACCGATCATAGATGGGGTATTACGACATCCAACAGATGGAGAAGCATGAAAAGATGTTGATCAAAAGTATCCTAATTTTGCCAGTGAACCAAGAAATGTAAGGTTAGGTCTTGCTTCAGACAGATTCAATACATTTAGGAACATGAGTAATGCATATAGTATGTGGCACGTTATTTTAGTACCTTATAACTTGCCTCCATGAAAATATATGAAAGAGACATTCTTCATGATGTCGTTACTTATCCCCGGTCCTAAATCTCCAAGAAGGGATATTGTATATTTTTAAGGCCAATAGTGGATGAACTTAAATATTTATGGACCGAAGGTGTTGATGTATACAATGCATGTACGAAAGAGAGTTTTCGGATGCAGGTAGCTATTTTATGGACTTAATAATATCTCGACATACAGACACTGATACTAAAATAGTTACAAATCAAGAAAACATTAGAGGTCAAAGTGATGTCGGTCAAGATGAGTTTTTATATGCAAAAATGTTGAAGAGGATGAGACACTAGCTGATTATGATAGTGACGGATCTATACACAGTTCTGATATGGAGGATGATGAAGACAATGAGCATATTAGTGATGACAGTGATTAATTTGGTAGCATTCATTTTTTTTTACTTATTACAACTATATGTTCTTATACTTTCTTATTTATTAATTCTAGTTTGTATGTTTATTTGCAGATGTCTTCGAGAGATACTCCTGCTACATTGAGGCCAGATGATTCTCCTTACATTCCAGCTCTAACAGAGGGGTCATCTGTCGGCGCATCATGCAATAACTCTACTTTAAACTTATCTTATTTGGCTATATTTCTTTATGTTATTTTGCATTAAATTAGTTCATTATGTTTTGCAGCTATATCATCAAAGAAGAGGGGCCGAGGTCTTGCTCGCAGATACAAGTCCACACATCTGATTGATATACGTCGTGGACAAAAGTTGCCTATTCTTCTATCACCTGAGGTTGGACGACCATTAGGAGAGTTTCGCTCCGAGTTTTTGACTGAGATAAGAATGGTTATACGTGACATGGCACCACTTGCGGTCAGAAAGTGGAGTGAGATCACTGATGCACAGAAAGCACCTATGATCGATCGACTTTAAGTCAGTATAATTGTATTAGATTACTTTAGATTACTTTTAGATTACTTTTAATGTACTTAATATATCTTATAACTTTTATAATTTTTAAATATATTTGCAGAAAAAGTTCGATCTTGATATGATTTTAGATCATATTAAAAAGGGTATTGAGTTTCAAATGAATAAGTATATCGAGAATTTAGATATCGGCTTCATATACACTTCATAGTCACAATGGGGACACAAGTGTAAGCTTAGCAAAGCAAAATAAGCCATCTTGTGTCTCGCAGAGTGACTGAAACTTTCTATATGATTATTTTTATTTAGATGAGTATAAAGTAAATACATCAATATAATTATTTTAATAGTTTATATTTTTTACAAACTCATGTAACCCTTTTCATTCTTTGATGTAGAAAAAATCGGAAGCAAATAAATCTAATCGGGGATTACAACCAAATGCTGCTCTCACTGGATCGAAGTCTATACCGGCTCACTCTTATGATATGGTAAGGAATACTTGCTTGGCTTTTTTGATGGGAATGCATATTTGAGTCCTTTTGACAATAATTATCCTAAACTCACATGGAGAAGAAATTAACAATTTTGGAAACACTAAAGCATTAAGCATTCAAAAACCTTGCCGCTTAGCAATTAACAGTGAAACCACCTCTACAAAGCCCAGTCACCTGTTGAGCATATAACACTTAGTGAATAAGAGTATAACTTAGGAAATTCAAGATGTCAGTGGCAACTAATCTCCCTCCCCAACACACACATCAATGTGCTAATTGACCTTAACAAACCAAGAACAGCATACACAATTTGAAGCAGCCTTGGGATAAGACACAGCTTCCTCTTGAAAATATCAATAAAATTGGAACAGATCAGATATAGATATGATTTATCTGCAACAACAAGAAAAAAATAAAAACATGAACAGGTGCAGAGACGAAGTAGGGGGGAAAAGCACCAGATCTGAATTTTATTGCTTTTATCTGCTGCATAGTGTAGTAACTAGAGCTGAGAACAATAAATTGGTAAAGGGTTGAAATAGAAAGAAAAGGGAATGATGTAGAAATAAGAGTAGGAAAAAGAAGGGCAAAGAAGAGCTCAAGAGGAAATGAAAAGAAAAAGGAGTCATGTCACCCAAGCAGATCCTCCTGCCACATGCCACACCACAAGGGGATTGGTGTGACTTATGTGAATTACAGCAATCGATGAGGATCTGCTTGAATCCTATGTTGCCACAGCTGCACCAGGTGGGCACAAAGAACTTTAAATGTGACTAACCGGCATCCCAAATTCAGGCCTTATTGTAGCCCAGAAATTCAGGCCCAGTAGCCTTTGTCCAGTCATTCCTTCAGCTCCAGTTATCCATATAAGAGTCCAAATTAGTTTAAGATTTGTTACAGAGTTGATTAGCCTAACTTTTGCATAGTGCATATTTAGTGGATTTGTTTCTTTGTTTGTTACTTATAATCTTTATAAATCTTACGGTTGATGAACAAACTTTGCTGGCATGCATTTTGAATTCCTTAAAGATTCTAAGATAGGCTGGCTGGTAGATAAATCTAATAAATTTACATGATGATCAACATCACTGCCCTCCACTTTCTGTCGTATCAAACTATCCATGTCACTGTTGCCCCAGCTCCCTATTGTAACAATTTGCCTTCAGCACCCACTCTCACTCTACAGCATCTACACCACACTAATAGCCAATGGAAACAAAATAGGCCAGGGTGATTAAATGTGGGGGGAGCAGAACACAGCCAAATGCAGCTCCCGTTTCGTTATAAAAATATTTATTGTAAAAATTTCTGACAGACAGAGAACAATTTAACAGATGCTGGAAGACTGCTAATCCTTTCCTTTCGGTTGCCAATCTGTTGGCGCTAAGAATCAGTGGCAGTTCATTGCATGGCAATTAAGGCAGATACAATAGATTGCATGTAGCCCATCAAATTTTGACCCCAGATTCTGGGTGGCAGAAATAATATGGTTATGACAATAGTTTCTCAATTTCTTACCATTTGTTTTTTCTAAGGGACTCTTTGGTTGGTGATAATACATTTTAGTAATATGTTAACTGTCACAATCTGGATGGTACTGTGATTGATATTTCTTATGCTAAGCATACTTATATTTTCATGCAATGTCTTGCTTGAGCCAAGCTTCAAAACTCATATATGCTTTGAATATAGTCTTTTGACGTTAGCTGGAACTAGAAGATTGCATGTATGAAGAGTTCATCTATGATACTTTTATAACCGAGCTTTAATTCTACATTCAAATCCTTGTGCAAAACCTTAAGCTTAGTCATGAACCATCCCCTCATATCCTTCTACATCTTTTTATTTACATGTAAAAATCATGTATGAATTGTTATACATTAGTCTTCTGTCAAAGTCTAATAATAATAGGTTAATTTGACCGAGTTGCAAGGAATTTATTGTCTTAAATTATTATGTTTTCTTTTTCAGAGAGATCCTGTTACAGAAGAGAGCTATCAAGACTTTATCTGTGAAATACTCTTTACTTTGACAAAAAAAAATCAATGGATAAATAAAAAAGCTGAAGATACCCATGTAAGTTTTATCAATTAAAAATATAATATTTTGAAGTAATGTTTTATACTAAACATGTTGAATTTATTTTCTTTCCATTGCAAGCATATTAGTAGAGCGACTTTCTTCACAAGACTCTATAGTAGAACCAATCAATGAGGATGTCATTTTTGAGAATATTTTAGGTTCTAAATATCTGGTTACAAAAGGGATGGGGTTCACTATCGAAGGGTACATCGAGAATTAGAGGTAGTTCTTCATCTTCAAAAAACTCACAATAAAGGAGGAGCTACATGAGTGCCGAAAAAAACTACATGAGCATCGAGAGCAATTAAGACAACATAAGGATATCATTACTGAGCAACATAAGAGCATCGATGATCTAAAGGCAACGACTGATAAGCTCACTATTTACATGCGACAGCTAGTGCTTAGATTTCTTCTAGTATATTCCAAGAGACCTCATTTCCTTCATAGTATATGTATTTTTTTAATTATGTATTTTTAAAAACATTGTATATGATGATTTTATTGAAATGAATGAAAATTTTTATTAATTTTTTGTAAAAATTTTGAAGAAAAAAATTATTTCTAATATCGTTGCTTTAATATTATATAAATTATTGTAATAGATGTAAAATAAAAAAAATTAAAATAAATATTTATTACGGTGATTTAATTTTGCTGTAATAGCTGTCTATTAGGACGAAAATAATTTGCTACAGCAAAATTAAGTCACCGTAATAGGTTACAAGTTTTTACAGTGACTTAATTTTGCCATAATAGATAGTTATTATGAAAAATTAAGTCACCGTAATAGTTTTTATTAAAAATATATTTTTTTAAGAAATTATAAGATCAATATATTTTCATCATAATATGTTATTTATTACGATGAAATTAGTTACGTCGTAATAAGTTATTACGACGATTTTGGACATATTACGATGAATTTTTTATCATCGTAATACCTTATTATGATAACTTTTGTACTTATTACGATGAATTAATTTGTCATAATAAGCCATTTTTCTTATAATGTTCTATGAGATTTAAAGTAACCAACATTTCTTATAAGACAATATAATTGTAAAACCCAAAAAGACAACACGTAAATAATGTTTCATTCGATAAAATCTGAGCTTAAGATAAAGCTTAAAGATCCTATTAAGGAAGGCTTGATCAGTAAGCACCCCCTCTAACCTTAGGTATTGTGATCTATACTTCTACTCATTTGTATGAAATAGATCAAAGGCTCCTATACCCTTCCCTCTCTCTAATAGTCTAATTTTTGAAAGGAATTAAAAACTGACAAACTAATTAAATTTTTTTATAGAGAATAAGAAAAAATAAAGAGAGAAAAACTATGTTATTCTCAAATTTATTAGATCAATCAAGAATTATATGCCAGTGTTTAAGATCACAGAGATTTAAGCAAAGTAAAAGAGAAAGAAAAAAAATCTTCATTGTTGTCTCAGCATGTTTCAACACCATTTCTTTCTCTACTCCAAGCTTTAGGTTTCCTTGAATCTTAGATTGGGGAGTGATGCTGCTTTGCTTATATGGACTTATATTTTTAAATCAAATAAGAAAAGAAGGGAAAGGGGTTAGAGAACCTAAAGCTAAAGAGAGAATATTTAAAGGGATGTATAAGACCAAAAAAGTAAGAATGGTGGAGGTGCCAAAGAAATAGGAAGGGAGATTTAATTATCTTCTCTTGGAAGAAACTGACAGAGGTTAGGGGATAGATTATAGCTAGAATTCTAATTTTTGAATTTGAAGAATGGTTGAGATGGTGCCAAATGTCTAATTGGCTTGATTTTCTGTATTATAAATCATTGTCGAGTATGGTTAAATTATCAAGATGTATGGGCATGCAAAATTAGTATTAGACAAAAGTAAATATTAAATCCTATGTCTTCCTAAAAGTTGTTTCATATATGATATCTATTCTATATTGACTATGTCAAAAATGCCGACATTGTAATAGATTTAAAATCTCTTATATATATATATTTTCATATAATAAGAGAACACAATGTCAATAAAACTATAATAAGAGAACACAATGTATCTAAAAGCACCACTAACATCATAGTGAAATGTACCTTGTATGTCATATTATGTAATGTATATATTGAGTGTCATTTGTAGCAATGTATGGGGATGCTTTCACATAATTGCTATTTTAAATAGTTGTGAGAAAGGTTATCAACTCTTTATGTAGCATCAAAAGATATTATATTTTAATTTTATTTATTTTACTATTAAGTTTTTATCTAACCCTGAAGCATGTTAGAAATAGGAAAAATACATGCAAAAGAAAGAAAACTAATTTCTCTAGTCATTAGTAAAGGAAAAGAACAAAATTTAAATTATGTGTATAGCTAAATTATCTATTTTAAAAAGATATATTTGTAATATATTTGGAAGGTTTCGATTTACAAATATGAACAAAAATAAAATAGAATATAAAATGATAATAAACCCTTTTTTTCCCATACCAATCTCACTGTCACATACCAAAATATTCTAAAAGGAAATATATAATAAAAAAATCATGTTATATAAAATTTCTATAACATTTTGGATTTATTATACAAAGAAAATAGATGGAATTGTAATTAATACCATATTGTACAACTTTAACTCTTTTCCATATGAAATAATCTTGCAAGTCAATAATGAAAAGGAAAGCCCCGAATAATTTTAAAAGATAAGCTCTAAAATAATTATTCAATTTGAATATATCATGAACTCCATTAAGAAACCATAAGGAAATCTTTTAATCACATTTTATGTCCTTTCTAAAAATGTTTTATCACAATGCATGAATGTCCATACAATGATTCCATGATCAATCGATATAAAACCCCTTTGCTCTTAATTTTTCCCTCAGTCTACCTCCAAGTCCATCCTTTTCTCCCTCTCCTTGATTCTCTCTTCCTTTAAACCTCTCTCCTTCTCGCACTTAGTCTTCCTCTCTTCCTCAGTTCTAATGGATGAGTTCATATGCCATCTAGAGCTCCTTCTGAACCAAGATAGCCCTGTAGAAGCCTCTAACTCCATGGAGAAGCCCCTCGTCAGACCACAAATCCAGTCTACCTCAACAAATATTACCCCCGTGGAACATCCGATGCTTGCATCTCCAATCAAGCCAAGCAATCCTATTGACAAGGTAAGTGTTTCATTTTGGGCTTCCTTACTACTAATAACCAACTCATATTCATGCCAACCGCATCAAATTCTGAATCTTCTATCAACTATTCAACAACCTCTACTATCATAGCACCGCAAGTTGGAGGTGGCTCTACAGATTTATATAACATTAGCGACAAACCACTTCCTTGGTTCTCTAACTCAAGCCTCCCATAAATAACCGAGAAAAACTTTTATCAAGTTACAAATTGTTATCCCTATGAACAACAATTGTTGGATGAGAACTCTTATTATGTTAGAGATGAATGTCTTCCTCAAAAACAGTTGAAAAAGAACACTTTATCTAATATTGAAGGTAAATGTCTTACTCATAGGCAATCATTAGAAACAAACTTTAATCATCCCCAACAGTGGCAAGTTCCATTGATGGGATATTTTAGCTTGGAGAACCCTGTACCATGCATCAATCAACAATCATTATTTTCTTTTGTTGGTCTAAATCCGAGTTACTTGAACCACACAGAGCCCCATCGATCCAAATTGGGAGGCAATGCACTTCTTCCTCTTAGGAAAAGTTCGACCAAGCCCGGATATTCCTCGTGTCTACAAATGTGGCATTTGTGGTATGGAGTTCCCTAGTCGTCAAGCCTTTGGTGGGCATGTCAGTTCGCATAGCAAGCAAAAGAAGAAGGCAAATATAGGAGCAAGCAAAATCCAATTCAAGAAGGTTAACTTGAAACCATCATTGTCAACCAATGTACAAAAGGTCAATAAATCTCCATTAAGGAAATCAACTCAATTGAAGGAGGTTGAGAATGATCAGAACGATTGCAGGAGTGAGGAGTCAATGTCCAACTCCTTTGTCCAAAAGGGTCAAAGTAGTTTGGCATAATGATAATGAATGATACAAGGATTGTGATGTTGAATTTCAATATTTTTCATTGGTGTCAACATATGTACAATTATTATTGTAATCAGTATCAGTATTATGGTCATCATTATTATTGTTGTCATCATCTTATTGTTTTCTAATTATTATATTCTCATTTCAATATAAGTCTTGCTCTTTGAAGTTATGTCACAATTACTACGTTTTCACTCTTTCTCATTTTCTCTCTTTTGCAAGTGCACACATGCTTATGCCATGTGTATTAAATTAAAATATTTAAAATATCTATTTTTTGAGCAAAGTGAGTGCTAGAGAATGTTTTTTCTTATGAATGTAAGGGCTCTTCTTTATATTTTTCCTCAAAATATTGCATTATATTTGTGCTATTAATATTCTCAAGAGCCTAGAATGACCCTGCCTTATGTTCTAAATCTTATGAAACAAACCCAGCTTCTTATAATTTCTATTCTTGAAGGTCATAAAACTAGTTTCTATTTTTGCCAAATAAGGATTTATTGTTTTTCATTTTTAATTCAAGGAGAAATTCCACCTTTGGAAGGAGGGTGAAATTAGTTTAGGAGGGAATTGAATGATTGTCTTCAAAGATAGTAACTTAACATAGGGGAATGCACGCAGCTTTTATTTTTAGGTAGAAAGAACCTGCAATAATTGCATATCCTATAAGTAACAATTATTATGCAACCTAAATAAAAAGTAAGCTATTAATTGATTTGATATCACTATTATAGTAGTCAATTTATACAAATCAAATTTAGATATTATTAGATTCCTTGATATATATTATGTAAATACTTTTGGCGGCTAACAAGAGTTTCGCCACGGATCAAAAATTAAGGAGATATGATTTTGTTTTGCATAATAGGAAGGTGTCTAGAACATAATACAAGGAATTAAGCATATCATTTAAGAAAAACTAGTAATTCTTATTTCTATAATGTGTTTCATTTTGGGCTAGTGGGGGTTGTTATAAGATGCAATTGATTAAGCCAAGGTTGCCTTGGATATATGGTATTCTTTTTCATCCTTAAAACCATTTCCTATATCCTAACTCTTTAACCTAAAAGAAATACAATAAGCATACTCTTATTGAATGTCCATCCTCCATCATATATCACATCACGAATCCATGAGCTCTTTCTTTAAAAAAGGCCTCACCTACCAACTAAATCTAGGCCACTGGATGTGGGGTAAACTCTATAATCCTCAATCCTACCGATTAGGCAAGCACCTCAATATTGGGAAAAAATATAATAAAAATTGGTTTAAAAACAATTTAACCTGGTAGAAACCTTGTATATGTAGTCCCTCAAAAACCCTAGCATTCTTTTCCATCAAGATCCTCTTTCATCTCTGAGAAACCCTAATCCCTCAAGAACCCTAGCCAATATAAAATATGCCACAAACCTATTTAAGCATCCAAGAAACTAGAATACCTTCCTATTCCTAGGAAGTAATATTATGAACTTTGAAGCACAACATCGGTGACTCCCTCTTGTGGTGGGCTACTTGTTCTCAAATAGCTTTTGATGGTAAATAACTTATCAATTCAAACTACTTTTGAACATGTACATATATCTATCAGAAATTGACCTTTATCCCTTGTTGAAAGTCAAAAATCCCTTGGTGAAGAGTTTCACCAAGGGATTTCTAAGGATCAATCAATTTTTTTTGGTAAAAAAATCTCTCGGTGATTACCAAGGGATTCATCGAGAAAATTTTTCTCACTAAAAATTGTAGTCCATTTGTAAGGAATTTGTGGTTACCGTGATTTGTGTTGGAAATTATGTATTCTAGATATGAATCAAATTCATGAAAACATAGCAGAAGATATAATACAAAATTTTTAGAAGCCCAGGATCCTTAGGAATAGATTTATTAAATTACAAATAAAATCTAAAATATTAGATTTATTCATACCTGAGTCCTTTATCGATGTAGAAAAGGATGAAGCTAGTGAATCCTCTGCCACTAGCCGTCCACGTGTCTGGCCTCTAACGGTGATCCACTCGGAGAAGATTGGATGAAGACCTTCAAGGTATGAAGATGACACTTAGGGAGAGAGGGGTGCTAGCGCCTCTTAAATCCCCTTGTAGAAATATTCAAAACAGAAGATATCTTCGAAGATCTAAAAGATCTAATCTTTTTCTTCTCACGCACACGCTCACTCTTCCTAGGAGGAAGGAACCATATTTATAGAGAGAGGGAGAGAAGGAAACGTGAAGAAGAGACCTCTTTTCATGGTAACGTCATAGTAACGTTAATCCAAGGAAACAAAGAGACCTTTTTCATGGTAACATGGTAATTAATCCAAAGAAACAAAGAAACTTTCATTCTCATGGTAACGTTAATCCAAGTGTCACAATCTCAGCCTTTGAAATTAGGAGTTAGTTATCTCATAACTACATGCCCCAATCTGTACGTGTTCATCATCGAACCGTAGAGATTCATCATGCCTCATCCCATGGGCATGATTCCATCTTCACATGGCTGAGATTTTTCATCCATACCTGAATAATAAGAGCCATCCATCACATGGATCAAGTCATATTTGGGTATCCAATTATTTGTTCATCATATGCACAAATAATTTCTCCTTAACATTCTTTCTACTATAATGGATCATATCCATTATTATTTTATCTTTTTTAAATTGGGTCTTACCCAATTATTTAATTGATCATCTTATCTGAATTAAATCTAATTTAATTCTTATTTTAATTCATCCAAAATTCTCCTTAATGCATGACATGTTGCAATAATCATGTCCTAATCACAGACCCTAGGAATGATTGAACAACTCTTTGTCCAAGTCAACAACATGATTATAGATCATGAGAGGCCTCTAGCAAAGCATCATGACCACCCAACTGCTAAAGGTTTTGTTGACGTGACCATCAACAACATCTGTCCATGAATGGTTACCTTATGATCAAATCCTTTCGTCACATATCCCAGATCAATCAGTGGTATGGAATGTGTCAACCCTGTAATTGATCTTTGTTTACTTGATCTCAGAAAAATTGACTCATACGAATTAGAACTTCGAAACCATTTCGAATTTCAACTCAACCTTGCAAGGATTTAACAATCAATTTAATCCATCAAGTGGCCGTAGGATATAACCCTTTCTATCAAGGGAGACGAATCCTGTCTTGATCAAACACCATCTTTATGTGCTTCATGTCATACCCAACCGACACCATATTTGCCACCCATGGCTAGAGCGACGTTTGGATGTCGTCAAAGCATGACATTCCACACATGAGATTCAATGAAGATCTCAAGTCAAAGGATCACTCACACCACCGTCATTAGAGATCAACCATCGGCACTATATAGAATATCCATATGGGATCTCTGTACGGGTCATCCAATGCATCGTTACAATAACGAGCATCCACACACCTATCCAAGTATCTTCATACTTCAGCTTGTGAAATCAGCTGCTCACCCCAAGGGTGAGGATATGCAATGTGTGCCAGTCTCACGGTGTTCGATGGTGTCCAGTCCCATCTACACATCGACTAGGGAAGTTTAAAGAATCGAACCATAACGTGCAATTTGGATCTCACAATTTGTAATCTCTATTACAAATTCCATATACACGGTTCACATTCTTTTGGACTTTATCTTATAGACAAATATATCAAATAAAAGACATCTGGATAGATAAAGAAACCATTTTATTTGATTTGTATTCATAGAATGTATACAGTATTCAATCCAATTGGATCTAGGGCATACACTAACAATCTCCCACTTGCACTAGAGCCATTCACCCATGTATTTAATACCGAGTGACTTAACATGATTATCATACTTCTGCTGCGGCAGGGCTTTAGTGAGCGGATCAGCTACATTATCCTCAGTGGGACTCGTTCTATTTTTACATCATTTTTACATCAATAATCTCTCTAATTACATGGTATCTTCTGAGTACATGTTTGGACCTCTGATGAGACCTTGGCTCCTTAGCTTGCGCAATAGCTCCATTGTTGTCACAATACAAGTGTACTGGATCAGCAATGCTTGGAACCACACCAAGTTCAGTGATGAACTTTTTGATCCAAACTGCTTCTTTGGCTGCATCTGATGCTGTGATGTACTCGGCTTCGGTCGTAGAGTCGGCAGTCGTCTCCTGCTTGGAACTCTTCCAGCTGACTGCACCGCCATTGAGTGTAAAGACATAGCCTGATTGAGATTTATAATCATCTTTATCAGACTGAAAACTAGAATCCATATAACCCTGAACTATGAGTTCGGGTCCTCCATAAACCAAGAACATATCCTTAGTCCTTCGCAAGTACTTAAGGATATTCTTGACGGCCATCCAATGTTTCTCACCAGGGTTTGCCTGGTATCTACTAGTGATACTCAATGCATAAGAAACATCAGGTCTCGTACATAGCATCGCATACATGATGGATCCGATTGCTGAGGCATATGGAATCCTATTCATGTGCTCTCTCTCCATTTGGGTCTTAGGACTCATGTCCTTGGAGAGATGTATTCCATGCGATACCGGCAGGAATCCCTTCTTGGATTCCTCCATGCTAAACCGTTTTAGCACTTTATCTATGTACGTTGATTGGGACAATCCAAGCAACCTTCTAAATCTATCTCTATAGATCTTAATACCCAGTATGTAGGCTGCTTCTCCCAAATCTTTCATGGAGAACTTGCTGGACAACAATCCTTCACTTCTTGCAGCAAGGATACATTGTTTCTATCAATAATATGTCATCTACATATAATATCAGAAAATAATAACACTCCCACTAACCTTCTTGTACACACATGGATCATCCTCATTTTTGATAAAATCAAACTTTTTGATTGTTTCATCAAAATGGATGTTCCAACTTCTAGAGGCTTGCTTAAGTCCATAAATGGACCTTTGCAGCTTGCATACCTTTTGAGAATCAATGGACTCAAAACCCTCAGGTTGTGTCATATACACATCCTCCACTAAATCACCATTTAGGAAGGCGGTCTTGACATCCATTTGCCATATCTCATAATCATAATAGGCTGCAATCGCAAGCAAAATCCTTATGGACTTAAGCATGGCTACAGAAGAAAAGGTTTCATCAAAGTCAACACCTTGCCTTTGCTTGTAACCTTTTGCAACTAGCCTCGCCTTATAGGTAATCACATTACCATCCATGTCAGTCTTCTTCTTGAAGACCCATTTGCACCCAATGGGTTTTATCCCTTCAGGTGGATCAACCAAAGTCCATACTTGGTTGTCGTACATGGAGTCCATTTCAGACTTCATGGCTTCAAGCCATCTCTTGGAGTCAATGTCACAAATTGCTTTCTCGTAGTTAGTAGGCTCATCATCTTCTATAAGAAATCCATATCTCTCAGGAATATGATGTGTTCTACTAGACCTACGTAGCTGATGTGTACTTGGAGCTACCTGTTGCTCCATCATTTCTGATAGAGGCTCACGTAAATGTTGCCTGAATGTGAGTTGAGTCTCCTGCTCAACTCCCACTGCATTTGACATTTGCTCCATGTCATCTAATCGGTCTGTGTCAATTTGTGGTTCTTGAGTTTCACTAATCTCAATATTTCTCCACTGCCATTTCTTAGAAAAATCTCATTCTCTAGGAATATGGCATGCCTTGAGACAAAAACCTTTTGCTCGAGTGGGTGGTAGAAGTAGTATCCTTTTGTTTCTTTAGGATAACCCACAAAATTACACTTGTCGGATCTAGCTTCAGCTTGTCCGACTCATTACGCTTTACATAAGCGTAGCAACCCAAATCCTTAGATGACTAAGGGTTGGTTTCTTTCCACACCATATCTCATAGGGAGTGGAACTGACCGACTTAGACGGAACTCGGTTTAGAGTGTATTCGGCTGTGTGTAGGGCATAACCCCAAAACATTTTTGAAGATTTGCAAGGCTCATCATTGATCGCACCATATCTAATAATGTGTGATTTCTCCTTTCTGATACACCATTATGCTGTGGCGTACCAGGAGGAGTCCACTGAGAGAGAATCCATTCTCCTTCAAATATTCTAAGAACTCATGGCTTAAGTATTCCCCACCTCGATCTGATCGAAGTATCTTAATACTTTTGCCACTTTATTTTTCTACCTCGGATCTGAATTCTTTGAACTTTTCAAAGGCTTCAGATTTGTGCTTCATCAGATATACATAACCATACCTGCTATGGTCATCTATAAATGTGATGAAGTAAGAAAAACCTTGAATATTGATAGGACCACATACATCCGAATGTACTAGTCCTAAACATTCAGTTGCTCGCTCACCCTTTTTAGTAAAGGATGACTTAGTCATTTTGCCACGTAAGCATGACTCACATTCCTCAAACGATTCCCAATCGAATGAGCCCAAGTAGCCATCCTTATGTAACTTGGTTAAACGTGTTTCATTTACATGGCCTAAACGACAGTGCCATAGGAATGAGTTCTTAGAATTATTTGATTTTAATTTCTTAGTTTTCACATTGAGAATAGGGCATTGTAAATTCAAAACATAAATCCCGTTGAACATTTCAGCAGAACCAAAGAACATTTCATTTTTAAAAATTAAAATTCCTTTATTTCCAATTTCAAATGTATATCCATCATTTACAAGACATGAAATAAATAATGTTCTTTGTTATGTTTGGAACATAGTAACAATTATTAAGCTCCATTACAAGCCCAGTGGGCAAAGACAAAGAACAAGATCCTATAGCTAAAGCAGCAACCTTTGCTCCATTTTCCATGCGCAGGATCACTTCATCTTTTTTCAGCTTTCTACTGCTTCTTATCATCTGCATATTAATACAAATATGAGATCCACAACCGGTATCCAATACCCAAGTGGAATAAGAAGTAACAGAAGAAAACATCTCAATCATAAATATACCTGATGTAGAAGCATCTGTATGTTTCTTTTCTTTCAGGCTAGCCAGATAAGCCTTGCAGTTTCGCTTCCAGTGCCCTTCCTTGCCACAGAAGTGACACTTTCCTTGGCTACTTTGTTTTTCTTAATGCCCTTATTTGGTTTAGTCGCCTTGGCCTTTTGGACCTTATTCTTCTTTGGCCGCTTCTTACGAGCGCCAGAAGACTCCACGACCATAACCTGCCCCTTTTCTTTCTTAATGTTGGGCTCGGCATTGTCAGCATATTCGCGAGCTCAGGTAGAGATGTCTCTAGCTTGTTCATGTTGAAATTAAGAACAAACTGCGAATAGCTGGGAGGTAATGACTGTAGAACCAAGTCAATACTTAGTTCATGATCCATCACAAAACCCAATCGTGCCAACTTCTCAATCAGATTGATCATTTTCAGTACGTGGGCACCCACTGATGAATCCTCAGTCATTTTGCACTGAAACAGCTCTTTAGAAGTTTGAAACCTCTCATATCGAGACTGTGCACCAAACAACTCTTGCAAGTGCATCAAAATCTCCTGAGCATTCATATGCTCATGCTGTTTCTGAAGATCAGGTGACATCGAGGCCAACATCAAACATGTGGCCATGTCTTCAGCATCTTTATACCGGTTGTATGCCACATGAACCTCAGTCGGAGCATCCGCTGGTGGGACCTCCGGTGCAACCTCATCTAGGACAAAAAGAATTTTTCAGATCGAAGAACGATCCTTACATTCCTTAGCCAATCAGGAAGTTGAGTCCAGTCAATTTGTTGGATTCTAAAATATTCCTAAGGTTGATGTTTACACTCATGGTTTCTCTGATAACCTACATAAAATTAGAACGAGTCAATTACTATGAATACTAATCACCAACTTAATATGGTAATTCTAGATTTTTAATTAAGTTGTTTCTTCCACTATTTTATCAAGGTTAATAGCCCTCTCTATTAATCTCGAGAAATTGGCATTCAATTTCCTTAGTGGGCTAGGATCCTCATTTGAATTACCTTGACCTTGGCTTTGGCACAACAAATCTCGGTAAGCCAAATTTGGTAGATTATCATCAATCACATCTAATGTGACTCCTAGATCATTTAGGGGACATTGCCTTGTCAATACATCCATATGTGATCACCCTAAAGTTTGCCTCTAGATTAGACTGACCCTGACTTTGGCCAATTATGCCAGCTAATCTAGTTAAGTCAACCCATTGTTCCACAATCAACTCCTCATAAGTACACTCGACCTCGGCTTTGGCACGACAAATCTCATGACCTAATGATTTTGTATCATGTGAACAATGGAAGGCTTATGACTTAATATTCGTGGAGGGATTTAGCGCATATAGGTCCCATCTACATCTACAACATTTGTACTATGCTAGGTTACATATCCTATATGTAGATTTTAGATTAATCTCAATTAACCTAATTTCATAAGATCCAATCTATGATTGGGACTCCTAATCAAATTAGGATCCTGATCACTATCTAATTTAGGAACCCTAATCATGTGACCAAATCAATTGCTACCATCCTGATCAACCTTAATTGATTTAATCAATTAAGAGCTTTCCTAACAATGGCCAGATCAGCTGATCAATGGGGTCCTATTTAGCATACCCTTCGATCCCATTGAATGGGTTTTCCCAGGCAGCGAACGGAGCAATTAAAAACCATGATCAAACCTTTCTAGACACCAATGTAGTAAGCCCAATTGATTAGATCAATATTGGGATCATAGGATCAAACAATGACATGGTTAAGTCTAAGTTTCCTAAATCTTTATCATCTATTACATTTTATGATAACTATAGATAGTGATCTAGCTAGGGTATTATGATAAGAATTCTTAATTTAAATTTTAAATTTTCTTATCATTTAATTACATGTTATGACATGTCGGTTTCACATCCCATGTAAATCTAATGTCTCTAACAAACCCTGTCATATTCTTGTCATGATAGATTTTAGATTCAAAATAAAATTTTAAATTCCATATGATTACATTTAATCATAATCTTATCTTGATCTAAATTTTAAACTAAGTTTTCAACGTTCATTATCATAAGAATATCAGATCTTAATCATATCAATAATCATGTTAAAATTAAATCCTAAACATGATTTCTAGGATTTCAGCATATAGTATCTATCATGCATAAATAATAATTACTATTTTAACATGACACATATATAAATCTAAATTAATTATTTTATTATCATATAATAAATCTTTATCTCTGATATATATCAAAGTACTCTATTTTAACATGATAATGAACATGCATAAATCTAAATAATATTGTTTATCATCAAATAATAAAATTTTATTATATTTTAGATTTATTATCAACATATGAAAACTCTTCATGATTTTAAGCATAATAAAAACATATTATCAATCATATTGACTCAAGTATCCTATCAGATTAATGAATCTGTAGCCTAAGGGGCTCTGATACCACTGTTGGAATTATGTATACAAGATATGAATCAAATTCATAAAACATGCATAAGATATAATATAAAATTCCCAGATGCCCAGGATCCTTAGGAACAGATTCATTAAATCTCAAATAAAATCTAATTTTATTCATACCTGAGTCCTTTATCGATGTAGAAAGGATGAAGCCGGTAATCTTCTGCCACTAGCCGTCCACGTGTCCGGCCTCTAACGGTGATCCACTCGGAGAAGAGGGATGAAGACCTTCAAGGTATGAAGATGACACTTAGGGAGAGAGGGGTGCTAGCACCTCTTGAATCCCCTTATAGAAATATTCAAAATAGAAGATATCTCCGAAGATCTAAAAGATCTAATCTTTTTTTTCTCACGCATACACTCACTCTTCCTAGGAGGAAGGAACCATATTTATAGAGAGAGGAAGAGAAGGAAACGTTTTAAGGAAGAAGAAGAGACCTCTTTTCATGGTAATGTCATGGTAACGTCAATCCAAGGAAACAGAAGAGACCTCTTTTCATGGTAACGTCATGGTAATGTTAATCCAAGGTAACAGAAGAAACTTCCATTCTCATGGTAACGTTAATCCAAGTGTCACAATCTCAGCCTTTGAAATTAGGAGTTAGTTATCTCATAACTACATGCCCTAATTGTACGTGTTCATCATCGAACCGTAGAGATTCATCATACCTCATCCCATGGGCATGATTTCATCTTTACATGGCTGAGATTTTCATCATACCCGAATAATCAGAGCCATCCATCACATGGATCAAGTCATATTTGGGTATCCAATTATTTGTTCATCATATGCACAAATAATTTCTCCTTAACATTCCTTCTACTATAATGGATCATATCCATTATTATTTTATCTTTTTTAAATTGGGTCTTACCCAATTATTTAATTGATCATCTTATCTGAATTAAATCTAATTTAATTTTCATTTTAATTCATCCAAAATTCTCCTTAATGCGTGTGATCCATTAGGCCCTTTAACATGTTGGCAATGATCATGTCCTAATCACAAACCCTCGGAATGATTGGACAACTCTTTGTCCAGGTCAACAATATGATTATAGATCATGAGAGGCCTCTAGCAAAGCATCATGACCACCCAACTGCTAAAGGTTTTGTTGACATGACCATCAACAACACCGTCTATGAACGGTTATCGTATGATCAAATCCTTTCATCACAAATCCCAGATCAATCAGTGGTATGGAATGTGTCAACCTTGTAATTGATCTTTGTTTACTTGATCTCAGAAAAAATTGACTCATATGAATTAGAACTTTGAAACCATTTCAAATTCCAACTCAACTTGCAAGGATTTAACAATCAATTTAATCCATCAAGTGGCTGTGGGATATAACCCTTTCTATCAAGGGAGACGAATTCTGTCTTGATCAAACACCATCTTCATGTGCTTCATGTCATACCCAACCGACACCATATTTGCTACCCGTGGGTCATCTAATGCATCGTTACAATAACGAGCATCCACACACCTATTTAAGCATATTCATACTTCAGCTTATGAAATCAGCTGCTCATCCCAAGGGTGAGGATATGCAATATGTGCCAGTCTCACAGTGTTCGATGGTGTCCAGTCCCATCTACACATCGACTAGGGAAGTTTAAAGAATCGAACCATAACGTGCAATTTGGATCTCACAATTTGTAATCTCTATAAATTCCATATGCCCAGTTCGTATTCTTTTGGACTTTATCTCATAGACAAATATATCAAATAAAAGACATCTAGATAGATAAAGAAACCATTTTATTTGATTTATACTCATAGAATGTATATAGCATTCGTATTCTTTTGGACTTTATCTCATAGACAAATATATCAAATAAAAGACATCTAGATAGATAAAGAAATCATTTTATTTGATTTATACTCATAGAATGTATACAACATTCAATCCAATTGGATCTAGAGCATATACTAACAATTTGAACTCGCAACCAACTGATTATGAAACAAGCACCTTACCATTGCACCAAGCAATGGGTATTTCTCCTAATAAAGCATGGAAGTGATGGTTTGAACCTATGACCAAAGGGTTCAAAGGCTAATTTCTTACCACTGCAACAATTTGATCATTAGCAGCAAAGGGTATAAACTCAGGGTTTTGATAAGATTTGAACGAGTTAGAGAGAGAAAGAAATGAAAAAATTTTTGTTTAATTAATGATATTAAAAATCAGTACATAATATTAATTTTACTTATGACTTTTATTTTATGCTAGTGAGAGAATGATATATGCTAGGTACAAGTTTTAAAATCACTAAGGGATTTCTAAGAAAAAATCCCTTTTTGATAATATTTTTTGTTTTTAAAAATATCTTACCAGCACCAAGGGATTTATTCCTTAGTAAATCTCTAAAGGATCAAACTTTCCTTACAAATTTCTTACTAAAAATTATTTAAATAATCACTCACTGATCCCTTGCAGATTATCAAGGGATTTCTAAGAAATTTATTAAGGGAAATATATCCCTAGTAAATCCCTTAGAAATTTCTTACTGAAACTAGATTTTGAATGTAATTTAAAATCCCTTGAAAATCCCTTTCTAATCCTTTGCTAATTTTCTAAGGGACATATCCCTTGATGATGTCCCTTGATGAAAGACTGATTTCTGGTAGGCCCTTGGTCTGATGGCATAGGCCAATAGGGTCCCAAAATAGAGTGTAGCACAAGATCACTTATGTTTTCACAAGCAAGGTTGCCCTAAGATTGGTTGAAAGTGTGGGATGTTAGATTCCTACAAGTCATAAACAAATTAGAAAGCAAATTACTAGGATAAAACTAGCATAATTCAAACAAGCCCTCTAACCATTCTAGATAGGAAAAAGAAAATTCTAATATGCTCATCTGATTGAAGAACAAAAATTTAAAATAAGATTGTACAACAACTAGCATTTTAAAACAACTAGGAATTTAAAAGAAACTAATAGCTTAAAAATAGCTATGATATCAGAAGCAAATGAAAACTTTAAAAAACTAAAAATTTGAAAGAGACTAGGAACTTGCAAGCTCTTTTTATAATCAATTTGAAATCTTACAGAAAATAGGAGTTTGAAAATAATTAGAATTTTAAAAGAAAATAGGAATTTAGAAATAGCATCTCTTTTTACCTTTTTGAAACCAAGTAGAGATAAAACTAAAAGGAATTAAAGTATATCAAAAATAGAAATCAAAACTAATTAAAAATTGTCATAAAAAAGCTAATATCCAAATCTAAGCATATCAAAGGGCATTCTTTGATATTATTGAGCATCAAAGCAGCACAAAACTATGACAATTAGAAGCTTATTAAACTATTAAAACTAGAAGCTTGAGAGGAAAACAAGAAAATGAATTAGAAGCTAAAATTTAGACTAGAAAGCTAAATAAAAAGAACTAGAAGCTTAAGAAACTAGAATAGTTACCTTGGTAACAAAGATACACACATGTTCAAATGATTGCATTTTTATAGAAATGCAAACAAGAATGTTGATGTATGTCCAAATCATCCAAAAGTAGGCATGCCAGCAAAAGTTGTGTGGTATTTTCCTCTAGTACCCAGGTTTAGAAGAATGTATGGTACTCGTCAAATATCGAAAGATTTGATATGACATTCTAGTAAAAGAAAAGTTAACAATTACATTCGACATCCAGCAGATGCAGCATCATGAAAATTAATAGACCACAAATGGCTTGATTTTGCATGTGAGCCACGAAATCTTCGATTGGCACTTGCAGCAGATAGGATAAATTCATATAGCTCCTTAAGTAGTCATCACAGTACATGGCCTATCATACTTATTACCTATAATTTTTTACCATGATTATTATTTTATTATATTTATTTTTATATTGTGATGTTTATTAAAATAATGATAATTTACTCTTATTGTACAGATTGCTGACTGCAAATGAATAACCTACGTCAAGCATAGAAAAGGTCAAAAGAAAAAGGGATCCAACAACTATGCCTAGAGTAGTAAAAGCTAGGTCTCTTGGAGAAGTAAAGGAGGTGACTTACAATAGAAGAGGACAATCTTTAGGGTCTGTTTGGATGGAAGGGAATGAAGGGAAGGAAAAGGAAAAAGAGGAGAAAGGTCATAAGTCACCTTGTTTGGGAGAAAGATAAAAAAGAGGGGAAGAAGGGAATGGGAGTAACCAGTTCCCCTCATTTCACCCTCAACGAGTGTAAATCTATTAACCCCCAAATCGGGGGTAAGCTGGGGGAGGAAAAAATGTTTAAGTCATACTTTTGTAGAAGACCAAAATATCCCTTCATTTTCTATTCTTCATTCTTTCATTCTCACGGTCCATTCCCTATTCTGGAGGGATATAATTGTTACAAAATTCTTTCCCTTCCTTTCCCTCCCTCTTATCCAAACAAAAAAAGGAAAACAACTCTTTTTTTCCCTTTCATCCTTTCCAAACAAGAGAAGGAGAACAATCCTTCCTTTTCCTTTCTTCCCTTTCCATTTCTTTCCTTCTTTTTACTCTCCCCTTCCTTCTCCTCCAAACATCCAAACATAGACTTAGGGGAGGTTAATATAGAAATACAAAGTTATCTAGGTGTTATTGCCAGAACTACTATACCTATTAATTTCAAAATTTGGCTTTCAGTTCATAAAAAACTAAAAAATAAAATTTGGATTCAAATAAAGGTAAGTTTTTAATTATTTTTTTAATTAAATTTTGATTTTATTAGTATGATCTTATGTATTTCTATGTTTTTGTAGAAAGCTTATAATGTGCCGGTTGAAGAAAAGAAACATATTTTGTCATCTGCTTGTACAAAATGGAAACAATTTAAGTTCAAATTGAGAACAAAATTCTTGAATCCATTGGAGGATAGGCGACCCTTATTTGACAACCCTTCTTAAACTATACATTCATTAAAAAAAAAATGCTTGGAATGCCTTTGTTAGTAGGTATAGTTCTCTAGAATTTCAGGAATGGAGTAGTTTGCAAAGTGAAAGAGCAAAAAGCAGTGAATATCGACATTATTTATCTAGGCATGGATTTGTTAATGTGGAAGAAAAGATAGTAAGTGTTGAATATTTAGTTCTACATTATTGAATAATTATTAGCTAATTTTTATTAATATATTTATTATCTAATAATTTAAAAAAAGAGATGGGTATCGATGAAGACATTGGACGAAGTATTGTATGGAAAGCTATTTATTCAAAAGGTGATGGTTTTGATAGTGAAGTCATCCAAGAAGTCATATGAAAGATTGTAAGTATATCTATTATTATTCATTTAATAGCTAATTATAGATTCTTTATAACTTCCTAATGTATGGTTCGTTTTGTCTACATATCAGGATGAATATACAATGAAGGTAAAAGATGAATCAATACAAGAATTGGGACAAAAAAACATACTAGGAATGGCATTGGGAAATCTCAAACATGGTGATCGAGTAAGGGGTGTTGGAGGCATGGTTACCCCTAAAACCTATTTCAATCTTTCAAAAAGAACAAAAACAAGCGAACTCTTATAACATTTATTATAAGAACAAAAAAAACTGAACCAACAACAAAGAGAAGATGCTGAGGAAAGAAAACCATTACTTGATCAGCTACGTCAATTTCATGAAGAAAATACAAAGTTGAGAGAAATTTCAAAAATTGCTGCAAGTACTCAATATGTTTTAGACAAAGGTAGCTATTGCTCAGTTAAAAAACTGCATCCAAATAAAATTGTTGCTGATTATGATACATAAAATAATGAAAGTATAGAATTTGTTGCCGTTGAATAAAGAAACATGCAAAAGGTATGTTAATATTTACTTATATTTGTAGGATTTTATTTAAATTCATAGTACTTATATTTTCTAATGTTATTGCTTTGAAGAAAAAATCATGCAAATTAGCAGTAGGATCTATTAATAATGTAATTGGATATGGTATAGTGATTCAAAATGTAGCACCAAACTCTATTGTACATAGAGTTTCTTTGGGTATTCATAATTATCATGTATCTATTGATGTTTGTTTTAATAATGATGCTCTCCTTTCAATAACAATTGGTGATGATCCTATGAAAGTTAAAGATTTTATTGGTTTTCAAGTTGTATGGCCTCGATCATTAGTTATTGATGATCAAGTCAAGGTATCTAAAACCTTTTAACTTATCTATAAATTTATGATTAATTTATATTGATAAACTATTTGTTATATAACATATGTGAATTGAATTTCATTATTATGAATAGGCTAAGATTATCCCGCAAAAGTTACAGATAGAAAATAAAGAAAAGGGTCCATGGAGTTTGTCATATTTAAAGAATCACATTGAAAAAAGTTTGGAAGATACAAATACAATAATTATGGTATTGGATATTTGTGTCTTTGATCATGAACGGGTCTATTATATTTTTTAAGAAGATATCGATAACTTTTGCTCAATGGAGAAGATTACTTCTAGTTGTATTGTGCTATATATGAGGTAATAAGATATTTTTATATTTTTTATGTTTCATATGCAGTTACTATATGTTACAAGTTTCTAATAAAAACTATTGGATTGAATAATTTGATTTATGTAGCTATTTGTACAACCAACTCAAGAAATCAAAACTACTCAACATGTATGGCTTCATAGACCCTGGATAGATCTTTGTACACTCTGGATCGGTTGGAGCATGATTAGATTTGATTGCTAAATCACTACAAGAAAAAGACTTATTATGACAAATTAATTCATCGCAATAAGTACAAAAGTCACCGTAATAAGTTATTATGACGATAAAATGTTCATCGTAATATGTTTCAAAATCATCGTAATAAATTGTTGTCGTAATAACTTATTACGGCAACTACTTTTCATCATAATAGCTCCCTATTACAACGAAACCATATCATCATAATATATTTTAAAAAATTAATTTAAATAAAAACTTATTATGGCGACTTATTTTCGCCGTAATAGGTAGATATTATGACAAAAATAAGTCACCATAATAAGTTTTAAATATTTTTTAATTTAAATAAAAACTTATTACGATGACTTATTTTTATCGTAATATCTATCTATTACGGCGAAAATAAGTCACCATAATAAGTTTTTATTTAAATTAAAAAATATTAAAATTTTATTTTAATATTTTTTTATTTTGCATCTATTACAATAATAATATAATATTAAAGAAACGATATTAGAAATAAGTTTCTAATATAAAAGTTTCACAACAAATTTAATAAAAGTTTTAATTCATTTCAATAAAATCATCATATACAATGTTTTTGAAAATACATAATTAAAAAAAATACATGTACTATGAAGGTGAGGTCTGCTGGGATCCACTAGGATGATATCCAGGCACTAGCTGTCGCATGAAAGTAGTGAGCTCATCAGTCGTCGCCTTTAGATCCTGGATGGTCTTCTGTTGCTGAGTGAGCTCATTCTGTTGTTAAGTGAGCTTATCCGCTTGCTGAGCGATGAGCTCTCGGCACTCATGTAGTTCAACCTTTAATTGTGAGTTTTCAGAAGATGAAGAACTACCTCTAATTCTTGATGTACCCTTCGGTAGTGGACCCCATCCCCTTTTATAACCAGATCTAGAGCCTAAAACCTCCTCAAAAATGATATCCTCATTGATTAGTTCTGCTGTAGAGTCCTGTAAGGAAAGTCGCTCAACAAATTCAATATGTTTAGTATAAAGCATTACATTCAATAATATTAAATTTTTAATTGATAAAACTTACATGGGTTTCTTCAACTTTTTCATTTATCCATTGATTCTTCTTTTTGTCAAAATGAAGAGTATTCCAAAGATGAAGTCTTGATGGCTCCTCTCCCGTAACAGAATCTCTCTAAAAGAAACAATAATAATTTAAGACAATAATTTAAGACAATAATCTAATACAATTATCAATATATCAATGTATCATTGTAATAATCTAATACAATTATCAATGTAATAATCTAATACAATGTATCAATGTATCAATGTAATAATCTAATACAATTATCTATGTATCAATGTATCAATGTATCAATGTAACAATCTAATACAATGTATCAATGTATCAATGTATAATAATCTAATACAATTATCAATGTATCAATGTATCAATGTAATAATCTAATACAATTATCTATGTATCAATGTATCAATCTAATACAATGTATCAATGTATCAATGTAATAATCTAATACAATTATCAATGTATCAATGTATCAATGTAATAATCTAATACAATTATCTATGTATCAATGTATCAATCTAATACAATGTATCAATGTATCAATGTAATAATCTAATATAATGTATCAATGTATTAATGTAATAATCTAATACAATTATCAATGTATCAATGTAATAATCTAATACAATTATCTATGTATTAATGTATCAATGTATCAATATAAAAATCTAATATAATATATCAATGTATCAATGTAATAATCTAATATAATTATCAATATATCAATGTAATAATCTAATACAATTATCTATGTATCAATATATCAATGTATCAATGTAATAATCTAATACAATTATCAATGTATCAATGCAATAATCTAATACAATTATCTATGTATCAATGTTTCAATGTAATAATCTAATACAATGTATCAATGTATCAATGTAATAATCAAATACAATTATCAATGTATCAATGTATCAATGTAACAATCTAATACAATGTATCAATGTATCAATGTAATAATCTAATACAATTATCAATGTATCAATGTATCAATGTATCAATGTAATAATTTAATATTTAATTAATAGTGCAAAATTAAATATTAACTAGGTTCACAGTATTTCTTACCATATCATAAGAGTGAGCCGATATAGACTTCGATCCAGTGAGAGCAGCATATGGCTGCAATTCTTGATTAGATTTATTTGTTTCTGATTTTTTCTACATCAAAGAATTAATGGAAATGGTTACATGAGTTTGTAAAAAATATAAACTATTAAAATATTTGTATGGATGTATTTACCTTATACTCATCTGAATAAAAGTAATCACATAGAAAGTCCCAATCACTCTGCGAGACACGAGATGGCTTATTTTGCTTTGCTAAGCTTACACTTATGTTCCCGCCATGACTAATGAAGTGTATATGAAGCCGATATCTAAATTCTCGATATACTTTATTCATTTGAAACTCAATATCTTTTTTAATATGATCTAAATTCATATCAAGATCGAACTTCTCCTGCAAATATATATAAATTATAAAAGTTATAAGGTATATTAAGTACATTAAAAGTAATCTAAAGTAATCTAATACAATTATACTGACCTAAAGTCGATCGATCATAGGTGCTTTCTGTGCATCAGTGATCTTACTCCACTTTCTGACCGCAAGTGGTGCCATGTCACGTACGACCACTCCTATTTCGATCAGAAACTCGGAGCGAAACTCTCCTAATGGTCGTCCAACCTCAGGTGGCAGAAGAATAGGCAACTTCTGTCCACGACGCGTATCAATCAGATGTGCAAACTTGTATCCACAAGCAGGACCTCGGTGCTTCTTCTTTGATGACGTAGCTGCAAAACATAATGAACTAAATTAGTGCAAAATAACATAAAGAAATATAGCCAAATAAGATAAGTTTAAAGTAGAGTTATTACATGATGCGCCGACAGATGACCCCTCTGTCAGAGCTGGAATGTAAGAGAATCATCTGGTCTCGATGTAGCAGGAGTATCTCTCGAAGACATCTGCAAACAAACATACAAACTAGAATTAATAAATAAGAAAGTATAAGAACATATACTTGTAATAAGTTAAAAAAAAAATATGAATGCTACCAAATTAATCACTGTCATCACTAATATGCTCATTGTCTTCATCATCCTCCATATCAGAACTATGTATAGATCCCTCATTGTCATAATCAGCTAGTGTGTCGTCCTCTTCAACATCTTCACATATAAACTCATCTTGACCGACATCACTTTGACCTCTAATGTTTTCTTTAATTGCAACTATTTCAGCATCAATGTCCATACGCCGAGATGTTATTAAGTCCATATCAGGTTGCTCATTCTGAATCGAAGGACTGCTGAATCATCTTCTTGATATACTTCTTTCTGAACATCATCATCTTTTTTTGGAATATCCCACAAATGATGATGACTAACCTTGTATACCACTTTCCAATTAGAATTGTTCTTCAAATCATCCAAGTAGAAAACCTTTTCAGCTTGTGATGCTAAAATGAATGGCTCATGTTTGTACCATTGTGAACTAATATTTATACTTGTAATATTATAATGTTGTTGCATTCTCCTATGCTTTGGTTCAGTTTCAAACCATTTGCACTTGAACATTATCGCCTTACAACCTTTAACAAAATGAAATTCAAGGACCTCTAATAATATACCATAAAAGTTAATTTCTTCTCCTAGATGAGTAGAGGGAACACAAACGCCACTATTCTGTGTTTTATGGCCGACATCCCGATTAACAATGATAAATTTAATGTCGTTCACCACACAGCCAGTATACGAGCACACACGACTGTCGGGACCAATAGCCAATGAATAAAGCTCATCAGTAGCTTCAGATGCCCCAGCAAAATGCTTATTTAACATCTGGATAAACCAAACATCAACGTCATTTGAAATAAAGACACATGATATATTAATTTACAATATTAATGAATGTACGGCTTACTTCATTTTTAAACCACTCAAAAATCTTTCCTTCTGTAATTGGTCCAGTTGTTCCGGTCTAGTTGGATTTAGCTGATCAATGTGTTGGCTATAGAGAACATTACGCTAATGAGCACTATAGAAAATTTAGAGATATGAAGAAATAATTTTACAAGTATACTTACTTGAGAAATGGTTGCACCTCTGGACAATTATTGATGAGGTACCAATGTACTTGTTTTAAAGTTTTATCATCTAAATGCACCATTCTTCCTTTTCCAAGAGGCCGCCAACGAGTTGCAATATATTTAATTGCTTGTCCAAATGGCTATCCGAATCAAAATTTCATTCCGGACGATTGAATCTTGTTTCTATGCCTCGAAGATACATTGAACAAAATGTAAGAGACTCGTTGACAACATAAGCTTCTGCAATTGAACCTTTCGGACGAGCCTTATTACGTAGATATTGTTTATACGTACCAAGTGCCCTTTCGAAAAGATACATCCATCTACTTTGAAAGGTCCGGCAAGTAAGGCCTCGTAAGGCAAATGTATTGATAAGTGCACCATAACGTCAAAAAATGCTGGTGGGAACATTCGTTCAAGCTTACATAAGATCACCACAATCTGCTCTTGTAACAACTCCAAATCCCTAACATACAATGTCCTTGAACAAAGTTGTTGGAAGAAATTAGAAAGCTCAATTAAAGTACTACTCTCATGTTTCTGCAAGAATGGTTGAATGCCAATAGGTAACAATCTTTGAAGTAGTACATGACAATCATGTGTCTTCAAGCCGGATATTTTTCCATCACCTTCATTTATGCACCTTGAAATATTGGAAGAATATCCATCGGGCACCTTCACAGATTTTAGCCACTTACAGAATTGTCTTCTTTCATCTAATGTAAATGTGTAAGATGCAGGAGGCTTATAAACTCTATTACCTTGAGTTTGTAACCACAACTCCCTTCGGATCCCCATTGAAGCCAGGTCCTCTCTTGCTTTATATGTGTCTTTTGTCTTACCTTCGATGCTTAATAAAGTTCCCACAACATTGTCACAAATATTCTTCTCAATATGCATTACATCTAAGTTATGTCTCAATTTTAATGATGACCAATACTCCAACTCGAAGAAAATGCTCTTCTTATACCAATTCAACTCATTTGGTGCACGCTTTCGCTTTCGATGTTTATTGTTTGGATGCTTTCCGGACTTTTCAGCAGCTATGTGTTCTAATTGCATTAAAATTTCTTCATCGGTCAACATTTTTGGTTTGACTCCATGCTCTCTACTTCCATCATGGAGTCTACTATTTGCCACTTGTGATCAATAGGCAAGTAACGGCGATGTCCCATATAGCAAATCTTGTCTTTCAGCTTTTTGGATGAGGTTTGCTCATTACAAACTGGACATGCCTTATAACCCTTTGTGCTCCAACCAGATAATAATGAGTATGCTGAAAATCATTTATAGTCCATAAAACAGCTACGTGCATCCGAAAACTCTCTTTCGTAGATGCATCATATACATCAACACCTTCGGTCCATAAATGTTTAAGTTCATCCACTATTGGCCTTAAAAATATATCCATATCCCTTCCTGGAGATTTAGGACCGGGGATAAGTAACGACATCATAAAGAATGTCTCTTTCATATATTTCCATGGAGGCAAGTTATAAGGTACTAAAATGATGGGCCACATACTGTATGCATTACTCATGTTCCCAAATGGATTGAATCCATCTGAAGCAAGACCTAACCTTACATTTCTTGGTTCACTGGCAAAATTAGGATACTTTTGATCAAAATCTTTCCATGCTTCTCCATCTGCTGGATGCCGTAACACCCCATCTGTGATCGGTCGCTTATCATAGTGCCACCTCATATCTTCAGCTGTATGTCTTGAGGCATATAGACGTTTCAAACGAGGTGTGAGTGAAAAATACCGCATAACTTTATAAGGTATCTTCTTACCTTTGTCTCCAACCACTTGGTACCTAGGCTCGTTGCATACCGGACATTTTTCTAAAGAGGCATTCTCCTTCCAAAAGATAGCACAATCATGCTTGCATACATGTATGTTCTCGTAGCCTAAACCCAACTCATTCATCTTCTTTTTGGCCTCATAGTGCGAAGATGGTATCCTAGTACCATTTGGAAATGCCTCTTTCAATAGTTCAAGCAACATATTGAAAGACTTATTTGTCCACCGATTGAGGACCTTAATGTGCATTAACTTCACTAAGAATGTCAAAGCAGAAAACTTTTCACATCCAGGATAAAGCTCAGATTCCACCTCATTGAAAAGATCATCCAATTTCTTACTGTGATTGGTCCTTCCATGGTCAGACATCATCGGATTGTCATCATCATTGCCAACATCAGTGTGAGCACCACTTGGGCCAAAGATGTCCTGCAATGCTTCAACCATCTCATCCTATTCCCTTTCTTGGTCATCATCTTCATTCTCATTTTCATCCGAGACATTTTTTCCAAACTGTTTTCCATGAAAATACCACGTCTGATACGTCTTCGAGAAACCCTTTAACATACAGTGTAATTTAACTAAATCAGGCTTATGCCATGAGCCATTATAACACTGCACATAAGGATAACGTATCTTCCCTTCTTCATTAACATGAAGCCTTGCCTTTTCTATGAACTTCTTAATACCGGCATCATATTCTGGACAATTTGGTTTCTTATGTGCTCTTATCAATCGGCACCGTTGGATAACATCAAATCTGACTAAAAATAGTGAACCTCATTTAAAGAAATTCAGATTTATCTCAAAAATATCCTACTCATTTAAAGAAAATCTCTAAAACTCATGTAAATCATATATGGAGCTGCATAATATATAATTAGATTTAGAAGACACTGAATCTTTTTTTTGGTAGCACAAGTAACTCTAAATCTTTTTTTTGGTAGCACAAGCCACTAAGTCAGGAATACTTGAACATATACTGGAAAGGCATTAATAATGCATTGTGAGGCATTTTTCCTCTTCCATTCACCTTGTTAAGAACTATAATTTTTAATGTTGCTGTTGACCAATTGAGGAACGAGCTCAAAGCATTCCTGGCAGCTGAAAGGACTGAAGAACCTAGAAGTGCATGTAAGGATCTTGCTATGAAAGTATCCTGTTCTGCATCTAGTTCTTCATTCCTTTGATGGTGGTAAGCGTCGGGAACAACCACGGTCTGCTGGCGCTTTTTGAAAGCATGGCAAGGAGAAATATTTAACGACGCTTTTAAGCGTCGGGATTCATCACCCAGTTCTTTTAGGGTCCCATCACCCAAATTTCCTCCCCAATCTTCTTCTCTGCCCAGAACTTCTCCCATCTTCCTCCCGCCTCCGCCCAAATCCTCCCTCCCCCCCCCAACAATCTTCAATATTCTTCTTCCCACCATCAAAGGAATGAAGAACTAGATGCAGAACAGGATACTTTCAGAGCAAGATCCTTACATGCACTTCTAGGTTCTTCAGTCCTTTTAGCTGCCAGGAATGCTTCGAGCTCGTTCCTCAATTTGTCAACAGCAGCACTACTTCTAGATCCGAAGGTTGGTCTACCATGCAATCCATAATATAGTTTAGGAAAAAAACAAAACAAGAACTAACAGATCTTTGATAACTCCATTCATTACTTTCAGCCATTAAAACCCCCCAAATCAGAAAAGAACAAAATCAAAAAAAATCCAAGTGAAAAAAAACACTGACCAAATCTACAACACGAGAAGCAGAAGTAAATCGAAAAGAAGAATTAGCTCGAGGAAAGAAAGAAAAGAAAACGAACCTGGATTCATGCCAAGAAGATCGACTCCACCGACCGGATAAGAAACTCTGAGTGTCTGACTGATCTCGATAGTCGCACGCGAGCGAGAGAGTTTTATAGAACCCTTTTTCTTCTCACCTCACTTTCTCTGCTCTAATCCACTGCGCTTCGCAACCAGGGACAAGCTTGTTCCAGTATCAGTCTATCAGATCAAATCGAAGCAGGCGTCCGAGGGCCTACGGCGGAGAGGAGTTCACGGGCGAGGGTTCCGACGTCCGAGGGCCGATGGCGGAGAGGAGCTCGGGGGGGGGGGGGGGGGGGGGGTGATCAACGGTGGGAGCGAGGGTTTCACAAAATAAAATCACGGGAAAAGAGGGACCTTATTATGACAAAAAAAAAATTTCGTCATAATAAGGTCCCGTAATAAATTAAGATTTTTTTATTTTTCTTTTCGTTCTATTAAATTTCATCGTAATAAGTTGGTTTATTATGGTAAAAAATAATTTTGCCATAATAAAAGGAAAGAAAAATAAAAAAATAAAATCCTAATATATTATCGTGACCTATTACGATGAATATTAAATTTCATCGTAATAAGTTGGTTTATTGCAAAAAATAATTTTACCATTATAAAATGAAAGAAAAATAAAAAAATAAAATCCTAATATATTATCGTGACCTATTACAATGAAATTTAAATTTCATCGTAATAAGTTGTTTATTACGGTGAAAAATAATTTTACCGTAATAAAATAAAAGAAAAATAAAAAAAATAAATTCCTAATATATTACCATGACCTATTACAATGAAATTTAAATTTCATCGTAATAAGTTGGTTTATTACATCAAAAATAATTTTGCCATAATAAAATAAAAGAAAAATAAAAAAAATAAAATCCTAATATATTACCGTGACCTATTATGATGAAATTTAAATTTCATCGTAATAAGTTGGTTTATTACGGTGAAAAAATTTCACCATAATAAAATGAAAGAAAAATATAAATAAAATAAAATCCTAATATATTACCGTGACCTATTACGATGAAATTTAAATTTCATCATATTAAGTTGTTTTATTACGGTGAAAAATAATTTTGCCATAATAAAATGAAATAAAAATAAAAAAATAAAATCCTAATATATTACCGTGACCTATTATGATTAAATTTAAATTTCATCGTAATAAGTTGGTTTATTACGGTGAAAAATAATTTTGCCGTAATAAATAGGTGTTACGACGAATTTAATTTGTATTGCGCCATTATAAATGAACATATAACAACAAAATATTTCGTCGTAGTATGTTCGCCACAAAAACCATACTTTCTTGTAGTGAATGATTAGAGCATTGTTATGTGGATCAATTATTTCTAGTTCTTATAACTCTGGATAAGTGGTTTTTTAATAAAAAATGATACTTTTGATATTAAGTTGTTGATTATTATTATTATATTTATGAAGGGATCACTGGTCCTTGGTGGTTATTGACCCTCGTAGGGACAAAGTATATTTTTATGATTCTATTGAACGTTTAGTGGGAAAAGAATTAAAAGTTTTATTAATATGTAAGTATTTATTTCTTTTTAATTTTGTAGTATTTTATCTGGATTATATCATTTGAGTCTCACACTATTATTATACTTTGTTAAATTAGTGCAATCAAAATATACAATGCTAAAGCTAACCGAGTTGCAAGAAAAATACTTACTTGAGAGTCAATTAAGGTATATTGAGTTGCACATTCTTTTTAATAATTCATAAAATTAGATCTTATTTGTTTGAATCTTATAAAAAACTTTTAAATTCATTTTTCAAGTGTACTAAGCAACCATCAGGTGTTGAATGTGGCTATTTTGTCAGAAGGAGATCATTGAGAATCATATCATTTCAACCCATGAAAAGGTAGGTTATTATTGCATACGTTATTCATATAAGTAGTACTTTTTATGGTTTTAGATTTTTATATCATGTGTTATTTAGTGCTCTTTTTCTTAGTAACTTATGTGAAAAGGTATGTTATTATTGCGTATATGATTCATATAAGTAGTACTTTTTATGGTTTTAGATTTTTATGTTATATGTTATTTAGTGCTCTTTTCTGAGTAACTTATATGCAGTTTGATGAGAAGAAAACTTATAAACAAGAAGAGTTCGATATTATGTATGGAGAATGGGTCGAGTACTTGCAAGGTTTTATTTGAAGAAATGTTATGGAAACGTTTATTGAAGTTTGGATTATCTAAAATGTTATGGATGTTTGTATGACAGTATTGGATATTTTAATTAAATGTATTTGAGGTTTTTTGAAATTGAAAGTATATTTGTATGACAGTATTGAATATTTCAATTCGATGTTTTTTAGGATTTTTTGGAATTAAAAGTATATGTTTGTATAATAGGATTGGATATTATACTATGTTTTAATATAAAAACGTAGTCTAATATACATAATAGACTACATTTTTTTGATAAAAAGTATTCTAAATGTATTTAAAGACTACATTTTTTTGCCATTTAACTACAATTTCCGATAAAAACGTTGTCTAAATGTATTTAAAGACTACGTTTTATTGACTTTTAACTATATTTTCTGATTAAAATGTAGTCTAAATGTATTTAAAGACTACTTTTTTTGACTTTTAACTATAATTTCTGATAAAAATAGCCTAAATGTATTTAAAGACTACGTTTTATTAACTTTTAACTATATTTTCTGATAAAAACGTAGTCTAAATATATTTAAAGACTACAATTTTTGACTTTTAACTATAATTTTTGATAAAAATGTAGTCTTTTGTATAGTTATAGATTACATTTTTTTGATAAAAATGTAGTCTAAATGTATTTAAAGACTACGTTTTTTTAACTTTTAACTACGTCTAAAAACGTAGTCTAAACGAGGGACTTTTAATTACACTAACACTTTTAACTACACTCACCTAAACTACAGTTTAAAAATGTAATCCATATATAAAATACTATATTTTTAGACATAGTCTAATTAAAAAATTATTGTAGTGTCTTTCTAATATTAGTGCTAGAATGAGAATGACATGTGTAAGCTTTGTGACCAGATTTTCTACATTTGAAATAAATAATTTTAGTTGATTGACTAGGTGGCACAAAAATATTTTTCACAAATTTCTATTTTCCTCTACCCGATCGGCGCAGACCTCTGAGAGTTCTTCTATGGTCGGTCGCACCGTACTTCGATTGGATGCCGATGGGATGTAAGTATATACTAAATGTTACTATATGTTTGTGTTTTTAAGTTAATTACTTATTTTAATTAGTTTTTTTAATAGCTTTATTGAGCATCATACTATATCGAGCCGGATCATCTCTATATTTCAGAGCCGTGCTGATCCCAGTGGCTACGATTGGCACCATGTATCTGCGGCCACGAGGGAGTTTTATTTTTCAGAGTTTCAAGTAAACTTTTTAAATACATTTTATAAGTGATATAAAATTTTCTAATCTTAATATATTCTAAAACTAACTGTTTATTCCAATGTAGAAGAAGTTTACGTGGGACCCTAAGGGCAGCATGGAATGCTCTTACGGCACGCCGATACTCCGACATGCTTTATCGTTGGAGGAGTTTGGGTGACCGTCCAGAGCATATCCTGAAGGGTATTTGGGCCAGCTGGCAGCTGGCATGGCAGTCCGAGGCATGGATCAGGAGGTTCGCATCAGCCAGCATGAACCGCCGATCTGAGAAGGGTGGTCATGGCACGGGCCTCTCCTGTGACACTGCTGGTTCCATTTCTATTCAGGAGCATAGGCGTCGTATGGTAAGAAATCATAAACAATTTAAATACTAATTTAGTAATTAACAAAGACTTGCATTTATATTCTTTCTTCTGCTTTTGTAGTCCGAGCAGGAGGGCAGAGATCCTGGTGAGTTTCGTCTATTCAGGGCGACACACATCAGGAAGGACGGTTCCTGGGTCGATACACGATCACAGAAGATTGGGGTAAGAAATTAGATTTATATTTTATTTATTTACTTTTTAATATTTTATTCATCTTTATATATTGATTCATTTGTCATTGATTTTATAACTCAAAGGCATGAGTCGAGGAGCTGTAGTCTCAGGCTTCGCAGGTTGACTCTACTGATGGGGGGCCGCCCATCGAACTCTCACCAGAAGAGAGTCGACATGTGTTTTGAAGGCTGTTAGTGCCCAGTCGCGAGACCGTAGGGTCTATGGTTTGGGCACCAGAGTTTCTAGATATTTTTTCCATTAGGGCTCCAGTTCGCGTGGTTCTGGCGATATTCCTCCCAAGTAGATAGACGACATATGGAGATCTATCAAGGAGAAAGTTCGCGAGGAGGTTCGGAAGGAGCTCTCAGAGATAAGAGAGCAGATGCATCAATTGCATGATTTAGTTTATCACTGTCGCAGGGTTTATCCCAACCTCCGCAGCCTCCATAGCCGCCTACAGACACATGATGTATTTTTTTTCACTACTTGATGTATTTTTTTTATTTTTTCTGTTTTGTATATGAAAAATTTAAATAATTAATAAAATAAATTTTTATCTATTTTAAAAATTTTGTAATGGTTGTTTTGGTCAATTGTATTAGCAAGTTTAATTTACAATATTTAATTTTTTTTAAATTAATATAATTTTTTTAAAAAATTAAAAATTAATTTATTTTGTTTTTTTAAAAAAATAAATAAATTAATTAGCGATGCTATTTTTCATCACAATTAATTTATAAAATTAATAATTATGTTATTTTAATTTTTAAAATAATTAAATTAACTAGTTAGCGACATAGTTGTGACAAGATTTTACGTCGCAAATATTTTTAAAAAATTTATTTTTAATATAGCGACGCATTAGTATGCATCGCAATTTTTTTAAAAAAAATTAAAAATTTAATTTAATTTATTTTTTTAAAATATAAATTCATTAATTAGCGACGCTATTTTTCGTCAAAATTAATTTAAAAAAATTAAAATTTTTTTAAAATTTTTTAAAAAAATTTTATTAATTAGCGACTCAATTGCGATGAGATTGTCTGTCGCAACTATTTTTTAAAAAATTATTTTTTAATTAGCGACGCATTCAGTATGAGTCGCAATATTGTGACGCATTTTGTTGCGTCGCAATATATTACGATGCATTTAGTGCGTCGCAGAGAGTCGCTGTTAAGCGACGCAACTGCGACAAATTGAGATTGCATCGATCATTTTAGCGACGCCTTAATTGCGTCGCTAATGCGTCGCTAAACAAGCTATAGCAATGCATTTGCGATGCATTTGGGCATCGCTATATTTTTATTTTCTTATAGTGATAGCTCTTTGATTATCAAGAATCATTTGCAATTTTGTAAAGCTTAGAATAAATTTGTCAACAATAGGATTGAGTTTTCAATTTTATTCCTCAAATTTTGATTTTCTTGACACAACAAAATTTTCTTTTGAAATTTTTTTTTCAAAATCAAATTTTGAATTTAAATTTTTAAATCCTTATTTTTTAAGCTTAAGTTTATAAAATTATTAATCAATTCATAAAAGACATCATACAATTTATCAAATAAAAAATTATCTAAAAAGCTGAAACTAACCTTTTTCATTATTTGCTATGGAGCATCGGTTGACAAACTGGCGAGGTTCGGGACATGACAGGGCATAGGGGTGCGCCAAGCAGCACAGCATAGGAGGCGCCGAGTAGTAGATGCGCTAGCCTTGGGAATATGCAAGTGGAGGCCAATGCACGTGCACCAAGGGTGCGCGCAGATGCGACGTGGTGTGGTGGCATGATGTGGCGGATGTGTGGATGTGGGAGGCATGCTACACATGTCGATTGGCTAGGACATGTTAGCGCGACGTGGCAAGGCATGTAAGGCAACAACGTGCAAAAATGGAAGGCACGCACAGGTTCGGCAAGGCCAGCGAGTGGCTGAATTTGGGTGGATTCGGCACACACTAGATAAGAAAGCTACAACCCAAGATGGCAGGCAGGCAACCTACGAAGCGTGCAGGCGCACACAGATCTGGCAACCCGTGCTAAGGAAGGCAGGCGATCAGAATTAGGATCTTCTGCATCTTAAACTAATGGTGAGAATTATTTTATATTTAATATGTAAAACATTATTATTATTGATGTATATAAATATTATTAATTTAACTTTGATTGATATTACTTTTATACATTTTTATGGATACTATTTATCTTATTTTATGAAATAAATTTCTCATTATGAATTTAAATTTTCATCTATAAATTTTATTATATGCATTAATATATTATAATAGAAAATAATATTAAATTTATAAAAAAAATTGATGATTTTTTTAGATTTGTAATAGAATTAATAGTGATAGATTAGTGATGAAAATATTAGTAATTGATTAATGGAGAATAATGACGGATGACTAATAATTTTTTTGTCACTAATTCATTAGCAAATTATGATGGCATAGTAATGAAACTATTACTGAAAAACATTCTGTCACTAATCTATCACTAGATTATGACGGAATAATGATGAGTAGTTTGTGACGTACGGGTGATGAAAGTCTTGGTGATCATTTGTCAATAATTTATCATTAAATTATGATTAAATTATGATGGAATAGTGATGAAAATATTTATGATGATAATAATGAGTGATGAATCATCCGACACAATTCATCACAATTTCGTGATAGAGGCATTCTTATTCGACTACTATAATTTAGCAACAAAAATGTATTCCATCACAAATTTCTGACGATTAATCTGTCACAAATCCGTCACTATGTTTTGTGATGGATGCTTTTTTCATCATTAAAATTAGCGACGGTGAAAATTATGATGACGGAATTTTTGTTACTAATCTATCACTAAATTCGATTTGTTACGAAATAGTGACAAAAATTTTGGTCACTATTATGCTATTTTTTTTTAGTGGAATCTTCTCGCTTTTTATTGATCAATTAAAAAGGAAGGTAAAGGATTGATAATTTGATAGAGAAAGTGATATATTTAAATTTTAGCTTCTGCAATTGCTTTTTACATATGTTAAGATTTAGGAGGCCTTGAGGTTTGTTTTAAGAGTACACAGCCGTGTCATGGTACCCCTAAGCCGGGTTTAGAATTGAGGGTCATGATAGCTTTATTGTTGTTGTTATTGTATATATATTCAATAGTCACTAATAAGATAGATTTA
The DNA here is from genome assembly GCA_900491605.1 of Calamus simplicifolius. Lineage (NCBI taxonomy): Eukaryota > Viridiplantae > Streptophyta > Magnoliopsida > Arecales > Arecaceae > Calamus > Calamus simplicifolius. Next base: position 505,333 of record UESW01004600.1, read on the forward strand.
ATAGTTTATTCTATATATGAATTTAAATTATTAAAGCTCCATCAAAATGTATGCTCCATGTCCTCTCAAAATTAAATTCATCTATAAGAAAATACTCTTATTTGCATATTCCAAATATTTTATACTTCTACTTCCTCCAAAGGTTCATATATTCACTAAATTATCAACAATCAAAGAACACCAAATGACCTCAACTTTAAAGGATCCGAAAACATTAAATAATCATGAAAACCCTTGACAATTCCATCCTTATTAATTAGTAATTGTCTAGTCATTTCCTCTAATCAACTATTGATTTCTCATCCCATTGAAATAAACTATACGTCTATCCGCCTACTAAAGCTAAATTTATTTTGATCTTGAAAATTAAGATTTTTTTATTTAAAATAACCTTTGGCAAGCCTTTACACTTATTTCTATCCATTCCCTCTTCCAGAATAGGATATCACAACTCTTCCAATTAATGTAATTTCCAAATCTTATCCATAATTCTTTGCTCTCACACCTTAAGTTCCTTCTTAATAAATCATAATTTTGCCTCAAAAATATCTAATAGCATAACGAAAAGTCATCGACTATACTAAATATCAATAATTATTTAAATAAAAAAAACATAGTACATTATAATCCTCTATATAATGCAAAATGTGTTTCCATGACTAATCCTTCTACCTATCAATTTCCCAAGAGATATATGCTAGTAGTGTGAACACGTTTGACTCTAGGAAATGTTAACAATTTGGTAGGAGTTAACCATACCAACATCCTTAATAAGATTAGTCAATTTTTGAGTTTGAGGTTGGATCAACAGAACCTATTTCTTCAAAATAAATTAAAGATTCATGATTAAGATAATCAGCCCTTAATAAAAAAAACTTTTGACCTCTATAATAAGAAAAAAATTTATAAGCATATCTCATTCAATTTAGATTTTATCCCATCTCACCACTAGTTAGTTTGAACCTTAATGATCTATAACCTATGCTTTGATACTACAAAATCTATGACACCTCAACATATTGACCCAAGCCAAGATGTGAGGGACAATCACATATCTTGCAGGGTCGAAGTTGCAGAATATATTAGGCTTTCTTGAAATCTCCACTGTCATATGTACAAACAATTAAAAAAAAGGGTGATTAAGTAATGTTGAACACAAATTAGTAGAATTAATAAAATTTCAAGTTCATAGTTTATATTGAACCAAAAAATTATCGTCTCCAAAGTAATAAATCAAAATATAACATAATTTTTCGATCAACTACTAGACGAAACTAAAAAATAAGAAAGATGAAAATATCTCTAATGGTTCAACAAAAATCACTTGATGTGATTCACACTATTTCTAGATATTTGAAAAAGAGCAAGAAAGAATGATGAGCTAGTAACTTAAAAAGTAACCTTTATTCCTAGTTGGATTCAACATATCAAGTATATAAAATACAAGCATATATGTATGTGTTTGCGGACACACATATGCACATATATATGTATGTATGTGTGCATCTATGTATATATATGTGTGTGTATGCATATATGCATGAATGTATGTATGTGTGTGTATATATATATATATATATATATGTATGTATGTATGTATGTATGTATGTATGTATGTATGTATGTATGTATGTATATATGTTGATAGGTAACTATATATGTGTGTAGAGAAAGATAGATGTGGTTACATTCATGTATAACCAAGCCAAATCCAGTCACTTCCTCACCATTAGATTTACATATAATATCAAAGCTTCCACTAACCATCATTTCCTACTCTAAAAAAAAAAGAAGCATTCATGAAAGAGGACATGCATTTATGAGATGGAACAATATACTATCATATCCCTATACCACTATAGCATAAGCAAAAGAATTTGATACAATGGTATAGGTATATTACATCTTACATCATATTCTTGTGCTGTAGTATCACATCTCTGTGCTACTAGATACAACAACATAAGGAAATATTTCTATAGTGGAGGCGTGGACTATATTATCCTATCTCATAAATGTCTTTCCTTTTTCAAAAAAACAAGTAGCTAATAGTGGTAAATAGATGGCTTTTTAGCTTTGAAATTCGTTCGTATTTAATAATAAGGAAGATGACCAGATTTAGTTTTAGTTATACGTGATGCAGTCAAGTTTATATATACACGCACACATATATATATTTATGTATGTGTGTATAAAGTAATTTGCAAGTCTAGGACATAAGTTCACAAAGATAATGCTAATTAAAATGTAATATGAATTGTCAAAATATGCAATACATCAATTCAAAAAACCCTTCTTTCTCGGAATCATTTTAAAATTTGATCACTTAGTTATTGTAACTATGATTATGTTCAATCCTATGACAAGGTCGACAAGATTAGCTGCTATATATAAAACATGTTGACAATGGTCATATACTACTGATCACCCTAATAACTAGGCCCAAATTAAGGAAACTAGATTTGAATTATATTAAAAATATGCTAATGAATAGCATGTGTTAGTGACCGCCCTACTTGCTCAAACTAAAAGGAAACCCATTTCTTTCCATGCAAGAGATATACATAAGTTCAAAAATGAAATATATTTCTGAACATGTGTGAAAATATATTAATACGCGTAGCGTATGCTATCGATCTCCTACTAACTTGGCTTGAAGAAACTCATTCCTAAACATGGACAACCAATGGTCAATTTTGATGGTTAAGTCTGAATCATAAAGATTAAGATAATATTGGTTTCAAATCAATTTTTCACCGTAATATAACACTTTGAGTTTTTAATTCTTGTATTGTTCTGGAAGACTTGTAAAGATTATTCAATTGAGATTTGTAATCAAGGCTTTGTAAACATTTCAATGTCCAATGGCAATTTGTAGCAAGTTGGGTGAAGTAAAAATTAAAATCTAGAGGTTTGAAATGCCCCAGAACCCCCTTGGATGAACCAACAAATGAGGTCTAAACCTTGTTTTCTTGGTAGTTGGCTATATCCTCATGTAAGTTCCCTACTTTCCCACCGAAACACTCCTGATAGCCGGCATAGTAGCTGACTATAATGAGTGAACTCTATGTGATGGCCACAGAGATAGCCGGCTAGCATGTCGGCTATCTCAAGGGAACTCTCTGTTTTTATGGGATGAAGTGGATTTTGAGTTACAATAGTTGGCTAGGGAGTCGGTTACCTTTATTTAAAACCCTTCAAAAGCCATTTGAAAGATTGAACAGGGACAAGATGAAAAAGAAAAAGTAAGAGCAAAATTCAAGGTTAAGGTAGAGCCAAGTAGACTTCAAAGAGTGTACTTTAAGAGTTTAAAGGGCAAAGTGAAGATTTCCTTAGATAATTAAAACCCACTAACTCATTCCTTAACCCTTAAGCCATCGCATGAAGAAAAAAATAGGAAGAAAAGAGAAAGAGAGAGTTCAGCCATGGGAAAAGAAGGAAGGAAAGAAAGAAGAAGAAGAAGAATGAAAGAGGAAGAAGAGAAGAGAAAAACCAAGAGTTTTTATACTACTTTCTAAGGTAAGCCCGCTTACCCTAAGCATGAGAATAGTATTAGAGTCTTGTGATTAAATATAAATGAGATGTTAGTATGTGTACCTTGGAATATATGAAAGGATGAAAGAAAATTATGTTAGAATGTTAAGCATAGAGCATGCATGCATAACTGCATGGAATCTTACGTGTATGTAACCCTGATATGCATATGTGATGAATTAGGTCAAGAGATTGGTTATAAGGAATCAGAGCAAGAAAGATAGCAGCCAGTCAAGAGTGCTAGCAGCTAAAATGAGTGGGTTTCTTATCTAGCTTCATAAACTATTTTGAGATATCATGTGGATGTTTTGCTATGGACCTGAACCATGACATATTAAGTATAATGTTTCAAGGGGTTTTAAATATGGAAAAGAAGAACTAATTTATGATGTATTTCAAAGCAAAGCATGAGCTTAAAGCATATTTTAAAGCAAAGCATGAGCATGTAGCATATTTCAAAACAAAGCATGAGTTTCATAGTATGAGAATAAAGTAAAGCATGAGTTTCAAAAGCATAGAGATTTCTCAAAGACACTAATTCTAGAAAAGCATATGTTTTGAGCAAATATGGATTTACTTTTGGTGTATATTTCAAAGAGATGCATGGGCATCTAAGTATAGCAATGTTTCAAAATTCAGTTGCTATGAGTATTTTAAAGCATGCATCATAAAGAGCATCTGGACACCTATGGGATTGATCACCTTGTAGGTCGAACTGTAGCATGAGCCTTGAACATTACTTACAGTAGTACCTTCTTGCGATTCGATCGAACTATGATCTCGAGGCCAAAAAAAGTACAAGCTAAACCAAGCCCAGTAGGGTAGATTGCAAGCAGCCCATGGGAGCAAAGAATCATAGCTTGATAATGAGCTTGTTTACTATATAGCCCATAGTGGGGCACAGAGAAAACCCGAGGTCCCAGGGTTAAGGGACAAAGCTCATTTATCCGGTGAACCACATAGGTAAAGGGTGCTATTTGTATGAAAATCCATTGAAGAACATGCACTCGATAAGAGTACACTTATAGAAGGACAACTGTAGGGAGATATTTTAGAGGCAGCACACACAGTCCAGCATCATGAGATTTTCAAAAGCTTGCATTTGGTTTTAAAAAAGCCTATGGGCAAAGCATACCCTAGTGAAAAAAAGTTTTAAAAAGAAATACCGATGGGCAAAGTATATCCCAATGGGGATCAAAAAGAAAAGAACAGAAAAGCTAGGCTGAAGAAAAGTAGGTTTCGATGAGAGACAAGAAAGCACATTCAGTTTTCAGAAAAGCATTTGCATGTTTTTTAAAGAAAAACAGCATACATGTTTTACATGAATGATTTTATCTTTCACTGGAAAATGATTGATGTAGTATTTCAGTTTGAGATATATTATGAGTTTTCTCTTATCATTTCAAAAAAGTGTATTTATTTATCTGTGTCATTATTTTTTCAGTGGGAAAACAATTGTTACACCATTTCAAATAGAGTTATATTATTGGAAGCATAAGCTATATTATATGTTTTCTATTATCATACTCAAAAGTGTATCTTGCTTTATTCATGCTATACAGTGTTAGTATATTATTGAAAGGATGATTTTGTTCTCCTTCTCCCCATTATTAGATAGCTATCTAGTCATTGGGACTTAGGTCTCACCCCTATATTGTTGAATTTTTTTCTTACCGATCAGTAAGCTACTTGGCAACTAGAAGGTTGGCCTTGGACTTGGATCATTAGCTACATATTTTGTAACAATTTGACAACTTGGAGGAGTCAAATTGAATGTAAATGTATGTATAAATATATTTGTATTTTGAGATCAATGGAAACAATTATGTATGGATGTATATAATCATGATATGGTGATGTATTGTAGACTTAAACTAGATGTATGAAATGGTTTTTATTGCGAAATCAATTGTGAATGTGATATTTAAAGTTGTGCTATGAAGATAATGTTGATATGGTCTAAAATCTAGTAAAGCAGTGTATGAGAGTATTATTCTTATTTGACAGGGTCAAATTATGCTATGATATAATTTTTGAGAAAATGTATAAATTATTTGAGCAGATTAAAAAGTTTTAAATAAGACTAGAAGTTTTGTGCATGCAACTTATGGCAATTGGATAGGGTCTACTAAGGATTTATGATGCGCAACATAAAGACTAGTAGAACTCTACCTGATTTCCATAGGTTAGCATGATTGTTGGGAGAGGAACCCGACAGGTATGGTATCAGAGCATAGGTTATTAGCGTTGGCTTCCCCATCCTCTTCTGGGATAACTGACAATAATCTGTGCACCTATAGTAATCGGATAGAGTTTTACTAGGCTGTATGTAGTGCTCCATAAAGACCTAGAAAACTCCAACAAATTATCACAAGCGACAGACACCCAAAATTTACATCCTGTTAAAAAAATTTATTTTGATATTTGCAAGCAATTTATCAGATCACATTCATAATTTACAACAAAATCATAAGTACATACATTATACTCATAATTTTCTCCAAAATATAAGTCTTTCATTTATATCCAAATAAGTATCATACATCACCACATCTCACTGTACATAAACACATATACATATACATAAATGTCACCCCATACTACCTTAATATACAAAGCTATCATCTATACTCTTTGCATCCTAACAGGCTTTAGCAGCTAAGGGTCCCAATCCTGCAACCTTGATCCTACCAAACAGACTCTGATCTAAAAATAAAATATCAACAACAGAGGGGTGAGATTGAAGTCCCAGTGACGGGATAACTATCTAGCCATGAAAAATTGAGATCCACATAATCACGTTTCAACAGTATGCAAATACAATATAGCATATATATACCAAAGTACATTTATAACATGATATTCGATAACGTAAAACATAGCTTATTCTTCAAATAATATACATCTTTAACTGAATATCACACACCTTTTTGCAATGATAAAAGGTAACTTGTAAGCTAGCTTATGCTTGCAATAATATACCAATACTGAAATACTCTATAAATAACTTTTTCTACCAAAAATATCTCATTTATATGAAAATCCATGGATGATGCATTTCTTTATAAACCACAAAAATCTCATTTATGAAGTCCAGCTTTTTTTTTTTCTTCTTTCTTTGATCCCAACTAGGATCTAATTTGCCCACTGGCATCTCATATAAACCATCCCTACTGGGATAAATGCTTGGCCCACTAGCCCTTTTTAAATCACAATACAAGCTTTTTAAGAGTTGCCTATTGGCATTTCTTTTTTAAATCTAAATACAAGCTTTTAAATCTCATGATGTTGGGTTGTGTATATAATGTCTCTGAGGTACCATCCTACAGTTGTCCTCCTGTAGGTGTACTCTCATCAAGTGCATGACTGGCAACATGATCTTCACACAAATAGCACTCCTTACCTATACAGTTCATCCAGCAAAATGCTTTGTTCCTTAACTCTGGAACCTCGGATTTCCTTTCTGCCTCCATGGGCTATATAATAACCAGCTCCACTAAGTTATGATTCCTGCCCTTATGAGTTGCTTACAACCTACTCCACTGGGCCTGGTCTAGTGTGCACTCACCCCTAATCCCGAGGTTCATCGTATGATCGAATCGCAAGGAGGTGCCGGTTTAATGGTAGTGTGCAATGCTCATGCTACGGCAAAGTCAGGGTCATCAGCCCCATAGATATCCGAATGCTCTATATGATACATGCATCCAAAACATGCTCTTTTTAATAATTTACCATGCAAATATGTCATGAATACATCTAAAATCCACATAACAGAACTCATGCTTTATTCTTTTTCTCAAACTCATGCTTTAACTTATGTAATAAAACCCATGCTCAAAGACTCATGCATCAAAAATCCATGCATCAGAATATCATATATAAGGTTCTTATTTTTCATATTTAAAACACATATAATACTTTACTATCATATCACAGCTAGGTATTAAACATTACCCCACTAGCTCAAAATAAAATTTTTAGTGCTAGATGAGAAACCCACTCAACTTAGCAAATTGCTCTTTTACTGGTACTCAACTCCGGTGTTTCGCTTTTTGAAACAACCCTCTTGATTTAGGTCATCATATAGACACAGTGACTATTAGGATCACCTGCATGCAAGGTTTCTTTGAAACTATGCATTCATGCTCTAACCTTTGATATCACATAATTGTCTTCCATCCTTTCTCTATTTAGGATAAACAAGAAATCATCTCATTTACAATACTCTATAAAAAATTTATGCTATACTAGGTTTAGGAAAGCTATAGCTTACTTGAAAACTAGCTCCTCCAAGAGCTTTCCCCTTCCTTTCCTTCTTCTTCTTCTTCTTCCCTTTTTCTTCTTTTCTCTCTTTCTTTCTTTCTTTCTTTCTTTCTTTCTTTTCTATCCAATTCCCCTCTCTCCCATTTTCTCTTTTTCTGATGACTTAGAGGCTAAGGCACAAATAGCTTAGAGGCTAAGGCATGAAAAGGGGTTTTAAAGAGGTTTTGCAAAATTTCCATTTGCTCTCAATAATTCTTAACACACACTTTTTAAAAAGTACGTGGCTCACTCATAACTATGATATTTTGCCCTTAGCAAAATTAGCAAATGGCCTCGAAGTCATTTTCGACTTTGCCCCTAAACATATATATATATATATATATATAAACTTTCCAAAGTTTTGCTAATATCTTGAACAATAGTGCTCCTATAATCACACACGAGATGTCCATCAAACCCTCTTGAAATAGTACACCATTCTATAGTCACCATTAAGTTACTACCCAGCCACTTTTTTAATTATCAATGCATAAGGAATGAGCCATCTCTGATAGTCCTTGATAAGTATATAAATACTAGCCATAGAAGTATTAATTTATTGATCAAATTATTATTATTATTTTAAATTTGATACTTTTATATAATACGTTTAGGAAAGACTCTGCCAACTTGAAGAACTCAATTTGTGAAGTCCAACGATATAAACAACACTCAAATCAGACTTAACACGGGCTCAAAATGGAATTTTCAAGATTTAACCTAGGAATTTCATGCAGTCCTAGAGTGGGCTCCAGTAGGTCACAAGTTGACTCGAGCAGGATGTAGATTTTCTCCCTTTCTCTATAAAACTATGTGAGTCGACTCAAGCCTTGCGCGAGTCAACTTGAGCACGATGCAGAATTATGTCTTACTATTTTTCTGATTGAGTCAACTCGCCCACTATGGGAGTCAGCTTGAGAGCATGCCAAAAGTGTCAAACCTGTGACAAAGCATGCCAGAGTCGACTCCCACAGTAAGGAGTCAACTCTAAGTGCTAAACATGACACTTAAAGGCAAACTCAAACTCAAACTTGATTTTTCTTATAATTTTGACTGATTAAAAACTTAAATCTCTGAAATACTTTATCAATTCACTTGCAACAAAAGAAATATACTATATAGTGTTTATTATTGATCAAAAACCAATATAAGGGTCAACACAAAACATTTAAAAACTCAGAATGTTACAATTAGGTTGTAGGGGCATAAGCATGAGTATAGCATAATTAAGCATAGTTTTGAATGATGAATCTGATCAAATGAATTATGTTTTATAGGATGGTTTATACCAAGACAAGAAGGGTTTCAAGAAGAGATAGAGGCAGGGGTCAGAGTAGACCTAGAAAGTTAGATAGAGAAGGCCAACCTAGTAGAATAATTTATAGTGATTCACTCTCTAATGAGGTAGGATTAGAGGCATCTCCAGAGTAGATGCATGACTCTCATTCACAGTCAGCTACCTCAGTGCCAGTAGTCCATACCAGGCATAGGCTCAGGGGCCGAGTATGCTAGATCTGGTGGGGATGATCACTTAGATAGTGGTAGTAGCAGTGGGTGCTAGTTTTAGTTTACAGTCTAGAAATATTGAGGCAGAGAAGAATGTAGAAAGAGCCAGAAAATTAGGGGCTCTAGAGTTCGAGGGAAAAGAATGTAGAAAGAGCTAGAAAGTTAGGGGCTCTAGAGTTTCAGGGAACCAATGACCCTATTCAGGCTGATGCTTGGCTTCAGAAAATAGAAAAGTCTTTAAGGTGATGAAGTGCTCAAAGGAGCAAAAATTAAACATAGCTTCCTTTTTGTTGGAAGGTAGAGCTCAGTATTGGTGAAGGTTTATTAGTAATAGATAGCCACAAGGAGTAATGATGACCTGAGGGGATTTTAAGAAGGAGTTCCATCAGCAATATTACTCAGAGGTATATAGAGATCAAAATAGAAAGAAATTTCTTAATTTGACCCAGGGAAAGAGGTCTGTGGTTGAGTATGAGGCCACTTTTATTGAGCTATCCTGATTTGCTGAAGCCTTGGGGGTGGATAAGAGGGAGAAATGTAGGCTATTTTAGGATGGGCTAAATCTTTCAATCAAGGCTAACACCAGCATGCAGTATTACAATAATTATATTGAGCTGGTGTAAGGGACTCTCAGAGCAAAACAGATTGAAAAGGAGTTCCTCAGTAGAAAGCAGGAAAGAATAAAGGAGTGCACCTAGTTTCTCTTTGGGTGCAGGAGGAACTCAACCTCAAGAGACCCTAGAGAGTGGGGCAGCATAGTGCTAGTTATAGAGCTCCTATAGATGCTGATAGAGGATCAAGATCTATGTCAGTATCCAGCCCAATCTAGAAAAAACCAGCATATGGAGGGGTACCTTAGGCTGCTAGTAGTAGAGTAGTAGGAGAGGCAAAAAGCCAGAGCCACCCCTATAATGGAGGGAGAGCTGTACCTTAGTGTAGTATCTATGGGAGGATGCACTTTGGAGAATAAAAGAGGAATAATAGAAGATGCTATATTTGTAGTCAGTTGGATCATTTGAAGAGGAACTACCCTAGGAGAGTATAAAGCAATGATCACCCTTATGGGTTAGTTGCCCCTAGAGCATAGCCTGTCAGGAGAGGAGATAGCAGTGCCCTAGCTTCAACTAGTCAGATGAGCCTAGTGCCAATCAGTAAGGAATGACCTCAAATGTTCCAAGGATGAAGCTAGAGTTTTTGTAATGATCAGGTAGAAGGCACATGTCAATCTTGATGTAGTGACAAGTATGCTACCCATTAATGATCATAATGCTTATATTTTAATTGATTCTATATCTACACATTCATTTATATTAGTAGAATCCACCAAGCATTTAGACAATGAAGTAAGCTTTTTGGGTAGTCAGTTAGCAGTATCTATGCCAGTAGGGAGACCATTCATTGCAGACCAAGTGTATAAAGATTGTATAATTTTTGTAAAGGGCCAAGAATTGCTAGCAGATCTGATTCCATTGAATTTAAAAGAATTTGATGTTATCTTGGGGATTGATTGGTTATCAATGCATAGAGCCAAAGTGGATTGTTCAAAGAAAGAAGTAATGTTCATACTTCAGATGTTAGAGAGGTTTGTTTTATAGGTGAAAGGAGAATGTCACCCTTAGATATGTTCATACATCAGATGATTTCAGCCTTGGTAGCTAATAAAATGCTGAGAAAGTGATATGAAGCCTTTCTAGCATGTGTGGTGAAATTAGAAAGAAGTGGTCCAGAGTTAGCAAACATTCATGACGAGTTGTCAAGGTTGCCACCAAAGAGAGAGAGAATTTAGCATAGATTTGATTCTAAACACCAGACCTATAGCCAGAGCACCCTATAGAATGGCTCCAGCAGAATTGAAAGAATTGAAAGTCTAACTTCAGAAATTGCTTGATAGAGGGTTCATTAGACCCAGTGTTTCATCCTGGGAAGCACCTGCATTGTTTGTAAAGAAGAAAGATGGTACCTTAAGATTATGCATAGATTATAGATAGCTTAACAAAGTAATCATTAGAAATAATTATCCTTTGCCAAGGATAGATGATTTATTTGATCAGCTTCAAAGGGTACCAGTGTTTTCAAAGGTTGATCTTAGATCTAGGTGTCACCAATTAAAGATAAAGAATGAATGTGTCAAAGATTGCTTTCAGAACTAGATATGGTCATTATGAATTTTTAGTAATGCCTTTTGGCTTAACTAATGCTCCAGCTGCTTTTATTGGATTGATGAATAAGGTGTTCCAAGACTTTTTGGATAAATTTGTAATAGTATTTATTAATGATATCTTAATCTATTCTAGAAGCAGAGAGGAGTATGAGCAGCATTTGAGGATAGTATTGCAGATCTTGAGGGAGAAATAATTATATGCTAAATTGAGTAAAAGTGAATTTTAACTGGATGAGGTAAAATTCTTAGGACATATGATCTTAGCCAAAAGTATAATGGTAGATCCCCATAAAGTGGATGCCATAATGAATTGGGAAGCACCTATCAATCAAACATAGGTGAGAAGTTTCTTAGGCTTAGTAGGATATTATAGAAGATTCATAGAGAACTTCTCAATTATTGCTTCTCCCATGACTAAGCTGCTAAGAAAGAATATTAAATTTGAATGGTTTAGTGAATGTCAAGAGTATGGATGAATTGAAAGAAAGTTGATTTTAGCTCTACTACTTACCCTCTCAGATAGTACAGTAACTTTATGGTATATAGTGATGCATCTCTTAAAGGATTGGGGTGTGTACTGATGCAAAGTGAAAAAGTAATTACTTACATTTCTAGACAGCTAAAGCCTCATGAGAAGAATTACCCCACCCATGACTTAAAACTAGCAGTAGTAATTTTTGCATTGAAGGTTTGTAGACACTATTTATATGGGAGAAAATGCCATATATTTACGGATCACAATAGCCTAAAGTATATTCTAACTTAAAAGGAATTGAATCTCAGGCAAAGGAGATGGATAAAGCTGATAAAAGATTATGATTGCACCATAAAATATCACCCAGGGAAAGATAATGTAGTGGCTGATGCTTTGAGTTGGAAGTCCATGGACACTTTAGCTTCCATTAGAACTGTGTAGTTACCTCTTATGTTAAAATTTAGAGGATTAAATGCAGAGCTTGCAATAGATAGATCAGGAGCCTTACTAGCAAATTTCAGAGTTAGACCAATGATGCTTGAGAAAATAAGGGAGGCTCGAATGCAGGATCCACAGTTGCAAAAAGCTAGAGAATTAGCCCAGAATGGATCCCAGTTAGAATTTTTAGTTAGGGGTGATGGCATGTTGCTATTTAAGGGCAGAATATGTGTGTTAGCAATGAAATTATTAAAGAAGCAAATTTTGAAAGAAGCACATGGCTCAACTTATATAATGCATCTAGGAAGTACCAAGATGTATAAAACTATTAAGCAAAATTATTGATGGAATGGAAAGAAAAAAGAGATAGCTGAGTTTATTTCTAAGTACCTAGTGTGCTAGCAGATTAAAGCAGAGCATCAGAGTTCAGCTGGTAAATTGTAGCCACTCTTTGTGCTATAATGAAAATGAAAGCATGTTACTATGGATTTTGTTGTAGGTCTCCCAAGCATAAGAGAAGGTAATGATTCTATTTGGGTGATAGTAAATAGATTGACTAAATCTATCCACTTCTTTCCTATCAATATTTTATTTACCTTGGATAGATTAGCTAAGTTGTATGTCAATGAAATTATGAGTATACATAGTGTGCTAGTATCTATAGTATCAGATAGAGATTCAAGGTTCATATCTCATTTTTGGGTAGAATTGCAAAAAGCTTTAGGCACTAAGTTTAAGTTTAGTATAATATTTCATCCCCAAATAGATGGATAGTCTGAGAGGACCATTCAGACACTGGAGGATATGCTAAGAGCATGTGTCATTGAATTCTCAAGTAGATGGAATGAACATTTTCCATTAATTGAATTTGCATATAATAATAGTTATCATATCATCATTGATGTGGCATCATATGAAGCTTTATGTGAAAGAAAATATAGAAATTCAGTGTGCTGGGATAAGGAAGGTGAGAGGAGGCTGCTAGGTCTTGAGTTGGTATAGCTCACTTAGATCAGGTTAAAATTATTAGAGCTAAGTTAAAAGCAGCCCAAGATAGACAAAAAAGCTATACATACAAGAAGCATAGAGACATAAAATTTGAGGTAGAAGATAAGGTATTTTTGAAAGTATCTCCTTTGAAAGTGGGTGTGGGCACCAGGATTAGACAGAGGTTACCGAGCTCATTATAGATTTCTTACTTTATGTTGGTTTGACTTTAAGTCCTATAATCAAGTTTTGTTGGTATGAGTCCAATAATTTTTATTTAGGTCAAGTCAAGATTTATTGAGTCAAAGTGTAAAAAGTTGAAGATCCAATACCATAAAGGAACACATTCAGTGTGCCACCTCAGCAGCCACATGGAATCCCAGTCAAAGTATACACCATCTACTTAATTAGGCCATTCAAAGATTTTTATGAAGTCATCTTAGCATAAAAAGAAGCAAATAAGCCCCCTATGGAAGGTAACTTGCCGCCCACCCCTTATGAAAAGCAGAATATGGCGCCATCTCTGATCTCTTTTTCTTGTTTCAAGATGCCGCCTATCTCCATATTTGGAAACAATATGGCATCCTTATTTTCTCTTTTTTTTTTCATGTAATTCAAGGGTTAGTGTTTATTATAAAAATACCTTATTTTTTCTTGTAGAAAAAGAATTGATAATTAATGAACAAAAGAGACTTCTTCTATTTTTTTGTGCTCCTGAGTATTGACACTTCGTGAGGGAGAGGATGAGAGGCCCAACAAATTCCAGTTTCAACACCTATTCCAAGCATCCCAGCCCCAAGACGCCAAGATGCTACGATCCTTAGATAAAGTCCTCCTTAACTCCAGAACCATCTTAAGAAAAGCAGAAATATCTGTAGGAGCATAGCTTCTTCTTTTAGGCACCCATCCCGAGAGCTGTGTATTTCAATCTTTTAGGATGAAAACTATCATTGTCTAGTAATCAGACCCATCCCTTCTCATAAGTTTTATTTTGTTGAAGAAAGAATATGTTCCAAGTAGTGGTTTCTCAACCCTAGAATCATGTTTTCTTTATTACTTAGTGAGTTATGTTCTGCAAATAGTTACTTTACTCTTCGCATATTCATCCTTAGTTTATTCTTACTCATTTTAGGAAGTAAAGCCCCTTAAAAGCTAAACCATTGCTCTACGTTAATCTCTTGCATGGTACATCCCATATCAATTTGGTATTAGAGCCTAGTTATTCATGCATAGTGCTGAAATTTTTTACATACAAAAAAAAATTGCATTGTTAGGATTTTATGCCTTCTGAGTCGGTATACGAAAGTATACTATCATGACCCATGGGTGTAATAAGCTATGGCCAGATATGAGACCCTTAGGTTAAAGTTTTAATGTGCTAATTGCTTGCTTGATGTGTGATTGCATTTGTGATTGCTTGAACTGCTTGATTTTTTTAACACATTGAACACCCCATTTATCTTTGCATCCATCAATCATTTAATTAATCTTCATTAAATCTATAATTTTCTTCTTATTTTCATATCTACAACATACTATATATATATATATATGCATATTTTACTTTAAGTTTTCACATGTGTGTGCATGCATCACTGAATTCACTTAAGGGCAACTTCTCTATCTCAGGTAAGGAAAGAATTTCATCACCTTTTCTTGGGCCCAAAACAATCACCCTCATCTTGATCCTAAGTGTTGATCCAATTATTGATTTTGATGAATAACAAAAACCATATGAGTATATCTCTTATGTTACTAATGATTTCAATTAAGTGTTTCAGGAATTTAAAAGGTTTAATTAATCAAAATCCAAGAAAAATTGAGTTTGAATCTATGTCTAGTGTCAAGTATCAAGTTTTAGACATTAAAGCTGACTCTAAAAGGATTAGAGCCAACTCTAGAGCGTATTAGAATAGTTTGGCACTTTTAGCACGGATTAGAGCCGACTCATGCAGAGATTAGATCCGACGCTAATTGAAAGACAATAAGTTCTCATTTTGCATCAAATTAGAGCCGACTCTTGTAGGGAATTAGAGCTAACCCTAATGTTAAAATAGAGACTGGTTTCTTGGGGCATAATTAAAGCCGACTCCTGCATTTGTTAGAGTCGACTTCAGCATGAAAAGATGTCGACCCCGCAAAAAGCTAGAGCCAACTCCATGATGAGCAAATGTTACCGTTTCGAGCATCCTGACTTAGAGCCGACTCCAGGCCTAATTAGAGCCAACTTTAATCTATTAGAGGTAGATTTCAGATGTGTCAGAGTCATCAAAACTTGTCTTTTCTCCAACAAACATCAATAGCTCTTTCCTCTTTTGTACTAAACACATCCATAAGTACATTCAATGGCTAGTTTTTATCTAAAGATGGATTAAGAGAAAATTATAAAAGGAGCCATTCGACCGTTTGAAAAAATAAAAGAAGAGAGGGAGAAAAATAAAAAAAAGAGCTCAGATACGAAATCCTTTGTTCAAAAAAGAGTTTAGAAAAATCCAAAGCATTCAAAAGCCTACTTTGAAGGATTTATATTAAATCAAAAGGAATAGCAAAGAGACCTGGTTTTCAAAAGCCTCTAAATCAACGTTTCTTCCAAAGCTTCAATCCTATCTTGAGGAAGATCATCCAAGAGGAGAAGCGAAAAGAAGAAAAAAGAAAAGCCCAACTTCAGAAATCTTTTAAATTAGGCTCTTCTATTTCTATTTTATTTATATTGCTTATTTGTTCATTTGAAGAGCTGAATCTCTGTTGTAACATTACTTTAATTACATTTAGTTATTTATTCAATCAGGTGATTGAATCAAGGGAAGGCAGATTAGCCTTGTGCAAGCTAGGTAGCTTGTGGTAGGTTTTGTGCTATTGAGCCTATGAAAATCGACTAGGTTCGTTATGATTCCATTATTGAAACAATAAGTTTGAGTTGTGAGCTTGTAAAATAACTCGACTATAATCAAAGAGATTATAGTATGGGCCTAAGAGTTGCTTGGGAGTGAATGTAGGTATAGCTAACACCGAACCACTATAAATCTTTATGTTTGTTGTGCTAGTCTCTCTTTCTCTCTACTCTATCTTGCATACTCTGTTTTTCATTCTTGCATCAACTCATTGCATTTATCCTATGCACTTTCACTTTGTGAAATTATTTTTAAGCGCCAAATTTTTTAAGAACCCAATTCATCCCCTCTCTTAGGTTGCCATATGGGCCAACAATTGGTATTAAAGCTAGTGCTCATCCTTCCTTGATCTAACAATCAAGAGCTAAATATCCAAATGGTGGCTAAGTTGGTTCTTCTTTTTCTGAGGAAAAATCCACAAATCATCCATCTTTGTTTAAGCGCACAAATTACTCATATTGGAATGCTAGAATAAGGATATTCATTCAAGCTTTAAACTATGATTTATGGAGTGTCATTATCAATGGTCCTAGCAATCCCACACACTTAGTTGATGAATCCATTATTCCTAAACCCGAAAGGGATTGAAATGAGAATGATCAAAAAATGGCCCAGCTCAATGCCAAGGCCATGAATGTCCTATGTTGTTCCTTGGATGCAAACAAATTCAACAGAATATCCACTTGCATCCTAGTCAAGAAGATATGGGATCGGTTGAAAGTTACTCATAAGGGTACCAACCATGTTAAAGAGTCCAAGATTAACATTCTTATGCAAAATATGAACTCTTTAACATGGATCAGAATGAGTCCATCACATGCATATGCACTAGATTTACCGACAGAGTGAATTGATTAAAAGTCTTAGAAAGGCCTATACTAATTCTGAACTTGTTCGAAAAAATCTTAGGTCTCTTCCAAGAGCATGAAAAACTAAAGTGACAGCAATCCAAAAAGCCAAAGATCTTAATAGTTTACCTTTAGAAGAGCTCCTTGGATCACTCATGACCCATGAACTCACAATGAAGCAACATCAAGAAGATGTAAAGAAGAAAAGGACAATCACACTAAAAGCTACTAAAAAAAATGAGTAGCAGTGAAGAAGATAAAGATGATGAAGACACCACTCTCCTTGCCTAGAAGTTCAAGAAATTCATGCAAAAAAGGAGGCCATTTCATTAAAAAAAAACTTAGTGTCAAAATGGAAGGAGATAAAGAGAAAGAGAAAGATCCCATGATATACTATAAATGTAACAAGCCTAAACATTATAAATCTGAATGTTCTCAGCTTAAAAAGGTATTTAGAAAGAAAAAAAAAGCATATGTTGTAACTTAGAACGACAGTGATGAATCTTCATCCGAAGATGAACAATGTAAAGTTGCCAACATGTCTTATGGCCAATGAAGAAGAGGTAAGTTCTGAAACCCCTATTTATGATTTTATCTTTGATGAACTTTATGATGTTTTTAATGAATTGCTTAGTGATTTCAAAGTTTTGAGAATAAAGAACAAAGATTTAAAAACTAAAAATCTAAATCTTCTCAAAAAGAAAGATGAACTTGCTATTGAATTTGAAAAGATAAAATCTGAAATGCAAGATTTAAAAAAATGTATATATGATTTCTGATGAAAATCTGAATTTAAAAAATGAAGTTAAAAAATATAAGAGTATTGTTGATAAGTTTACTTATAGCTTGGAAAGACTCAATTTGCTTTTAAATAATTAAAAAGTTATTTTTGATAAGTTGTTTTGGGTTTCAAACCATATAAGAAGTAAAAACTTGTTAACAATTTTTTTATTAAGAAATCGATTGAAAAAAATATTTTTTATTTTTGTTGTGGCAAGAAAGAGCATAAATTTATATTTGCAATCATAAAATACTTCATGCTGATGTTAAAGGTAAAATGATTTGGGTTCCAAAAGGAACCATATATGCTGCTACTAACCATGAAGGACCCAAGAAGGCTTAGGTACCTAAACATAAGATATGATTGCTTTATAGACGTGTCTTGCAGCCAAAGGATTAAAAAGAAAATGGTATCTTGATAGCGGCTGCTTAAGACACATAACGGATAACAAAGATCAATTTATCATCCTTGAAGCTAAAAAGGGTGGAGTGATGATCTTTGAAGATAATGGTCAAGGTCACATCATGAAAATTAATAAAATTCAGATCACTCCATCCACTTTTATTGAAAATATTTTATATATTGATGGATTAAAACATAATCTAATTAGCATTAGCCAACTATGCGATAAAGGTTTCAAAGTTTCCTTTGAAGCATCTATCTGCAAGGTATCTAATCCCATTGACAATAGTATTATCTTTGTTAAAAATAGAAATGGTAATGTATACTTAATTGACTTGGATAATTTATCTACAAGTAACCATTCCCTAATTGCTGATAATGCTAAGGTAAATGAGATTGGGTGGCTATGGCATCGTAGATTAGGTCATGCAAGCACACACTTGATTTCAAAATTGTTTAGAATGGATTTGGTTTAAGGACTTCCAAAATTAGATTTTGAAAATAATAGAGTTTGTGATGCATGTCAATTTGAAAAACAAACTAGGAACTCTTTCAAATCCAAAAATATTGTTTCAACTTCTATGCCACTCAAGCTACTACACATGGACCTTTTTGGACCTACTAGAACCACTAGTCTAGAAGAAAGAAATATGATCTTATGATAGTAGATTACTCTAGATTCACTTGGGTATTATTTTTAGCTCACAAAGATGAGACATTCTTGGTATTTCTAAAATTCTTCAAGAAAGTCATAAATGAAAAAATACTACCATAGTGTCTCTTAGAAGTGATCATGGAACTAAATTTGCAAATTATTTGTTTGAAGATTTTTGCATTGAAAATGGCATCCATCATAATGTTTTAGCACTTAGGACAACTCAACAAAATGGGTTGACAGAAAGAAAAATGACTCTATAAGACATGGCCCATACCATGCTATGTGAAAGCCAACTCCCAAAATACTTCTGAGCGGAAGCTATAAACACAGTATGTTACATCCTAAATAGAGCCTTGATTAGACCCATTCTTAAGAAAACTCTCTATGAACTATGGCATGATAGAAAACCAAATATTAGCTACTTTCATGCATTTGGTTATAAATATTTCATTCATAACAATGAAAAGGATAATTAAGAAGAGTTTGATGCTAAGTCAGAGGAAGGTATTTTTTTAGGTTATTCTACATCTAGCAAGGCATATAGGGTATTCAATAAGAAGTATTTGATTGTAGAAGAGACAATTCATGTAGTGTTTGATGAGTTTTTAGCATCAAGTTCAAAAAGAAAGATGATGAGGAAGGTACTAATATACTTGAAAGAGATTTTAAAAAATTGAATGTTGGTGTATCTTTAGATCATAAACCTAAAGCTAAGAATGATGACTCACATAAGAATAATGATATTGATACTACTCGTAATGATACAGATCTACCCAGAGATTGAAGATATGCTTATGGCCATCCAAAGACCTAATCATAGGTGATCCATCTTAATGTGTAAGAACTAGATCATCCATAAGAAATATCAATAATCATCTTGTATTTGTGTCTCATATAGAGCCCAAAATAATTAAGAAAGCTAAAAAGGATAGTTATTAGATGTTTTCCATGCAAAAGGAATTAAATCAGTTCTATAGGAATAAGGTAGGAACCTTAGTTGATAGACCCAAAGATTATCTAGTTGTAGGATCCAAATGGTATTTAGAAATAAGTTAGATGAAGATGGCATAGTTGTTAGAAATAAGGAATAAGGCTAGACTAGTTGCAAAGAAATATAATCAGGAAGAAAATATCGATTTTGATGAAACCTTTGCATCAGTTGCTAGATTAGAAGCCATATGGTTGTTACTTGCATTTGCATATCCAATGAACATTAATTTATTTTAGATGAATGTAAAAAGTGCAATTTTGAATGATTTTATAAATGAAAAAATTTATGTTGAACAACCACCTAGTTTTGAAGATCATGAATTTTCAAACATCTTTTCAAACTACACAAAGTACTTTATGGTTTAAAACAGACACCTAGAGCTTGGTATGATAGACTTAGTAAATTTTTGATTGAAAATAATTTTTCTAGAGAAAATGTTGATAAAACCCTATTTTTAAAAAGAAAAGAAAATGATTTATTAGTTGTACAAATTTATGTTGATGACATAGTATTTGGTACTACTAACAATCTTTTTTGTCAAGATTTTGTAAAGTTAATGCAAAGAGAATTTGAAATAAGCATGATGGGAGATTGAATTTCTTTCTTGGACTTCAAATCAAATAAGAAAGAGAGAAAATTTTCATTAATCAAACAAAATACATGAACAAAATTCTTAAGAAGTTTGGTATGTAAGTTGTCAAACCTCTTGGCATACTAATGAGTCCTTCACGCGAACTCGATAAAGATGAAGATGGTAAGAAAGTAGATCAAAAGCTTTATAGAGGCATGATTGGTTCTCTACTTTATTTAATAACTAGTAGATCTGATATTATATTTGTTATATATTTATGTGCTAGATATCAATCTGATCTTAGAGAATCTCACTTAATTGTTATAAAAAGAATTTTTAGATACTTAAATGGAACAAAAAATGTAGAATTATGGTGTTCTAGAGACTCACCATTTAATCTGCTTGCATATTCTGATTCCGATTTTGCTAGTTGTAAACTAGATAGAAAAAGTACAAGTAGTGCATGCTAGTTTCTAGGCAGTAACTTAATCTTATGGTTTAACAAAAAGCAAAATTCAGTTGCATTATTAATTGCTGAAGCTGAATATGTTGCAGCTAAAAGTTGCTATGCTCAAATACTTTGGATTAAGTGATAACTTAAAGATTATGGCATCACACTTGGTAGGATTCCAATTAGATGTGACAACACTAGTGCAATAAATTTGACCAAGAACCCTATTCAACGCTCAAGAACCAACATATAGAGATAAGTCACCATTTCATTCGAGAACATGTTGCTAAAAATGATGTTTATCTTGATTATGTGTGTACTGATGAACAATTAGCTAATATATTTATAAAACCCTTAAGTGAAGAGAGATTTTGTTATCTTAGAGGATAATTAAGAGTTTGTGATCCATCAGAATAGATTTTAAACTCCTAAGAATGATTATCTAGATTTCAATCAATTTTCTTGAGAACTCTCTTATGTTTCTAAGGAAATTCATATAGATGTTTGATTTCTTGATTCTTCATATTTTAAGAAAATTAATCTAGAGTTTGATGCTTAGATTGATAAGTTTCAGATTCTTTGAAACTCTTAATTTTTACCAAAACTATTATGGAGCCAACTTTATTGGGGTTGGAGTCGACTCTAATTATTTGGACTCTCTGTTTGCTCATTAGAGCTGACTCTAGCTACTATTGGAGCCGACTCTATTTCGCACTGACTATTATAGTGATTTAGAGCCAACACCTCGCTTTGCGGAGCTGACTCTAAGTGGTCCCCAATCGATATATCTAGGGCAGAGTTGACATATTTTCAGGCCAAATCATCTCCAAAATCTTTTAAATTTCTCTCCACTTCTCTCAAGCTTCCAAAAACTTTATTCTCAAATCCCTTGATCTCAATAGCACCCAAACGCCGAGCTTTCACCATTGGAGTCACCATCATGACCGAAAGATGATCCGTTCGACATTCAATGAGGCCACCCTCACCAAGCACTCCTTCAACCTCTTCCTCCTCAAATCCAAGTGCTATGCCTACTTCTCCTTCACCTCAAGTCAATTTTCTGGCTGGGAAGGCTATAACCATGGGAAAAGAGATAGATTTTTATTTCTTTGACTATGACGGTTTTAATATTGGGAGACAACTAAGGGATATGGGTTAGAAGAAAGTTTGCTCACTAAACGTTCCCACTTATCCTGCTTTAGTGAGAGAATTTTACAATAATGTCAGTAGAGGAAATGATGGATTGGTTAGCTATGTTAGAGGAACAAGAGTTCATATCACTTAAGAAATTCTGGATAATATTTTAAAAATTTCTATTGTTGGGATGACTGGTACACAACATAGTGATAGAGGTGATGCTTTGTTGAGAATGTTAGGAAGAGAGGTCTCTGATTTTGAAAAAATTTTGGCAAATCAATTGAGTCTAGAATTAAGGCCACTTCACAATATTTGCAGCAGAATTTTGTTTCCAAAAATTGGTAGATTCGAATATGTTTTGGAAAGAGATGTAGTTGTTATGAATTATGTTATTACTGGTCGGCCTATAAACTTAGCTAATATGTTGATACTAGAAAGTTCATATTTGGCTATTTGTTCCTTTTAGCTAGAGGAGAGATCTCATGAAAAAGTATGAAACAGTCTATCATTGCTGCATCCACTATGAAAGTTGAGTGTGTGGCATGCTTTGAGGCCACAATTCATGGTTTGTGGCTATGAAATTTTATTTTAGGACTTGGGGTTGTCGAAAGCATTGTCAAGCTGCTAAAAATTTATTGTGATAACTCTATAGCAGTCTTCTTTTCTAAAAATGATAAGTATTCAAAGGGTGCTAAGCATATGGAATTGAAATACTTTACCGTTAAATAAGAAGTTCAGAAACAAAGAGTGTCAATTGAACATATTAGCACTAATCTCATGATTGCCGATCCGCTGACTAAAGGGTTACCACTAAAGATATTTCATGAACATATCAAAAGAATGGGCATTATTGAAAACTATTAGTGATGCTATGTCTAAATCTTTAAGTTCCTTATGTATTTAACACTCTGAGCTCAATTAATTATTATTTCTGATTCACTTATGGATCATATTTGATAATGCTGGTATACATACATAAATGAATTATGAGAATATTAGCAAGATTTGTCTTTGATAAAAATATTATCGTTAGACCTTACTGTAATTTCCATTACATGTCATATTAAGTATAGAACTAGTAATGTGATAAATGGAAAGGAGTATGTCAAAATAATAGTATACAATCGTCATGATCCTTATTAGTTGTTTGCTTAATGTGTTAGGAACAGTGCTCTTAAAATCGGATGTATTTATACTTTTTAATTTTTTAAATTAATAAAAAAAATATTTTTCTTCAATCTTGCCTCGTTTATATGAAAGATGAATGTTTATATGAAAATTAAAAATATATTATGAGGATGTAATTTTAGTATAATGTATACAAGAGGATTAAAATTATAGCTAATACATTTAAATATATTCATGATTGATAGAAGTACGGATCTTCTATTGATAATCACTAATACGGTCCATGAACATTATGAATGTGACAATCTTATCTGGATTGTTGTGTAGAGACACTTAGTGAAGGTATTATATATAATAAGATTATATAGGATACTTAGTGAAGGTATTATATATAATAAGATATGGAATCCATAGCTTTTGAAAATAAGCTTAAAATTATTTTCCTTAGGTGTTGATTACGTGGCTAAACAGTTATGCTCGCAATTTATGATCCGATCATAAATTAACTGTTTAACTAGTCAATGGTACTTAAGGAATAAGAGATAATTAGAGGGGTATAACGATTATTTTACCTAGCTCTAATCATCAACTAATTATGGAGGGTTGAATTACATGTAATCATTATATCAATTACGACTCAAGTTTTGAGTAAAATTAATCTATCAAATTTTTAGTGGAATAAGAAAATAACTTTTTCTTGATATGATCAAGGAGTTGACGTATATGTGTGAATTATTCAAAATAAGTTGTAACAAATAAACGTTATCTAAATTAAATATTGTAACAGATAAATGTTATCTAAATATATTAAACATTGTAACAGATAAACATTATCTAAATTAAATTAATTTAAAAATATATTTTTCTGATTCACTTAGAGCATATAAATATGGCATAAGGTGGACTTTCAGAAAAAATAAAAGAAAAGTTTCTCTTCTCCTTTTTCCTCTTATTTTATTATGTGTGCTAAAGTTATGAGAAATATAGAAAAACAAGAGTGAACCCACTCTCATAATTCGATAATGATCCTAAGAAAGGTGAGGAAGGCTCCGAACTCTATTTTTTTATTTTCATATGAAAATATTAATTTTATGCATGTTAAACAATCTGCATGCTTTCGCTACACATATATATGATATATATATATATATATATATATATATATATATATATATATATATATATAATTTTTTTGAATACCAACAACTGGTATCGGAGCGGTCATACACTAATATTAATTTTGTCATGATGTTGATATGTGATATTTTGACATGTTTTATAATATTTGATATTTGGTATACATGTTTGGATGGGTAAATAAATATTTGATATGTGGTATGTATTTTTTTACTGTGAACTGTTTGTTTAGAAGTTGAGCATGGGATATAGATCCCAAGATTTATGGGCATGAAAATTATCATGTAGGCTATTGGTAGTACCTCGGATCTCTTTTCCAATATAGTAGAGATATTAGGGATGCACCGATAGTACCTTGTGCGTTTGACCCAACTATCTGCGATTCGAAGAGTACATTAGGCTGCTAAGAAGTATTTATGATTTAATTAATTACCACATTGGGAATTATTTTTTTTTGAAGCAAAAAGAATCTGCAATTTGATCACAGATTTTATCATGTCAAAATCCAAACCGGTTGGCATTGTACATAAAGAAAATCCTTTGGTAGAGAACGCTAGAATTTCAAACGGCTTATCCCAAACGTTAGGGTGTATCCACAAATCCCGGTGAAATTTGGGCGGTTTCCTTAATTAGTGGAGGAAGAAAAGACCGTGGGTTTCCTTATTTGATAAAATGCGTTGGTAGATCTAGGCGTTGGGGCCTTGTTGAGAATAAATCCCAAACACTAATAAATCCCAAACGTTGGCGGTCGAGAAAATCATTATAAAAATCTCAAATGGTTTGGAACAAATCTCAAACTTATTTTTGAAGCAAATTGGGCCTAAGCCCACTCCAAACAGTTTGGCCATAAGATGGCCCACGATCATTAAAATAAAATAATTTATTTGATGAGTTAATTTTATCATGTCATATAGAAATTAGAAATACACATCCTATGCATCATAAAACTATTGATTAGGACTATTTGACTAATCATGATTATGTCTATTTATAGGGTCTTAGTTAATGAACAAAGATATATTATTATAATTCTAAATATATTTAAAAGGGTTTTTTAAATGGATGGTTTGGAATTATAATATTAAGAATTTGATTCTTAAAAAAGTTATGAAATTAAAAATAGTCTTAGGTTAAGTTAATATATGATATTAATTTAATAATGAGATTATTAAATCTAAGACTAATCTATTTAATTTCATAAATAACAAGAATATGATTCTTTGTATAGAAATTAATTTTAAAACTTAATATGTGATATTAAATTTTAATATGATTATTAAAATCTTTTGATATTAATTTCTAAAAGATAATGGTTATCTTAAAGTATTCATAAGAATTTGATTCTTGATATTCATGAAAGAATTAAATTCATAGATTAAATCTACATGAGATGACAAGATAAAAGGTTATCTTTATATAATAAAATATTCCATTAACAATCTATCACTAAACCGTGACGGAATATTTGTGACAGACTAGTGACAAAAGTTTTAGTGATTAATTTTTTGTTAATAATCCATCACTAAATTGTGATGGAATAGTGACGAAAATATTTGTGATGTAATAGTGACGGAATAATGAGTGATGGATGGTTCATCACTAATCCGTCACAATTTAGTGACAGAAAATATGTTCCGTCATAAATTTTTGACGAAATATTTCGTCACAAATTTGTGACGGAATATTTCATCACAAATTTGTGACGAAATATTTCGTCACAAATCCGTCACTATTATTTGTGATGAATGCTCTTTCTGTCACTAAATTTAGTGACGGCAAAAATGGTGACGATAAGATTTCCATCACTAATCCGTCACTAAACCCAGTTTGTGATGGAATAGTGATAAAAATTTTCGTCACTATTATACTATTTTCTTGTAGTGAAATGAGTGATTAATAAAGTTGTTGGTCTACACCATTAGTTTAGCACCGTGAGAGTTGAACGCGTCTCGAGATGCTTTGATTTCATCCCCCTACATGTAGTGTCCATTCAATTCAATAACAAGGCTAGATCTTTTAAGGATAAAATTGCTAGATGTATTTCAAGCCTAACCTATCCTACGCTTGGATTAAGTCTAGAAATTTGAAATGGTGGATCTTACTCATAAAGATATGAGATCAAATGTGTTGATTATATCTTTCTAATTGGTAGTTAATAAGTGTGAAAATAAGAGTTATTTCAGAAACATACTTATTAATCGAGAAAAGTCTCGGTGTTGGCCCAGATGGCAACCCAAGAGGGGGGGATGAATTGTGTTCTTTAAAAAAATTAACAAACTTAAAAACCAATTTCACTAAGTTAAGGTGCACAAGTGAAGTGATGCAGTAAAATAGTAAATACAATATAAATGAGAGAGAGAGAGAGCAATGAGCACAACAAACACAAGAAGGTTTATAGTGGTTCGGTGTATCCCACACCTACGTCCACTCCCAAGCAACTCTTGGGTCCATACTATAATCACCCTGATTACAGCTGAGTTATTTTGCAAGATCATAGCTCGAACTTGTTGTTTTACATGGGGTCACAACGAACCCAGCTGGTTTTTATGGGTTCACCAGCACACAACCCAACCGTAAGCTACACTTAGCTTACTCCGAGGTTAACAACCTCAACTAATTCAATCCACTGATTGAATTAGAACACAAACTATTTAAACATAAATTTACAGTAATTTAAAGCTCCTAAAATGAGCAAATATGTAATGTAAATAAAACAAGAATAGAAAAGCCTATTTTTTGAAGTAATTTAAGGTTGAGCTTTTCTTTTTTTCTTGTTTTCCTCTTCTCCTCTGAATCAGCTAAACAAATTTGAACTTTGATTCTTTACGGAAGCTTGTTGAAGAGAAGTTGAAGATTTAGGGCTCTTTCTCTTTTCCTTCAAAACAGTGGAAATTCTTCGTATTTGATCTTGGAACACCTTTGGATTTCTCTTCTATCTCTTTTCTATTGATGGCCTTGAGCACAGAGATTTTCCTCTTTGATTTCTCTTTTTCTTTCTCTCTATTTTTCATTTTCTCTCATTTCGTTCTGTACTTTATTTTTGAAACGCATGACGCCCTTTTATAATCCTCCATAATCCAAGATTAGGTGAATATAGCCGTTATAAAGTACTTGGTTTGCTTCCTCATGCAAAGAAATAGATCCGTCGGGGTTAGGTGAAGAAAAGTTACTGTTGGAATCCGTTCTGATAGATTTGAAATTCTGTTCCTGATAGGTTGGAGTCAGCTCCAACTTTTCATTCTCAGCTCCAAGTCGGGTTTTCAAAAATAGTAACAAAACATCCGTTGAGGAGTCAGCTCTGAAAAACTGTGGTGTCGGCTCGACGCATTCTGGAGTCGGCTCTAATTTTTGAGGGTGTCGACTCTAATGATGTCCCAAAAACACACTCTATGTTCTTAGGTTAGAGTCGGCTCTAGCATTTTTAGGTGTCGGCTCTGGAACTTCAGGTGTCGACTCTGAAACTCAAGGTATCGGCTCCAAAAACTGATGCAGAAAGCTCTTCTCTATGTCTCAGATTAGAGTCGGCTCTAGGATTTTATGTGTCGACTCCGAACCATGCCAAAACTATTGAACTATTCTAATACGCCCTAGGGTCAGCTCCAGACACAATGTGTGTCGGCTCCAAGTTTTAAACTTAAATATTTTTCATTAAAAAACTGATTCAAACTTAATTTTGTATATCATTTAAATAACATAACCTTTCTAAGTTCCTGAAACACTTGTTAATTTCATTAGTAACATAAAAAATATACTCATGGCTTTTGTTAATCATCAAAATTAATAGGTGGGTCAACACTCGGTTTAACTAAGTGTGCAAGCTGACCTACCCTATGGCGGCAGACTTGTACATGGCTAGTTGAATTATCGAGGAAATATAATATGAATTTTTCTTATATTATTCCTAAATTATTCAATTATTTTTGAAATCTCTATTCTAAAAATTTATAAACATCCATATTGACTAATTTTTTAGAAAATAGCTTTGAACAATCACATTATTTCTCTACTTTCTAGCAACACCCTAACTAAAGAAAACTATCCCAAATGAAAATCTGATCTTGCTAATATTTTGACAATTGAGAACATCAAATTTGGTATCAATGAGCCAACCCTTGCTGCTAATCGTAATGTTAGAGAACATTATAACAACTGGCAAGTTGCCACCAACCAAATGAAAGAGAAGAAAAATAGTAAATATGATTTACTTATACTTGAAGCTTATCTAGTTGAGGTTGATACCTTCTCCTGGATAATTGATTCAAGAGCGACAAATCATGTTTGTTCTTCTATGCAACTCCTTAGTTCTTCGAGAGAGCTTTCTGATGGTGAGTTGACAATGAGGGTTGGCAATGAGGCTATGGTATCGGCCAAGGCAATTGGAACAGTCCGTCTTTCGTTTGAAGAGAAATTTCTTATTCTGAATAATGTTTATTTCATTCCAAACTTTTCTAGAAATTTGATTTTAGTTTTTAAACTTCATGAACAATGTTCTGAAATTTTATTTAATGAAAATGTTGTTTTAGTTTCAAGAAATGGTCTTAAAATTTGTCATGGATGTTTAGTCGTTGGGTTATATGTTTTATCGCCTTATGAAAATGTTTCTTACAATACTGAACTATTTAAAGTAGCTAATCCTAAGTCTAACAAAAGATAAAAGGTAATAAATAGTGATAATGAAACATATCTCTGTCACCTTAGGCTTGATCACATTAACCTTGATAAGATAAATAGACTTGTGAAGGATGGTCCTCTGAGAGAGCTAAGTATTAGCACTCTTCCTGTCTGTGAGTTCTGTTTAGAAGGTAAAATGACCAAAAACCTTTCTCTGCAAAGGGCCAAAGGGCTAGAGAATCACTAGAGCTAGTACATTCGGATGTGTGTGGACCATTCAACATACAAGCTAAAGGTGGTTATGAGTACTTTATCACTTTCATTGATGATTACTCAAGATATGGCTTCATTTACCTAATGCAAAAAAAGTCTAAGACTTTTGGAAAGTTTTGAAAATTATGAGCAGAAGTTGAAAAATAATTAGGTAAATCACTAAAAATACTACGATCAGATCGATGTGAAGAATACCTTGATATAGAATTCAAGGATTACCTTATTGAGCATGGAATTATTTCATAGCTCACAGCTCTGAGAACTCCATAGCAAAATGGTGTTGTAGAAAGGAGGAATCAAACATTGTTAGATATGATTAGATCAATTATTAGTAATTCCTCACTATCGATATCATTTTGGGGATATGCCTTACAAACGGTAATGCACATTTTGAATATTGTACCATCTAAATCTGTATCCAAGACACCCTTAGAGATGTGGAATGGCAAAAACCAAGTTTACATCATTTTTGCATATGGGGATGTCCAGTTCATGTTCTTAAGGGCAAATTTGAGAAGTTAGAACTATGAACATAAGTGTGTCTATTCGTTGGCTACCCAAAAGGCAATAGAGGAGGTTTGTTTTATAGTCCACAAGAAAAGAAGGTATTTATGTTGACAAATGCCACTTTTCTTGAAAATGATTATATACATAAATTTAAACCTCGGAGTAAAGTTATACTCAAAGAGTTGCTCAAAGATCAAATTATCACTCAATCAACAAGAGTTGTTGAAATTAGGAAAGAAGAAACCACAGCTCCTAGACAGGATATTATGATGCCTAGATGTAGTGGAAGGATTATCAGAACCTCAGCCCACTATAGACAGGATAGCAAAGCAAATATTATGGTAGCTGATACCAACGATGATGATCCATCATCATATCAGCATGTGATGGATGATCCTGATAAGGACAAATGGCTAGAAGCCATGAACCAACAAATAGAGTCTATGTACTTCAATACTGTCTGAAAACTTATAGATCTACCTGAAGATGTCAGGCCCATTAGATGTAAATGGATCTTCAAGAAGAAAAGAGGAGCGGATAGGAAGATAGAGACTTTCAAAGCTAGACTTATGGCAAAAGGCTATACCCAAAAGGAGGGAGTTAATTATGAAGAGACTTTCTCCTCAGTTGCTATGTTAAAGTCTATCTGTATTCTCTTATCCATAGCTGTCTGTTTTGATTACGAAATATGACAGATGGACGTCAAGACAGCCTTTCTGAATGGCTATCTAGAGGAGTCCATATATATGGAACAACCAGAGGGGTTCATTGTTAAAGATCAAGAGCAGAAAGTCTGTAAGCTTAACATGTCCATTTATGGACTCAAACAAGCCTCCAGGTCTTGGAACATTAGGTTTGATGAAGCTATCAAAACCTATGGCTTCGAACATAATGTTGATAAACCTTGTATATACAAGCTCATTAATGAAAAAAGTATGGTTTTCTTAGTACTTTATGTAGATAATATCTTACTCATTGGAAATGATGTGAAAATATTATCTAATGTAAAGAGATGGCTGGTCGAACAATTCCAAATGAAAGATTTGGGAGAGGCGAGTTATGTTCTTGGTATCCAGATCATTAAAAATAGAAAGAACAAACTCCTAGCACTATCTTAGGCATCTTATATCGATAAGGTGCTGCTCATTTTTCGATGCAAAATTTTAAGAGGGATCTTCTTTCGACCCGATATGAAATTATTCTCTCTAAAGAATAGTGTTCTAAGACACCACAAAAAGAAGAGGACATGAGATGGATTCCATATGCATCGATAGCTGGAAGTCTAATGTATGCTATGTTGTGCACTAGACCAGACATCTGCTATGCAGTGGGAGTTATTAGTCAGGTCAAACCCTAGGATAGAGCATTGGGTGACAGTAAAGCACATTCTTAAGTATCGTCGAAGAACGAGAAATTATATGCTTGTGTATTCAGGTGGAGACCCGAATCCCTTAGGATACACTGATTCTGATTTTTAATCAAATAAATATTCTCAAAGGTCAACATCTGGATCAATGTTTATACTTGGTGATACAACAATTGTCTGAAGAAGTATCAAACAATCTAGCATTGCTGATTCTACCATGGAAGCTGAGTACATAGCAGCTTGTGAAGCAACTAAAGAATCAGTTGGGCTTAAAAGGTTCTATACTGACTTAAAAGTTGTTCCATGAATGAATTTGCCATTGATATTATTCTGTGATAATAGTGGTGCTGTAGCTAATTCAAAAGAACCCAGAAGTCATAAAAGGGACAAGCATATCGAGAGAAAATACCATCTCATCAGAGAGATCGTGCATCAAGGTAATGTTAATGTTATGAAGATAGCATTGGAACAAAATCTGGCTGATCCATTCACAAAGACGCTGCCCGAAAAAATGTTCAACAAACATCTTATGGGAATGGGATTAAAAGATATGTCACATCTACTTTAGGATAAGTGGAAGATTGTTAGGAACAGTACCCTTGAAATTAGATGTATTTATACTTTTTAATTTTTTAAATTAATAAAAGAAGTATTTTTCTACAATCTTGCCTCATTTATATGAAAGATGAATGTTTATATGAAAATTCAAAATATATTATGAGGCTGTAATTTTAGTATAATGTATACAAGAGGATTAAAATTATATCTAATATATTTAAATATATCTATGATTGATAGATGTATGGATCTTCTATTGCTAATCACTAATACGGTCCATGAACATTAGGAATATGATAATCTTATCCAAATTATTGTGTAGAGATACTTAGTGGAGGTATTATATAATAAGATTATATAGACCTTGGACCGACATAATTTAAATATTTATTTAAGACCATTATAAAGAATTCAATTTATGTCACAGGATGATCATATGTAAATCAACCTTAATCCTGATTTAATCACAAACTCCTTGATTGTGCTATTGGATCTTTTGATTTGTTTGTTAAAGCTCATTTGATGTTGGGCCCAATACTTACATCTTGGAGGTTTAATAACACATTGGGCTAAGAATGTGATTTAAAGATATGGAATCCATGGCTTTTGAAAAGAAGCTTAAAATTAGTTCTCTGATTATGTGGTATTGGCCCAGATGACAACCCAAGAGGGGCGGATGAATTGGGTTCTTTAAAAAATTTAAACCTTTTAAAATTTGTTTGCTTAATGTGATGAAAGCAATGCAATGCAAAAACAAAATGCAGTGAATAAGATAGAGATAGAGATAGAGTAAAGAACACGGCAAACACAAAGATTTTATAGTGGTTCGGTGTATCCAACACCTACGTCCACTCCCAAGATTCACTTGGGTCCACACTATAATCTTCCTTGATTACAGCCGAGTTGTTTTACAAGCTCACAACTCAAACTTGTTGTTTTCCCGGGCGCACAACGAACCCAGCTGGTTTTCAAGGGCTCACCAGCACAAAAACCCTAACACAAGCTTACCAAGCTTGTACCGAGGTAAGACTACCTCCACTAGTTCAATCCCCCAGATTGAACTAGATACAAACAAATGAAATATGTTTTTCAAATACAAAGCTCCTTAATGAGCAGATAATCAAATAAATAACAAGGTTTAGAAAAGCCTGATTTGTAGATGGTTGGCTTTTGAGCTTTTCTTCTTTTCTTCTTTTCTTCTTCTCCTTGCTAGGTTGAATCAAGCCTCAGCTCCGATTCTTCACAGTTGAAGCAGTTGAGAAGGTTGAAAAGCAAGAAACTGAATCCTCTTTCTCCAAGTTGGGAAATCCACCAAAACTTTGATTTGAATGCCTTGGATTCCTCTTGAGCTTTTTGGAGTGGAGTGGATTTGAGCTAGAAGGTTTTTTTCTCTTGAGATTCAGGCTCTCTCTTTTTCGGATTTTTGAAATGGGATTTCTCTATTTTCGTTTTTCCTCTTTGTTTTTCCGTTCTTTTTTTGAATGATAGTCTTCCCTTTTTATAGATTTCTTTCAAACCATTTTTGGAAGAAAACTATCCGTTGGAGTGTACCTTGTAACAAAATATATCCGTTAGAAATAAGGTAAAATAGAAATATTACCGTTAGAGCTGATCTGGCAATTTGATTTTTCGTTCCAGGTGGGTTGGAGTCGACTCTAACTTTTCTGGAGTCGGCTCTAACTCGAAGCACTTTAAAACGTTATTTCTGGAGTCGTCTCTGACTTTTCTGGGGTCGACAAGAAACTTTTCTGGAGTCGACTCTAACTTACCCGGAGTCGACTCTAGGTTGGGGCCAGAAAAATCGACGTTCTGTTTTTCTGTGGAGTCGGCTCTAACAGTCTCGGAGTCGACTCTAACTTCCGTGCCAGATCCGGAGTCGGCTCTGTGATTCTCGGAGTCGACTCTAATGTCTGCAATCTTACCTAGACATTAGATTCGATCCAGAACACGATGTAACTCCTGATTTTGATCATTCAATAGACTTATAATCTGAAACACTTAATCAAAATCATTAGAGCCTCCAATTGTTATACTCAAATAGTTTTGTTAATCATCAAAATCATCAATTGGGTCAACAATCTCCCCCTTTTTGATGATAACAAAAACTTTGAGTATATGCATTCAAAAATTCATTCGAACTAAAGATTATAGTCATTTTAAACTTAAAACATTTTTAATGAAGGATTTGATGCCAATATTCAAAGTAAACTTTTAAAATTGTGCATGAGTTCAATATAAGCCATCAATTATGAATATTTAAACTAAATGTACAGAAAATTGCAATTGAGCTTTTGTTAAGCTCCCCCTGCATTGAATAGCTCCCCCTATATATAAAAATCGAATTTTAACTGATTAAAATTTCAATTCTTTTTGCATAAACAATCATTTCTTCCCCTTTCTTTCTTTCTTTTGCATATTCAACCATCTCTCATTAAAATTTTAAGTCTTTTTTTTTTTGCATATTCAACCATCTCTCCCCCTTTTTTGTTATCAGCAATAAGGAGAGTATTAGATAAAGAAAGTTATTAAGAAAAAGTTCAATAAGACATAGGGATTCAAGCAGTCAAATATTTGAAAATGTGTAATTGCATTTCATAAGTAACATTACATTAGTTGATTCATGTACATTCCAAAATGAAATACATTAGATACTCAAAAATTCCTAAATACAAACTATCAAATCAAAATCAAAGGTCAGATATGTTTGAATACAATTTTCTTCAAGTGACCTATGATTTCCATTACATCATCTTTTTGAGATTTCTTAAAATTTTCAAGGCAAGCTTCAATCTGTGAGACTGCAAGGTCAATGTCCTTCTTCAGTTGACCAGTTGCATGAACATAAGATCCCGACCCATCAGCAATGCCTTCCATCCTTTCAAAGATTTTGTGAAGTTCAGCACCAAAGGATTCAACAGAATTGCTTATGGAAAAGGAGATCATGTCCAGTCTCGAATTAAGTTCTTCTTTCAACTGATTAAAGTCTTCTTTTAATTGATTAATCTCATGAGATCTCTGACTATCATATTCAGCAAGCAAAGCTCTCAACTGACCAATCTGTTCATCAGAGAATCTCCCAGAAGCAGTAATAGACTGATGTGGAGGTGAGGGAATGTACTAGGTCCGGCCTCTGAAGGTCCAGCTGAAGATGGTCCCGCAATAGATGGATCAGGGACTGATGGTCCCGCAGTGGATGGTCCAGGGATATCTTCTACTCTGGCCTCTTCTGCTCTATCTCTTTCAGCTCTTTCTCTCTTCCTCCTTTCATCCAACACCATTCAACTTCTTGAAGCCCATCCGATGAATAGTAGAAATACTATAATAGTCAGTGTGCCTCAATTTTCTTAGGGGTTCATTCTCCATAATGAGCACACCTTGGCTTCTAAAGATTAATGTCAAATCATACCATATGGCAGTGTAGATCTTTTCTTTGTAGCAGCCTCTGCCATATATCCAATCATCATGCCAGCTAAGTTGACTGGCCTTCCAGTAATTATGCAATCCATCAAAAGAATGTCTCGCTCCGAGACGTACTCAAATCTACCAATTTTGGGGAATAAAATTCTTCCACAATGTTATGTAGTAACCTGAGTTCCAGATTTAATTGATTTGCAAGATTTCCTCAAACTCGGTTACATCCCTCCCTAACATTCTTGTCAATGCTCCACTTCTATCATCATGTTGATATTCCATAATACCGATTGTGGGCATTTCCAAAATTTCCAAGAATTTCAGTGGTTATTGTAACTCTTGTTCCTCTTACTATACTGATTAAACCGCCTTCTCCTCTACTTAAACCATTGTAAAACTCTCTAAGGCTGGATAAGTGGGGATATCTAATGAAAATCTTTTCCCACCCCATTTCTTTCAAACATCTTCCTATAGTGAAGCCTTCCGACTCAAAGAAATCAAAATTGACCTTTCTTCCAGTTGTAATAGTCTTACCGGCTAAATGATCAACTTTGGGTGAAGAGGGTGAAGGAGGGGAATCTTCTTGAGTGGCCGAAGAGGAGGATGGCGAGGGTTGCCTCCGAATAGTGCGTCGCCTCTGGGAACGGACGCTCCACCGACGAAACCGCGCCTCTTAGGTGCCATTGAGAAGATTGGAAGTTAATCAAAGGTTTTGAGAAGATTGGGGAAGTTGGAAAGGCTTTGGAGCTTTTTGGAGAGGTTTTGGGAGACGGATGGAATGATTTGGGGTCGACTCCGCCTTTTTATTTTTGACCTAGCTCGACTTAGAGTCGACTCCCGAAAACTGGGTGTCGGCTCCGAACCAGAAAGTCTGTCAGCGCTCGAATTAGAGTCGGCTCTACAAAAGCCAGAGTCGGCTCTAATTGCTTAGACAGAACATCAAAAACTAAGGTGTCGACTCCACAAACTGTCAGAGTCGACTCTAACAGTTTCAGAGATAAAAAATCAAGTTTCAAGGATCTGAAACTATTCAAATTAATCATCAAATTCTAGATAAATGTTCCTTAGCAATTGGGGAAACAATGAATCAAGATCTAGATAGATTTCCTTATTGAATATCAAGATTTTTCAAGAAATTGATGAAATCTAGATAGATGTCCTTAAGAGTTTCAGAAAACTATTCCAAAGGATCACAAACTCCTAATTCTCCTCTAAGATAACAAAATCTCTCTTCACTTAAGGGTTTTGTTAATATATCTGCCAGTTGTTCTTCAGTATTCACATAATCAAGACAAATTTCATTATTGGCAACATGTTCTCTTATAAAGTGATATCTATTTCAATATGCTTTGTTCTTGAGTGTTGAATTGGATTTTTAGTTAGATTTATTGCACTTGTATTATCACATCTTATAGGTGTCTTATCAAGTGTGATACCATAGTCTTCAAGTTGTCTCTTAATCCATAGGATTTGAGCACAGCAACTTCCAGCTGCAACATATTCTGCTTCAGCAGTAGATAATGCAACCGAATTTTGCTTTTTGCTAAACCATGAGATTAAGTTACTTCCTAAAAATTGGCATGCACCACTTGTGCTTTTTCTATCTAACTTACATCCAGCATAATCAGAATCAGAATAAGCAATCAGATTTAATGTTGAGTCTCTAGAATACCATAAACCTACATTTTTTGTTCCACTTAAGTATCTTAGTATTCTTTTAACAGCAATTAAATGTGATTCTTTAGGTTCAGACTGAAATCTAGCACATAAGCAAACAGCAAACATTATGTCTGGTCTACTTGCAGTTAAGTAAAGTAGGGATCCGATTATACCTCGATAATATTTTTGATCAACCTTCTTACCTTCTTCATCTTTGTCCAGCTTGCATGAAGGACTCATTGGTGTTCCGAGGGGTTTATTGATTCCATACCAAACTTCTTTAGAATTTCTCTTGTGTACTTTGTTTGGTTGATAAAGATTCCCTCTTTGCTTTGTTTGATTTGGAGTCCAAGGAAGAAATTGAGTTCTCCCATCATGCTCATTTCAAATTCTCCCTGCATTAACTTAGCAAACTCTTGACATAGAAGATTGTTAGTAGCACCAAATACAATGTCATCAACATAAATTTGAACTACAAGTAAATCTTTATCTTTTCTTTTCAAAAATAATGTTTTATCAACATTTCCTCTTGTAAAATCATTTTCAATCAAAAATTTACTTAGTCTATCATACCAAGCTCTAGGTGCTTGTTTCAAACCATATAAAGCTTTGTGCAATTTAAAAACGTGATTTGAAAATTCATGATCTTCAAAACCTGGTGGTTGTTCTACAAATACTTCTTCATTTATTAATCCATTTAAAAATGCACTTTTGACATCCATTTGAAATAAATTAATGTTCATGTGACATGCAAATGCTAGTAATAGCCTAATGGCTTCTAATCTAGCTACAGGTGCAAAGGTTTCATCAAAATCAATACCTTCTTCTTGATTATATCCTTTTGCAACTAATCTAGCTTTGTTTCTAATTACTATGCCATTTTCATCTAGTTTATTTCTAAAAACCCATTTTGATCCTATAACAGAATGATCTTTAGGTCTTTCCACTAATGTCCATACATTATTTCTAGTGAATTGGTTTAATTCTTCTTGCATAGCTAACATCCAATTATTATCTTTTTCAGCTTCTTCAATGGTTTTAGGTTCAATTTGAGAAACAAATGCAAGGTGATTACTAATATTTCTCATAGATGATCTAGTTCTTATTCCTTGAGATGGATCACCTATAATCAATTCCTTGGGATGACTATAAGCGTATCTCCAATCTCTTGGTAGATCTATATCATTATGATTAGTATTAATATCATCAGCATTAGGCGAATCATTATCTTTAGCTTCTTGTTCATGATCTGAAGATACATCAATATTAAGTTTTTCAAGATTGTTTTCGAGAATGTTTGTATCTTCCTCATCATCAATCCTTTTGGAACTTGATGCTAAAGATTCATCAAAAACTACATGAATAGATTCTTCAACAATTAGGCTTCCTTTATTGAACACTCTATATGCTTTACTAGTTGTTGAATAACCTAAGAATATTCCTTCATCAGATTTTGCATCAAATTTACCTAAGTTATTTTTACCATTATTATGAATAAAACATTTACAACCAAATGCATGAAAATATTTAATGTTGGGTTTTCTATCATGCCATAATTCATAAGGTGTTTTCTTTAAAATAGGTCTTATTAAGGCTCTATTTAGGATGTAACATGCTGTGTTAATAGCTTCCGCCCAAAAGTATTTCGGGAGTTTACTTTCACATAGCATGGTACGGGCCATGTCTTCTAGAGTCCTATTTTTCCTTTCAACTACTCCATTTTGTTGTGGGGTTCTTGGTGCAGAAAAATTATGATTAATACCATTTTCATTGCAAAAACTTTCAAATAAGTGATTTTCAAATTCAGTTCCATGATCACTTCTTAGAGACACTATGGTAGTGTTTTTCTCATTTGTTACTTTCTTGAAGAATTTCATGAATATCGAGAAAGTCTCATCTTTGTGAGCTAAAAACATTACCCAAGTGAATCTAGAGTAATCATCTACTATCACAAGACCATATTTCTTTCCTCCTAGACTTGTGGTTCTAGTTGGTCCAAAAAGGTCCATGTGAAGTAGCTCTAATGGCCTAGAAGTTGAAACAATATTTTTAGATTTAAAAGAACTTCTTGTTTGTTTTCCAAACTGACATGCATCACATATTTTGTTATTTTCAAAATCTATTTAGGTAGGTACCTTTTACTAAATCCATTCTAATTAGTTTTGAAATCAGGTGTGTGCTTGCGTGACCTAATCTTCGATGCCACAACCAACCAATCTCATTCATATTAGCATTATTAGCAACTAAGCAATGATTATTAGTAGACAAATTGTCTAAGTCAATCAAGTATACATTGCCATTTCTATTTCCAATAAAAACAATGCTATTATCAATGGGATTAGCTACTGTGCATAAGAAGATTCAAAAGATACTTTAAAACCTTTGTCACATAATTGACTTATACTAATTAAGTTATGCTTTAAACCATCAACATAAAGTACATTTTCAATATATGTGGAGGGAGTTATTTGAATGTTACCAAACCCCAAGATTTGGCCTTTGCCATTATCCCCAAATGTAACTACTCCTCCTCTTTTCTTTCAGGGTGATGAATTGATCTTTGTCACCTGTCATGTGCCTTGAGCAGTTTATCCGCTATCAAGATACCACTTTCTCTTTGAAATATTTTGGCCACAAGATCGGAACTTACCTCATCGTTGTCGTCCGCCATAAAACATACGTTTGCGACTTCCTTTTGTTCTTCTTCTTCGGAAGAAGATTCCTCGCTATCACTCCAAGTCGCCACATAAGCCTTCTTTTTCTTTTTGTAGGCTTTCTTCAATTTAGGACATTCATTCCTAAAGTGCCCCGGTTTATTACACTCATAGCAAGTCAAGGGGTCTTTCTCTTTTTCTTTGTCCTTGTCCTTGTTCTTATCCTTTTCTCCTTCCCACTTTGCTCCAAATTTCTTCTTGTGGAAGGGTTTCTTTCTCCTCATGAATCTTTTAAAATTTTTAGCTAAGAGAGCAGTCTCTCATCATCATCATCATCGCTGCTGCTCTCTTCTTCTTTTGCAGCTTTGAGGGCAATCACTTTCTTCTTCTTTGTGTCCTCCTCTACATGCTGCTTCATAGTCAGCTCATGGGTCATAAGTGATCCTAGAAGCTCCTCTAAGGGTAAAGTGTTGAGGTCCTTAGCTTCTTGGATTGCTGTCATTTTTGCTTCCCATGATCTTGGTAAGTGACCTAAGAATTTTTCGAACAAGTTCTGAGTTAGTATATGTCTTACCAAGACTTTTCAAACCATTTACAATATCTGTAAATCTAGTGTACATGCATGCAATGGTTTCAGATTGTTCCATGTTAAACAACTCATATTTATGAACAAGAATATTAATTTTAGATTCTTTTACTTGGTTGGTACCCTCATGGGTAACCTCTAATCTATCCCAAATCTCCTTTGCGGAATTACATGTGGAGATTCTATTAAATTCATTAGCGTCTAAAGAGCAATATAAAACATTCATGGCTTTAGCGTTAAGCTGTGCCATCTTCCTATCATTATCATTCCAGTCCCTTTCGGGCTTAGGAACAATAGTGCCATCAATAACATGTGTGGGTGTACTAGGTCCATTAATTATAACACCCCATAGCTCATATCAGAAGCTTGAATGAATATCCTCATTCTAGCTTTCCAATATGAATAATTTGAACCATTAAACAGTGGAGGTCTATTCGTAGAATGACCTTCAGCAAATGATCCAACTTGTGTTGCCATTTGGATCTTTAGCTCTTGATCGTGTGATCAAAATCTAATGAGCACTAGCTCTGATACCAATTGTTGGCCCAGATGACAACCCAAGAGGGGGGGGGTGAATTGGGTTCTTTAAAAAATTAAACCTTTTAAATATTTGTTTGCTTAGATGAGTGAAAGTGAATGCAATGCAAAAACAAAATGCAGTGAATAAGATAGATAGAGATAGAGATAAAGGAGACACGGCAAACACAAAGATTTTATAGTGGTTCGGTGTATCCAACACCTACGTCCACTCCCAAGATTCACTTGGGTCCACACTATAATCTTCCTTGATTACAGCCGAGTTGTTTTACAAGCTCACAACTCAAACTTGTTATTTTCCCGGGATCACAACGAACCCAGCTGGTTTTCAAGGGCTCACCAGCACAAAAACCCTAACACAAGCTATACCAAGCTTGTACCGAGGTAAGACTACCTCCACTAGTTCAATCCCCCAGATTGAACTAGACACAAACAAAAGAAATATTGTTTTTCAAGTATACAAAGCTCCTAATGAGCAAATAATCAATAAATAACAAGGTTTAGAAAAGCCTGATTTGTAGTGGTTGGCTTTTGAGCTTTTCTTCTTTTCTTCTTTTCTTCTTCTCCTTGCTAGATTGAATCAAGCCTCAGCTCCGATTCTTCACAGTTGAAGCAGTTGAGAAGGATTGAAAAGCAAGAAACTGATCCTCTTTCTCCAATTTGGGAAATCCACCAAAACTTTGATTTGAATGCCTTGGATTCCTCTTGAGCTTTTTGGAGTGGAGTGGATTTGAGCTAGAAGGTTTTTTTCTCTTGAGATTCAGGCTCTCTCTTTTTTGGATTTTTGAATTGGATTTCTCTATTTCCGTTTTTCCTCTTTATTTTTCTGTTCTTGTTTTTAAGTGATAGTCTTCCCTTTTTATAGATTTCTTTCAAACCATTTTTGGAAGAAAACTATCCGTTGGAGTGTACCTTGCAACAAAATATATCCGTTAGAAATAAAGTAAAATAGAAATATTACCGTTAGAGCTGATCTGGCAATTTGATTTTTTGTTCCAGGTGGGTTGGAGTCGACTCTAACTTTTCTGGAGTCGGCTCTAACTCGAAACACTTTAATCCGTTAATTCTGGAGTCGTCTCTGACTTTTCTGGGGTCGACAAGAAACTTTTCTGGAGTCGACTCTAACAGACCCAGAGTCGACTCTAAGTCGGGCCAGAAAAATCAACGTTCTGTCTTTTCTGTTGGAGTCAGCTCTAACAGTCTCGGAGTCGACTCTAACTTCCATGCCAGATACTGGAGTCGGCTCTGTGATTCTCGAAGTCGACTCTAATGTCTGCAATCTTACCTAGACATTAGATTCGATCCAGAACAAGATTTAACTCTGATTTTGATCATTCAATCGACTTATAATCTGAAAAACTTAATCAAAATCATTAGAGCCTTCAATTGTTATACTCAAATAGTTTTGTTAATCATCAAAATCATCAATTGGGTCAATATGTGGCTAAATAGTTATGCGCATAATTTATGATCCGATCATAAATTAACTATTTAACTAGTGGTACTTAAGGAATAAGAGATAATTAGAGGGGTATAACGATTATTTCACCTAGCTCTAATCATGAACTAATTATAGAGTTTGAACTACATATGATGATTATACTCAAGTTTTCGAGTAAAATTAATATGTAATTTTCAATAGTGCATCTCGAGCTTTTAGTGGAATAACTTCAAGATTAATAAATTAAATAAATAATTAAAGAGTTTTAATTAAGTTTATTCAATTTTATTGGAGCTTGAAATTATGGATCCATGATTCCCACACCATCTTAGGTTCTTGGATTGAATAATTAATGTGATTAATTATTTATTTTTATCAAATAAAATATTTATTAAAACTTTATAATAAAAGTTTATTATGAAGAAAAATAATCGATTTGATTGATTATTGTTCTTACATTTATTTTGGTACAATAAATTAGTTATTGGACAAAATAAAAATATGTTTAGACATATTGTTCATATAATAAGTGATATGAATGGTTGCACATAAGTGTTATTGTGGAACATTACACAAAAAAATTTTACTCTCATAAATGGTGCTGAGTTGATGAAGAGAGAAAAATTTTATTTTTTAATATTTTTGATAATATGATTATCGAGAATATTAAAAATAAAATAATAAATTAGATTTATTAGATATTTGAAATTAATAATATCTAAAATTATTAAATATGATTTGATAATTTAGATTATTATATTTAATTTAGATATTATTTATAAATTAGTTACAAATAAGAAATAACTTTTTCTTTGATATGTTATAGGAGTTAGTATACGTAAGAATTGTTCCCATTCGATCAAAATAGGTTGTAACTTATCTAAATTAAATATTGTAATAGATAAACGTTATCTAAATTAAATGTTATAATATATAAACGTTATCTAAATTAAATGTTATAATAGATAAACATTATCTAAATTAAATATTATAACAGTTAAACGTTATCTAAATTAAATGTTGTAAGAGATAAACATTATCTAAATTAAATGCGATAACAAAAAAAATGTTATCTAAATTAAAATAATTTAAAAATATATTTTTTTATTCACTTAGACCCACATAAGGTGGACTTTCAAGAAAGAAAAAAGTTTCTCTTCTCTTTTTCTCTCTTATTTTATTTGAGTTGTGAAAATATAGAAAAATAAGAGTGAGCACACTCTTATAATTCGATACCGATCCTGAGAAAGGTGATTTTTTTTATGAAGTACCTTACCGGTGGGATTCTTCATCGATAGCTTCGAATCCGGTAGTAGGGTGCGATTCTTCATTCATAGCTTCGAATCCGGTAGTAGGGCACATCTGTTCCTTTGAGACCTAACATATTGGTATATTTTTATGTTTAAAAAAATTATATGATTTTTTTTTTTTATATGATAATTAATTTTATACATGTTAAATGATCCACATGCTTCTGCTACACATATATATAATGACATATATAATTTTTTGAATACCAACATAATAATGATTTCATGTTTAACCTATATTATGAGAGATTTTAGTTTCTGTTATGCGTATTATGATTGTTTATTAAAGCAATATGTTTAATATGTCATATGGGTCAAGTGAAAGAATATTAGCGTTTCCTTTTTATGGTCCACCTGAATATATGATTGATTTATCATTTATTTATTTTAAATAATAATTATGATATCTGATTTTATTAGATATTTAAATTTAAATGATAATGATAGTTTAATAAAAGCTAATTTGGTTCATTTTTGGAACGTTGTTATCTAATAACCTCTCTTTGATGATTATATATAGTCTATTTTACCATGATGAAGAGGAAATTAGGAAGGGGAAGAAACTCAATCTGTCGCAGTTTCCTCTCAAGAAATATCAATGGATCAAAGTACATTTTCTTGATTTAAGTTTTTATGTAAAAATTATTTATTTAAAAATTTTGATAATTATGTTTATTAAAAAAATTCTCTAATGAATTTTATAAAAAAGTTAGGACAATCCAGATAGGTGGCTCGACAAGTAGGGCATGGGAACATGTCGGCAATGAATAGATGGTGGTGGTATAGAAGATGGTAGCCTTATAGCTGAGATCCCAGAAAAACAGGAGT
Organism: Calamus simplicifolius; assembly: GCA_900491605.1. Classification (NCBI taxonomy): domain Eukaryota; kingdom Viridiplantae; phylum Streptophyta; class Magnoliopsida; order Arecales; family Arecaceae; genus Calamus; species Calamus simplicifolius. The sequence continues at coordinate 549,472 of UESW01004600.1, forward strand.
AATCCAGTGCTACGGCTTTGAGAGGAGGACGGGGGTGATGGCTTCAATGGCGGTCTCCCACGAGAGAGGATGTGACAAGCCCTCTTACCGTTCGGACGGTCTACTCTAATGTTTTCGAGCGGCTTCCCCTTCCCCTTTTTTTTCGTATAGACATTTTCTCAGCAGTTCTGACAGGAAATAAATAAATAAAATGCTGGGAATACTAAGCACCCTTCGCATTTCCGCTATCGGCCTCCATGTTTGCAAACTCCTTTAGCACAGGATGTTTTTAGTGGCGGTCTCCAGCTGTCCCATTTTGTTGCCTGACCGGATATATGCTTGTTCCTCCAGCTGGATCCTGTTTAAGTCTACCACTCCGGCAAGGTGGGGGAGGGGGCCGTCATTGGAGACTGCTCGCCAATAGAATAGGGCAAAAGAGCGGGTAACGGGGAAAGCGGTCATAGGGAAGCCGGAATTTACATTTAGCTTGTTTACCTGGGCGGAAAGAGCCAATATACTGCAGATACGGAGGAGCAACAGAATCTTAATGCTGAACCCAAAGTCATGAGAGAGAGAGAGAGAGAGAGAGTGATGGGTGAGAAATCATGTAGGGTTTGCCATCGCACAGCAGGCGGAAAAAGTTGGAGGGTTGCTGTCAACATCTTAACTGTCTCTCCACGTGATTCGGTACCATGGTGTTTAAGCCACTTGTTCAGATCCAGCGACTCTGCCACATAAAATGAAATGCTTCTCCCTCTCGTTTAGTTTCTCTCTCTAAAATAATAGAGGGAAAAGCAATGTCTGATCCAAATAAAGACTAGCAAGCAATGTGCTTAATTATAGCTTCTGAGGCCCCCTCCCAGCCTCCCCGTCCTCGTCCTCTTTTTCCAAGTCCTCTTGTATTGCACCTCTACTATCATATTTTGCTTTCAGTTGGCAAGAATAGACGCTTGGAAAGCTTTATCCTCTTTCACTTCTACACAGATTCATGACCTCCAACGGAATCTCCACGACCCCTCACCAAATGTTACCCTACTCTATCCCCCAATACGTTGCAGATGGTTCTTTCGTTATTGGAGATGAGGATCAGGATAACCCTCCTTCCAGTCCCAAAAATTGCTATCCCTCCTCTTCATTCCCCTTATCTCCGCCAACCTTTGATCATGACCTCTTCCTCACTGCCTACCTCACAACAACCGATGCCTTGGAAGCACCGACATTGTCTCCCCCGGATCCAGCAGCCGTTATGGCATGGCCACCAATGTGCCGCCCACGACGAGAGGCTCCTGGCGGCGCCGCAAAAGGCCATTCAGGACGGACCGCCATAGCAAAATACACACTGCACAAGGGCTAAGGGACAGGAGGATGAGGCTATCCCTGGAGGTTGCTAGAAAATTCTTCGACCTCCAAGATTTGCTGGGCTTTGACAAGGCTAGCCAAACCGTCGACTGGCTCCTCACCCAATCCAAATCAGCTATCCAAATCTCATCAATGTATCACAACTTGAAAGGCAGAGCATCAATGTTAGCAGCCTTGTGAGTGAGTCATCCATATCAGAATGTGACGTCCTCTCTGCAATCTCTGATGACAAGCAAAAATCCACAGCAGCTTCTCCAAAGGCAAAAGATATTGCTCTGCTGCCTTTGAGCGCAGCTGCATCAGACATACAGACAAAAGAGATGAGAGATAAGGCAAGAGCAAGGCGAGGGAAAGAACTAGTGAGAAGAAGAGGATTCGGAGTGGTAGGCCTGAGGATAGCTGTAGGCAAGTTCAACCATCTTCTAAAGCTGATGCTGTAAAGGAAGGAGCATGCATCAACGGAGTGTATCAGCTTAGCCCACTGACAACAGTACCCTCTTGGCTTACGTACAACAATAACATCACCAGTAGCCTTTTAGACGTGCAAATGAACATGAATTTCCCGATTAATATTGAAGAAGGTCTAGTCTTGGCTGATGTTCAACTGCAAGCCAGGTCAATGGGCGCCTGCAACAATCCTACTATCTGAAAAAGGTGGTGTATCTTTAGTTCTACAATGCTGTAATTTTTGGGGAATAATGAACTATCTCGCTCCACATAACAATATTTCTCTATCATGTATCTGTTGCAGGCTGCTACTTGTTCAACTTGCAACCGAATCTTACTATCTGGAATAGAAATCAATATGGCCATGTCACTATTTTCTCTTTCCTATTTTTTCTTTTTTTTTGTTTGCAAATAAATAATTTAAATAGTTTATTTTTTGATGGCTATATTTTAATTGTGACATTGTAATCAGTAGTGTTATGTAATCCCTCATGGAAGGTTGTTTGCATTGGTGTTTATGGGCATTTGTTGTTCACATAAACTGAGAGTTGATCTATCAAGTCTTTTTCTTTATTTACTTTAAGCAAATATCGATCCTTTGGTTCATGGTACATTCTCAAGATATCGTCAGGAAAGATTTTGGTCTGCTGATTCAGATTTTATGATTCAGATATGTGAGATTCCTTTGTACCGCCGCATTTGTACGCATGCATAGAAATGCAAACTTAAGTTGGAATTACTCTATTGATTGAACCTTTTATTAATGGGTGGTATGACATAGATGTATCTTGATATTCCTGTGTTACATAAATTTGTCGAAAGGAATGAAATTTATGGAAGAAATATTGAAATCATTTTTTTATAGAAAAAACAACGAAAGAATATTCACATAATCAATAATTTTCTTAAAAGTTTTATATTATAGATTTTGTTGTTCTAAACAACACAAGTTTGTGTTAATCTAGAATGGTGACATCAATGTGGGCTTAACAGTTTATATTTTAAGCCACCATCTTTTTCTCTTTTTGTATGTTTATTGTATAACATATGTATGCATATATGAATGTGTGCATATATGAGTCCATGTATAAAGAAATTAATATTCTCACGTGTGACCGTTTTATGATGAATAGGAAATCAGTCAAATATTTTTGCACAAAATGATGAAAAATGTCATCTTAAATAAGAGATATAGTTGAAGCATACAATGGCATCAGAGAAGAATTACATCAAAAATTATAAGACATAACAAGTTTTATATCTTGATTTTTCAGGAAAGGAAACTAGAAACAAGTTTATAATTAGAACTTTTCATTGTAGAATGTCATGTAGCTTGCACGGCCCCCTCTCCTTTCTTTTCTTTTCTTCTCCATATGTTATTATCTCACTCCAAATAATTAAAATTAAGGTGGACAACTGCATAGAAACAACTACAAGTTATGAGCAATAGCAGGGCCTAGAGAGATACAAGGTGAAATTGAAGAGCTTAGTATGAAATGCTTATGAAAGGACCAGTAAACGGGTCATGCCCCTCCTTTTCTTCAGTTTGAGCTTGATGCAGGATCTCAGCTAGAAAGGTTAATTAAAAAATATTATTTAGATTTTTTGACCATGTAAATATTTAAGATCTTTCAATTTATAACCAATATGGGACAAACATTCATCTACATATGTCCCATATATTCTCCTATTTAAGCCTTTGAATTCGATCCAATTAAGGATCAAATTAAGGATCCAATTCTAATTCAATTTAATTCACACGTGCCATAATATAATTGTCTCTTAATCAACCCCAAAAAGGCTTACATTATAGTGTCTCTTAATCTACATAAGCACTGTGCAACCTTCTTTGCTATCATATATAATAATCCAATTTTTTTCTAAAAGAATAGAGCTAGAAAAATATTTTTAATATTATTTCAATTATTAGTTTATATAGGTACCCAAAATTTCTCTAACAAACAACTGATATATGAATAAATATACATCCGCATGAATTCTCATAAAAAAGTCTTCATCCACTCACTACTGTCTTCCTTCGTATCATTGTATGCCAAAAGTATTTCATTTTTTTCTTGTTTTGATCTAATTGTGATGAACTCCTACAGTTTAGCACAAGTTTTTCTGTTGTAAACGTTAGTCAACACTCAACACAAACATCATCCCTGTAATCTAAGCTTTGTTGCTGAACAAACTAGTTATATTATGTGTTTGAAATTAACAATTTCTCAAAGAAATTCTTTAGGGATATCAAATTTCTATTGAAAATTTTGATACCCTGGCTAGCTTATCTAGTTATGCATAATTAGAAAAAATATATATATAGGTTCCTATACCATTTTATGATTTCCGTGCTTCAAATCATTTGCCTTCTATCCGTTTCCAAAGTGGTGGATTCTTTCTTGAGTTTTCCAATGGTAAACAACATTATGATATCCATTCTAAGCGAAAAGAAGATGATATTGTGTCAGACCATCATCCAAATATCACTGAGAAGAGTTCATGAACTCCTTAGTTTTATTTCTTTTTAACTTAATTCTAGTTCTTTGTTGCACCACATATTTGACATGGAGATGACCTAAACTTTGCCTGCTTGTCAGAAAGATGTCTTATCACAGGACAAAACGGAGAAAGATAATATGGTTTTCATCATCAAAACCATATTACTTGTTGGTTCGGTTTCTTAAAATTATGCAAAGCTATTTGGATCTTGCTGGACAAAACGGTGGGCGATAACATGGTTTTGATCATCAAAACACGTGACCTTAAATTACTTGTAGGTCGGTTTCTTCAAATTGTGCAACGCTATTTATTTGGATCTTACTGTTTTGGAACCATTACATGTGCTGGAGAGGATGGGATCCTCTCTCACGTGCGCACGCACGCACAGAGTATCGTGGCAATGTCACCTTTGATCTCAAACATAAAACAACATCTAAGTGAATGGACTGGCGAGAGACATATGCAAAAAACTGGATACAGCACCATCAGACAAGTATCAGGATCATTGGGCAAAGATTGTTAACTTACAAGCTCTTAAGTTGAGCGATTAAAGTGGTACTTGTTCTTGTTGGAATTAATTTGTAATAAATGAGTGTGAAAGCTTAAGTGTCTTTTGTATTTTTCATGTGACATTAATGAGTGTGGAAGTCTAAGAGATATCTAAAAGAATGAAGAGTCAGTTATGAAAACGAAGAGTCACATGGAAAGACTAAAAGGTACATTATGATGTATTTATGAGAGAAGCTCAATAGGCACTTTCTATGTCTATAAATAGGTCAATATGTATTAAGTTTAAGTGAGTCAGAAAAGTTTAATAAATGAGATTCTAAATGCTATTACTCCCACTCCAAGCATTTCCTCTTGAGCATTATCCAAGTACCTATCTATCAAAGTATTTTATCCTACAATTGGTATCAGAACTTCCTGTGTGCCCACCTTGTTTCCAACAATTGGTATCAGAGCTAGGTCGATCCCACAAAAAAAAAAAAAAGTGGCGTGAAGCAGAGAGCCAGAGAGCCAAAGAGCCTGGTAGATCCTGAAGCAAACCACAGAGCCAAAGAGTCAAGGAGCAGTTGCAGAGCTATAGAAAGCTCCGAGTGCAGAAGGTGCTCGTACAAGAGTTGCTCGTGAAGCCGTGATCTATATCCTCCAGCAAGGTGATAAGTCTCCGGATCAAAAGGAATCCGTTGAGAAGTGTGCAAGTCCAAGATAAGAGGGACTTTGCAAAAGGAAAGAAGAGAAGAGTGGTCTTCAGAGGTTGTGCAAAATGGAGGATGAGAAGGTAATAGTTGTGGTTGCGCCATATAAGATAATGCTCAAAGAAATGCTTGAAAAACTAAATTTTTCTCCTGCAAGATATACAAGTGAAAAGTTTGGACCAGATCATTCTTCAAGTTTCGTGGCAACATTATTTTTGAAGATATAAGTGAAAGTTTTATGATCGATGGTCCTGTTACTTTGTCAAAGAAGGAGCAGAAAATACTGCAGCATTACAAGCAATTATCTATTTAAAAAATACTTATAATATTACTGTGAAAGATGTGCATTTTCAGAAAATTGAAGCTGTCAGCTATCAATGCAAATATGCATGAAGCCTATGAAGAGTTGAAGAACAATATAAAGATGTAATGAAAGAATTACATGAGTTGAAGCAGACAATAAAAAAAGAGTTATCATAGAAGATGAAGAAAGAGTGATTGAAGTAGATATAAGATATCCACATCATACATCAAAGAGAAGAGCATGTGCCATAAGATATTTTCCTTCCGGTTGCAGTTCAAATCAGTAATTGAAGATATTATGAAAAATTACAAATTAAGGGGAGATGTTGGAATTAATTTGTAATAAATGAGTGTGGAAGTCTAAGTATCTTTTGTATTTTCTATGTGACATTAATGAGTGTGGAAGTCTAAGAGATATCTAGAAGAATGAAGAGTCAGTTATGAAAACGAAGAGTCACATGGGAAGACTAAAGGTTACATTATGATGTATTTATGAGAGAAGCTCAATAGGTACTTTCTATGTCTATAAAAGGTCAATATGTATTAAGTTTAAGTGAGTGGAAAAAGTTTATGAAATGAGATTCTAAATGCTATTACTCCCACTCCAAGCATTTCCTCTTGAGCATTATCCAAGTACCTATCTATCAAAGTATTATTTTATCCTATAATTGGTATCAGAGCTTCCTGTGTGCCCACCTTATTTCCAACAGTTCTTTCTAAATCATGAATTATAATGTTCATGTGCTTTTGGAGGCTTATTGAGGATTTCCACCGTGTGTCTGTGCGTGTGCGCGCATGGGTGGGAGGGGCATGTTAAAGTTGTGCTAACTTAATTTGTAGTGCTTTTAATTTCAGAAGTTGTCTTTTAGTTTTTTTTTTTTTTTTTGTATGTCTTTTGGTTTTTCTAGTTTTTTGGGTTTTATTGTAAGCTTTAATGTTAGTGTCTCTTGGTTATCCAAAGTTTGTTTATTTTTCATATTTATTATGGAATGTAGGAGAGTGTTTTGTGTTGAGTGCAGAGGTAAGAAAAGTGTTCTCGTAACATCTAAAGTAATAACACTTTTAGTGTTTGTTTTTCTCGACTTGTTCTTGTTAGAAAAGCTTTTGTAGGCAACAGAAATAAACAGAAATGCATTTAACATTTTGTAAAATAAACATGCAATGGAAATAATAAGATATTGGATCTAATCCAACATCAGCCTATAGCAGGATCAATATATAAGTATAAAAGATTAATACATAGATCAAATTTATAAAAAAAAAATAACATAGATCATATCTATGTATGTTGCCTAGTGCCTTAAATCTCATCTAAGTCACCAGTAAATATTGAATCTTTTATCTTTTGATGCTCAATCACTCACAGCAGTAGAAGGTGGTGATAGATAGTACTTTTGCTTGCCACACAAAGATGTATGGCCTCTACAGGTGATCCACACCGGGGCTCTGGTCCTGACCAACCTCTTCGGAGCTAGCTCCTCTCCTAGGCTTCGATGATGAGATTTCTTTCCTTTAAGACCAAGGTGCTCATGGAATTGTCAAAGGATGTATATCTCCGAGGAAACATTTTACCTCCAGGTTTTATAACCAGAATCTCTTTCACCTTCTCATCTCCCCTTCGTTTCCTTTTTCAATGAAAAGTAAGGAAAACCCTTCATCTTCATTTTTAGTTAAGAATCAAAAAAGAGTTAAGGAACTCTTTATGTTAAGGAAGGAACTCTTCGTCTCCTTTTCAAGTTAAACCGAAAAGGTTAGAAGTTAAGAAATAAGGGATAATTATAGAGAGATCATTAACATTCATTTTAAATTCAGATTTAAAGTTTTGAATTCAAAATTCATTCTTTAAACTTGAAATTAAAATTAGTTTAAAATTTAAATTCATAATTCGAATTTAAATGGATGTTAACATTAGGCTTATCTAAATTTGAGTCCAAACCAAATCCTATTTGGTTTGACCAAGGTGTTCATAGCTCAATCAAATTAAGCTAGCCACCAATCGTATTGCCAATTTAATCATTCAATTAATTTACTAACATTTAGTTTTCAATCATCTAGTCAGGTAGAATCCCCTATGGCATGTGACCCCATAGGTTCGAATACTAAGCCGGTAGCACTGAAACAATTTCAATACTAATCGAAGTCGCCATCTAGCAATGACACCCGACGTTCGGATAAGCCGAAGGTTGCAGAGCAACAATCAAGAACCTCTGGCATACGGTTACCATATAATTCATCCCTTTGATCCTAAATGCTTAAGATGACTTAGGTTTCAACTGCCAACCCTTAATCAGTTCATCCATAAAGTGTCTTAATCTTCATAAGTCCTATGACTCCTCACAGGGGCTACCCTAACCAAGGTTTTGCTAAATTAAAACACAGTGAGACATTTACTCCAAACTATTTGGCAGGGTCAATCCCATCTTGATCCACTCACTGCTCCACAAGTACTTTACTGCATCCAGAAACCTTCTGTCACTGGATTAGAAATTCAGATAATCCGGCACCAAAGTACAGTAGGTTGCTTGCAAGCTACCATGGTGATCTCAAGTCATAGGGACACTTATATCCATATCCCTTCGCGAATACTTCTTGGCAGAAGAGCGTTCCACAGATTGGTCACATTCAGTGAAATATTATACACTTCACCTGCATATCATACTAGTGTCACCACACTCCTTGGTAAAGAGGACAACCAACCCATATGATATACAATGACATTTACTTGATACATAATTGTCCTATAACTATATATCATTTGGTCACGACTATTTTTAAGAACCACTTAATAAACCCTCTCTTTATTGAATAGATTATGGTTCTAAGGACTCCATCACAAAGAATTTATTTTAGGAAGATGCGATGTGATGAACTGCCAAATTTTATTAATTTATAATTCATATACATTTATAACTTACACAATCATTTACGTGTTAATTGATTGGCTTTTGGACATAATTTCCAATATCTTTCACTAGGACTAAAGACACTCAGAATAGTATCTAATACCCATCTTCCATTTATGGTCATCAAATTCTTTAATTTTAAGAGCTTTAGTGAATGGGTCGGCTAAGTTCTCCTTTCCATCAATCTTCTTAAGGTCGATGTCACCTCGCTCCATGATTTTTCGCATAAAGTGATAACAGTGCAGAATATGTTTGGTGCGTTGATGGGACTTTGGCTCTTTGGCTGGAGAAATAGCTCCGGTGTTGTCACAATACATCGAAATAGGACCATCCAGAGAAGGTGTCACTCCCAGTTCTTCTAGAAACTTTTGCAACCATACAGCTTTCTTTGCTGCATCCAATGCTGCAATATATTCCGCCTCGCATACTCAGTCTGTCATAGTGTGCTGCTTAGAACTTTTTCAGCAGATTGCTCCTCCATTTAGGGTAAAAATAAATCCTGATATACTCTTGCTGTCATCTCTATCTGACTGAAAACTGGAGTCAGTATACCCCAAAAGATTTAAGTCAGGTTCTCCATAAATTAGCCATTGGTCCTTAGTATTTCGTAAATACTTAAAAATAGTCTTCACTACTTTCCAATGAGCGTCACCTGGGTCAGACTGGTATCTGCTCACTATCCCTAGTGAATATACCACATCTAGTCTAGTACATGTCATAGCATACATGATAGAACCCACTGCCGAAGCATATGGAATCCTACTCTTACACTCTCTTTCCTCTGCAGTTGTTGCACAATCCTTTTTGGAGAGAAAAATTTTATGGCCTATTGGAAGATAGCCTTTTTTGGAATTCTCCATGCTGAACTGTTTCAGCACAGTGTCTATGTATGTAGATTAGGATAATCCTAATAGCCTCTTAGATCTATCTCTATAGATTTTTATACCAAATATATAAGAGGCTTCACCCAAGTCCTTCATAGAAAACTGAGATGACAACCAGACCTTCATTCCCTGTAGTGCTAAGATGTTATTCCCGTTAAGAGAATGTCATCCACATACAACACAAGGAATAGAACCACATAACCATTAGCCTATTTGTAAATGTTAGGTTCTTCTCTATTTCTAACGAAACCATACGTCTTGATACATTTATCAAACCGCATGTTCCAACTCTGAGCTTAAATCCATAAATGGATCTTTTAGCTTGCATACTTTTGACTCATCTGTAGATGTAAACCCTTCAGGTTGTATCATATATACCTCCTCTTCCAGCTCACTATTTAGGAAAGCTGTTCGGACATCCATTTGCTAAATTTCATAATCAAAGTGTTCTGCTAAAGCAAGCCTAATTTGAATGGATTTGAGCATTGCGATGGGAGAAAACATCTCATCATAGTTTATACCATAATGTTGATGATATCCCTTGGCAATCAGACAGGCTTTATAGGTCTCTATCTGCCCATCTGCACCTCTTTTCCTTTTGAAAATTCATTTGCACCCAACGGATTTTATCCCCTTGGGTGGATCAACCAATGTCCATACATTGTTGATTTTCATAGACTTCATTTCAGATTTCATAGCTTCTAGCCATTTCTCAAAGTCAAACCTCTGCATTGCATCCATATAGGTGATTGGATCCTCATTGTTCTCATCGAGTTCAATAGGATCGTCGTCCCGGACCAAGAAACCATCGTATCTGTCTGGTTGACGGAGTACCCTAGTAAATCTCCTTAATGGTTCTTGTATAGGCTCTGGGTTTGATCTAATCAAATCTATTTCTGTATTGTCTCTTAAGTGTATTGGTTTTCCTCCTTGTTGAACTTCACTAAGTTCAATCTTAGTACCTCCAATTCCTTCACCAAGGAACTCCTTTTCTAAAAAGATAGCCCTAAGACTGATAAACAACTTTTATTCTTCAGGCAAGTAAAAGTAATACCCCTTAGTATCTTTTGGATATCATACAAATAGTCACCGATCAAACCTAGGTCCAAGCTTATCTGTTTCTAAACATTTAACATAAGCCGGGCAGCTCCAGACCCGAAGGTGTGAGAGTATCGGCTTATGCCCAATCCATATCTCATATGGTGTTTTGTTAATGGACTTACTTTGGATCCTATTTAAAAGATAACAAGCTAACTCTAAAGCATAACCACAAAAGGAGATCGACAGAGATGCAAACCCATTATGGACCGAACCATGTCTAAAAGGGTTCGATTCCTCCTTTCAGACACTCCATTTAACTGAGGTGTCCTTGGAGGTGTCCATTGAGAGAGAATCCTATTCTCCTCAAGATATGTTAGAAACTCACTAGAAAAATATTCACCACCTTGATCTGATCGAAGGGTTTTGATAAACTTTTTAGTTTATTTTTTTACTTCATTACGATATCGTTTGAATATTTCAAACAATTCAGACTTATGTCTCATCAAGAATATATAACCATACCTTGAAAGGTCGTCTGTAAACGTAATAAATAATTATACACACCCCTGGCACTGTCATTCATAGGTCTGCATACATCGGTATGTACCAGACTCAGAATTTCATTGGTTCGTTCACTTTTTCCACTAAAAGATGATTTGGTCATTTTACCCATAAGATAAGATATTCAAAGGTTGGTAATGATTCGAAATCATTAACCTTAAGTAGACCTTCTTGTCTCAACCTGTTTATCCTGTTCTTGTTAATATGACCTAGCCGGCAGTGCCAAAGGTAAGCATTACTGATATTGTTTATTATAGAACGTTTGCTAGATGTATACATTATACTAATAGGTCGTGATAGTACATATATGTCATTACTCATATATCCATTCATCACAATAGAACCATTCATAATGATTTTGCAAATATCATTCTTTATTGATAGTTCATAATCGGACATGGCCAATTGGCCTATAGAAATGACATTTAAAATAAAAGATGGACAATAATGACATTCATTTAAAATGATTGTACAAAACTCAAAAACAAGTTTGACGACTCCCATAAAAGAAGGAAGGTAGATGTCCGCCTTGAAGTACTCCTCATAAAAGAAGGCCCCAAACTCCAATTCGTCCGACACCGCCTACCCAGAACCTAGCACTTGCAGATCATAGTCGTTGGGGCTCCAATATTCATGGTAGATTCTCTTCAATCCGTCGGAGTCATTGTCAAGGCTATGCGGGTTGGGTGCTCCATATCCTCAGAGCGAACGGCAATAGAGCTGGCCATAGTACTCTCCTACTAGGGACACTTAGTCTCAGAAGAGAATAATGAACAAGAGTTTGAAAAGATGTAGTAGGAAAAGGCACCGATCTCCCCCTTTTAAAGCCACCGCATGAAAGGGCAGAACATCTTTAGCAAATAACCCTAGGAGCTACAAACCTTCGGTTCAAGCGACATGATCTCCGGCTCCACCACATGTTGTTTCACTAGTCACCCTTAATCAAAATTCGAAAAGGCTCCTCTTATTTGATGAGCTGAAATGAAAGCACGATGGCTCAGCATTTATGGCATCATTATGCCGCGTCCCTTTAAATTCAACCTTTACCAATGAAATTCGACCACTAGGACTCTACTCCTTAAGCCCGAATATAAGCTTCGAATTAAGGAGGGGGAAAATGATGTGGGGTAAAAAAGTCTTCGTATAAATGACTGACGTGGGCAGACAAATCGGGCCCACCTTGAGATTACGGCCAACCCTTATGAGCCGAATGATGCCTCGCCAACCTCTGTCTTGGCATCTTCACCCAAGCTTCACCAACCAAACCTTGGCTAACTGACCCTGGCTTCTTTTAACGAGTATCACCCCTGAGCCCAAGCAACCGGACCTCAACAGTCGGGAATCACCCGACCGATCCTTCCATTCGTCGACCTTCAGCCCACACTAAACATCTCGACTAATAGAACGCTAAGAATCATAAGAATCTCAGAGTTCCTTCCTAAAGTGATTCTTCATAAACGAAAGCGGAGCTAAGGCTCCTCCTTTTCATGATTTGCAGGATCATGAATTCCCCTGATAAGGTATATGTCAAAATTGGTCTTATCATTCTTCAACTTTCACAACTGCTCTTCGAAAAGCAGGCGATAGCATACCATCTCTACTGCCTATTAAACACTAGGTCTCAGAACCCCTTAGGTAACAAACACACAATAACTCCTCATTGACGCTACAACATTTCAAAATTCTTTTCTGGAATCTCCTTCTCTCAAAACCTTTTTCATATTATGTATGGCCAAGGATCTCCAGATGTTGAAGAGTTCTCTGCAAGGATCAACCATCTCGGACCCTGCATGAGGACGCTATTTTGTAGCTCCGCAAGGATGAAAGGATGCCACCTGAATCTTAACATGTACTGCCACTTCGTTTACAAGTTGGAGATCAAAAATCTGCAGCAACATGCTTGTTGGCAAAGAAAATACACTTCTGATGCGCATGTAAGCCAATTATGGTGTTTAAAATAATTCTAGAACAACTAAACGAGCAACTAGCTTGTGCAAGGTGCATGGGTTGAGAATGATATCGAACGGTGCTGGGCCATCCTATTTAATTGTGAGCATAGTTTAAGAGATGGTATACCATAACCACAACCGTCAGCATTCAATCCAATTATTTGGGTTGGCTAAGTATTTCTATTTTGCTGCTGACTCTGATGATGTACATGTGAAGGCATAACAAATGTTATAACTCTGTCTACTGGCTGCATCTTGCAAATCTTACCCATGGATGCGTCGTATCTTTGGCGATGAGAAACAGCTTAGCAATCTTTTTCAAGACAAATTACATCGAGACATGACAATGAAGTGACGGAGGCCAATGACAGCGATACAAGAAAAATGGGGTTAAGTTAAAATTTTAGGACGCATTTGATTTTTAAGAATAATTTTTATTTTTTTAATGTTCATTTTCTACTCTCTAATTTCCATAAATATATTTGATAAATAAGAACAAAAAATATTATTATTTTTCATATTTATTATAAATGACATTATTAAAAAAACAGTGGGAAAAAAAACTAAAGGGATATTGTTACACTGATGTATTCAAATTCTCTAGTTTTTATTTTTTATTCTTATTTTTTAATTTGATAAAAAATAATAAAAACATCTTCAAAATATTTTTAGTTTTATTCTATTTGGATAGAAAACTATTTTTATTTTTAATCACAAAATGCATTTGCTCAAGTATTTTTATTCTCTCTAAAAATAAAAATAAGACTATTCTCAAAAATCAAACACACTTCTAGTCTTCCCTTCCCCTTCTTTCATGGCAACTTTCTCACTGCATTCCAGAGGGGAAGTTTCTATTGTAAGGATTCTATCTAAATAACTACGAAATTACTATTGTAAGGATTCTATCTAAATAACTATCTATTGGATATTGTCTATGTTGGAGGCAATGGAAGCATGGGATTCAAAATCACTCTATATAATAGTGAGGTGTGGAGTAGAAGATAATATAGAATATTTACTAATATTTTTCGTTCACTCTTCTTGGCCATATCTAAATTGGCTAATTAGAAGCATTTATATAGGTTTGATATAGTCCTTCAAGTATCCTTTATACAGAAACATCACTGTCACCCAAATGATATAGTATAAGATTCCAAGAGTCATAATATAAAGACCTAAAACTTAAGAGACTTCGTGAGATAATGTAAAGACTTGCTACTTGGAACTCCAACAGTCATTTAAAACCTAACCCAAGATAAATAGGCCCAAATACATAGAATATATATATATATATATATATATATATATATATATATATATATATCATTTACATATTGACTTTAGATTTTTTTTTTACCTCAACTATTTGCTTCACAAAACATGAGAATATGACACCTTTTACTAAAGCTCAAAGGTCTTATATCTTAGAATGACTCTTTGGCTATTACTTAAGAAAATAACCTCACGTGTTTAATGTGACTCACCAAATTTCTTATAGAATGTTATATTACGTTAACATTTTAACAGACTCAAATTCATAGTTTGACAAGCCCTATAATTCTAAAATTAGTTTTATGAATTTTTCAATTCAAGTACTTGTTCAACAAGGAATTATTTTACTTGCTCAACAAGAAATATAGCGATTCTATAAATATATGTCTAACTCTAAGCGGCGGCTTGTAAGAGAGGCGGATTTGTGAAGGGTCTGTAAGGTTTAATTTCACACGGTCTGTAGAGAGATGGGGGAGGAGAGGTAAGACGGAGTGGGAAACCGACAGCACTGAAACGAGAATTGTGAGAGTCAAGTTTTATCGTCAAGTGTCTATTTGATGTTTTTCTTTTCCTTCTGCTTTTTGTATGAATGGTAAACCATCTTCTCTCGCATTGATGCAAGCAATTTTTGCCAAATCACTCCAATTTTGTGTGTGCTGATTATTTTGTTGAATCTGGTGTGTGGTGTGTGCACTTCCAGCACGGCACTTTAAAACTTTGTTTTTCTTTTAGAATGAGAAGAGGCTTTTTTGATGTGCAGCAGCTTATAGATCCTTCTAAATATGATTATAAAAGGCAAGTTGTGGGAGACAGTGTTGGAGATTTACGAATCTAAGCACCTTGATATGCTTATAGCTGAGAAGCAAGTTGCATGTGACAACCACCAACAGGCTTCTGACTTGTGCCGAACACGTAAGCTATTAAATCAAGCACTAGAAAGCAGCTAACATTACAAATATACACTAAAATACTTTCCACTCAATATCTATTGTCTACCTCATGCAATATAGCTCTTGAAAACATGGCTTTTGATGGTTTAAGGTCCAGCTTTTAAACATCCCAAAAGCAATGTTGGGGCCATAATAGCACTTCTCAATGATTTTACGATGTTTGATAAAAAGTTTAAATGTTTAAGATAACGTAAAAACTACCAAACATTTTACTGAAAAAACTCTAAATTGGAGCTTTTAAAAAAGCTCTGCTTAGGAAAGTTAAGAAACTATTACCATTAGATTTGAAAGTCGAAAATTTGAACTACAAAAATTGACATATTTAATATTATAAAATAATAATAATATAATGTAATATAATAAAATATGAATTAAATTTGGCTATATTCGAATATAGCCAAATTGAAATTCAATCATCTCTCAATCCTTAAATCCATCCTAAAGCTACCCCACCTTTTTTTTACTTTTCTTCACCTTTGACAACCATGAACTATGATCCAAGGTTCGAAAATAGAACCGAACCTATACTTAGCTATATTCGAATAAAACCAAGTCTAGCTCTTAAAATATTTTTATAATATGATAAAAATAATGATTATATTTTACTATAATATAATAAGTATTGTATGAAAATATTATTACTACCATAATATAAAATGTGCTATAAAATATGATAACATAATAATATTATAAAATTATATAATCTATAATATAGTACATTAATATAATATTTTCATATTATATTATGTAATAATTATATAATATTATTATAATTATATTCATATAATAATAATAATATATAATCATTATTTTATTTTTTAATAATATGAGATGAGGTAGATTTGGCTGCAATCAAGTTTAGTCAAGTCCAACATCTAATCACCTTCCTCACTCTTACATCTACATAGATTTCGGAGCCCCTCCACTTTTTTCACTCTTTTATCATTGAAATCCGTGAACTTTATATATCCAAGGATGAGAAAGATGACCGAATCTAGACTTGGCTACATCAAAATATAACGAAGTCTACCTCATATTATAATTATTAAATAAAAAGATAATATATTATAAATATATTAATAATTATAATCAATATTGTATTATAATGTTATTATACTTTCTTATGCTATATTATAATATAATATATTTTAATATTATTAGAATTTTATATTATTATGTTATAATTTTGTTACAATAATTTATAAATTAAGAATAATTTATAATAATTTTTTTTTGATAATATAAATAGTTAAATATTTGTAAGTACTATACAATATTTCTTATTGTTTCTCATTAATCTAAAATCAAAATTGTTTATCATATAGATATTAAAATCTCATAGCACTTTAGATATTATCAAACAATAAATAGCTTTTTCAAAAAATTCTACTTAGAAAAGTTCTACCGGCAAAAGCTCTACTAGGAAAAGTTCTATCATCAAAGCTTCATACCAACAACTCTGCCTAACGAGGCCTAAGGAAACAACCATTAGACAACAGTTTGACTAACTATTTGAGTTCTTACTATTTTCTTTGAAAATGAAGTTGCTTGGCATAAACTATTGATCTCAAACTTGCCGCGACTTTAATATACCTAAATCCTGCACTATTTATTTTGCAACTCCTTGGTAGCAGCTAGCTATAACTTCAATATATCAGTCTCATTCCTTTTTTCTTTTTATTGGTATTAAAACTAGTTCAATGTTTTACAAATTCTTCTATAAGCTTCTCAAGGTTCAACCTACTAATTTTGGTCGTCCAAATACATTATTTGGAAATGTTAGTGATTATGGATACCTCTATAGCAGCACATATACAGTGACATTCAAAAATTAAGTTTTAAAAAATAAAAAAAGATAAGAAATAAAGTAGTTAGTAGCGTTTAATATAAAATGCTATTAACAGTTATTATCAGCCACATATTAAGTGGCAACTAATTAATTTGAATGATGATTGGAGGCAACCCATTTTTCTCTTAATAAAAATGAAAAAAAAACCTTAAAAGTTGACACAGACTGATAATTAGTGGTGATTAATATTTAGTGCTAATAATATTTATTAATGAAAAATTGTTGCATATATAAGCAATAGTAAAATTTATTTCAAGTGGCCCTTAAATGAATGCCTCTAAATTCTTGCAACACGTTAGCTTGATCTAAGCAAAATCAAAAGCCAATCACCCCCAAACAACTCCCTCTCCACCATCTATTTTCTCAAAATTTATCAAACCAACCATGATATTCCCTATTTCTCTTTCACTTCATCCCTATCCACGCCCTAGCTAATTACTCCTTGTCAACTACTCCTGTATCTTCTTCCCTTTCCCTTCCTCCTCCTCAAGAGTCATGTCACATATGCATGAGTCAATACCTTACCACATCATCTTCTATCTCCCCATGTTAGATACTATCATAACAGCATATTGTTGTATAAGGACCTAGGACCTTGCTCAAAATGATTAGCTACTATGTATTTTTTGGATTCTGTAGGCTTGTATAAATATACCTGATTAGATTTTCATGGAGCATAACCAATGTGGTACTAAATATATACTTGAACAAATTCTCATATACTTCCCTCAGTTAAGCCCTTGTCTACTTAAACATAGATTCAAAAATCTAATAATAAATATCATGACCAACTTGTAGTTAAACTCAAAATAAAAATATGCGGAATCCTTATGTCCACTTAAACCACTGGTTAGATCTCTGATACCATTTGTCAAACCATAACCTCAACTAAAAAGATTAACTAAAAGATATTATTTAGATCTATTAGTCTTGTACGTGTACCAAAGATCAATTAGTACACAAAATATAAGGCTGAACCCAAACCTGCATGGGCTCTCACAGTTACGTAATTGGAGAATCCTACCACAAAACATTGCCTTGATTATTTATAAATATTTAATATTAAATACATCATTAATTATTGATGTATAGTAAACATAATTATATGTTATGCTAAGTCACATTAGTATAAAAATTATGTTATTTATATATTAACAATGTGTAATTTTCACATAAATATGAATATGATTTTGCTTTGGCATTAGTTGTGTATGACAAATAATACAATGTATAAATATTGATTTAATATCTTACCATACAACATAATTATAATATATTTTGTTTGTCACAAATATAATATATGATTGTTATTTTATAATATTCAAAACTCATAAATGGTTATATTATGATATATATTCCATAATATAAGAAGATAACATAATTAATAAAATTACTGGTTTACAAATTGTGACTAGCATGAAACTTTTTGATATTTTATGATGTTCATATCTACATAAGAATATAATATTGCCAATATAAATTCTGATATAATCTGCATAAAATAATAAATTATACTCAAACTCAACTAAACTCATCTAAGCCTTTTCCCAACTACATGGGTCGGCTAAAATAATAAATTATACTGTAACATTATAATAATAGCATAATATATATTAGAATGATAATATAATTATTAATACATTAATTTAGTGGTTTTAGGATATCCTAAGAGTGCAACTGTATATCTCCTATCATTCTTTTGAATTACTACAGTTTTACTCTAATATTTATTTTGTGCTTCCTCTTTAAATTAAGAAAAAATCACAGCTACAATAAAAAGAATAGGGAGCTCTGTCATTTATTAATCCTTAGGCACTTCACTCTTGTTGGAACTCGATGCAAGGAAGTAGATAATATAATACAACAACCAATAGTTATTGACAAAGCTCCAACTAGGGACGCTAATGGTACTTCGAAACCAGCTTCTGCCAATGTTAGGATTCTTCAAAATATTCTACTTCATCCAAATTTTTTAACCATTATACTCTTGATAATACTTATTGATTCCCACAACAAGATGAAATAAGCTAAATTTCTCTCCTACCTGTTTTGGAGAATTTAAACTCTAAATGCCTGATAGGTTTTAGGCCGTGACAATGGAGATAGATCCAAAGCATTCAATAAGCAGCTGAATCTAGATAGAAATGCACTGAATCCACCAAATATAAGCAGGAGTTAAAAAAACAAAGAGAGATGCAAACAATAAACATGAAGGCTTATATAACAAAGCTAATAGCTGAAGTTCACTGCATATGGTAAAAAATATCAAATATCAGCATACTAAATATCAAATATTTAGGTACCCATCCAAATATCATCATGCCAAATATCAAATATATATGTCCTCATACAAAACATGTAAGGATATCACATATCACATCGTGACAATATTAATATTAGTGCATGACCGCTCTGATACCATTTGTCAGAATTTAAAAAAATATATATATCAAAATATATATGTGCAGCGAAAGCATGCGGATCATTTAATATGCATAAAATTAGTATCATCATATTAAATAAAAAATTATTATATAATTTTTTTAAACATAAAACATACCGATGTGTTAAGGTCTCGAAGGAGCAGACGCGTTCTACTACCAGATTTGAAGCTATGAAGGAATAATCTTATGGTAGAGTTTACGGATCAAGGTATGTTATAAAAGTACCTAAAAAATAAAAATAAAATCAGAGCCTTCCTTACCTTTTCAGGATCGGTATCAAATTATGAGAGTGAGCTCACTCTTATTTTCTCTATTTTTCACAAAAGAGTTGGCACACATAAAATAAGGAAGAAAAGGAAGAGAAAAACTTTTCTTTCGTTGTGTTATGTATTATGAAAGTCCACCTTATTCCTATTTATAGGCTCTAGGTGAATCAAAAATTATTTAATTTATTTTAAATTAATTTAATTTAGATAACATTTATCTGCTACAACCCATTTTGACTGCATGAAAATAATTTTCTACACATGTACGTCAACTCCTTGATTGCATCAAGAAAAAAATTATTTTCTTATTTGCAACTAATTTATAAATAATATCTAAATTAAATATAATAATATCTAAATTATTAAATCTTATTTAATAATTTTAGATATTATTAATTTTAAATATAATAAATCAAATTTATTATTTTATTTTTAATATTTTTAATAATCACATTATCAAAAATATCAAAAATTAAAAATTTTCTCTCTCCATTAATTTATAATATGTGTCACTTACAAGATAAAAAATTCTCTTGTGTTATGTTCTATAATAACATTTATATGCCATCGTTCATATCAACTTATATAAACAATGTGCCTAAACATATTTTTATTTTATCCAATAATCAATTTATTGTACCAAAATAGATATAAAAAAATTAATAAAATTGATTATTTATCTTCATAATAAACTCTTTATTATAAAGTTTTAATAAATATTTTATTTAAAAATAATTAATTAATCATATTAATTATTCAATCCAAGAGTATTCGATGCGATTAACCTAAGATGGTTAACCTAAGATAGTGTGAGGACTATGGACCCATAATTTTAAGCTCCAATAAACTTGAATAAACTCAATTAAAACTCTTTAATTGATTATTCAATTTATTAATCTCAAAGTTATTCCACTAAAAACTAGAAATTGCACTCTTGAAAATTACGGATTAATTTTTACTTGAAAACTTGAGTCGTCTACTGATATACTCATTACATGTAATTCAACCCTCCATAATTAGTTCATAATTAGAGCTAGATGAAATAATTGTTGTCTCCTCTAATTATTCCTTGTTCCTTAAGTACCATTGATTCACTAGTTAAATAGTTAATTTATGATCGGATCATAAATTATGCACATAACTATTTAGCTACATAATCAACACTTAAGGAAATTAATTTTAAGCTTCTTTTCAAAAGCCATGGATTCCATATCTTTAAATCATATTTCCATCCCAATGTGTTATTGAACTTCCAAATGTAAGCATTGGGCCCAACATCAAATGGGCTTGAACGAACAAATCAAAAATCCAGTAGCACAATCAAGGAGTCTGTGATTAAGTCAGGATTAAGGTTGATGCATATATGGTCATCTTGTGACATAAATTGAATTCTTTATAACGGTCTTAAATAAAGATTCAAATTATATCGATTCAAATCCCATATAATCTTATTATATTGAATACCTTCACTAAGTGTCTCTACACAATAATCCGAATAAGATTGTCACATTCATAATGTTCATAGATCCTATTAGTGATTAAGGTTAGAAGATCATACTTCAATCAATCACGGACATATTTAAATATATTAGCCATAATTTTAGTCCTCTTGTATACATTATACTAAAATTATAGTCTCATAATATATTTTAAATTTTTATTAATTTAAAAAAAATAAATATAAATACATCTAATTTCAAGAACACTGTCCCAATAGAAATATGTAGAGAAATTTATTCTATACAACTTTCAGTTATATTATTGCACACTTTCGCTTGATTCATCCATCCAAAGATCAGGCCTTCTTGTAGTCTTCATCTGGCCTTTGAAACCACTGCCAGAGAGGGCCGGGATTGCTTTAGTTCTAGCACTGATCAGCAGGTCAGCCCTATGGCCTCTATGACTACATGAAATAAACAACATCTAAAGCAAGTTCAGAGAGAAGTTGCAAGCTTGTTCCATGTCCAATGGAGTCTTCTAAGCCTACTGGTGTATAGTTTTTTCCTAGAAAAAATCATAAATGAGTCAAAACCATTACTGTTCATCACTTACCAAGAGGCAGGAGATGGGCCTCAGTTTTAAAGATGGTTTGACAGCCTAATCTTCAGTCAGCCAAATGCTGGACCTTAAAATTTTGCATTTTAAATATCCAAACCGTAACTTATTTCCAGACCTCGCTGAGCTGTCTGATAAGCGTTTATTAAACCTACATAGAACATGATGAGACGTGGAGGGATGTCCGTGGGTAGGTGAGCTCGAGCCGAACACTTTGACCATACTCCTATATTTTCTATTGCTAATAAAACTGAAAATATAAACAAGAAGAGAGAAGTTTACTTTATTGTCTAGGGTAACCATCTCAGCTCGATAAACAAGGAGAGGAAGTTTATTTTATTGTCTAGGAACTCAGGGCGACCAGCTCGTATGTAGCTCCAAATCAACAAACACGTAAAGTAGAGTTGTTTGGCCAGAATCCTTTTTTTTTTCCTCTTTAGTTTTTTCAAAAAAAAAATTGCCTTCGTTTTTTGTTTGTTTGGAATTTAGACTAATACTCTGCTGAGATTTTGAGCTTGTAGAAGGCGTAGGAAATCATTCCAGAATCAAGTCTATGGGTAGAAACCATGCCAGCGGATGAATGAAGGACTATTGAGTGCATAGTTGTTCGCTCATGAAGCTAGGACCGAGTCAACAGCAAGGTTCTAAGACTGAGAATGTCTACTAGACTATGCATGTTAAATTACTTGGCATTGCTTAGTTAAAGTAATTAGACAGTTGCTTAAATCCAAAAAAAGAAAGAAGAGAGATTAATATACATGCTTGCTTTGCATTTTGAAGAGGTTTTACTTCACAAATATTGAGCTTAACCCAAAAAGTTGAGGGAAGATTGATATCATGGCAACCTCTTTATTTTAGAGATGATAATTTGGGCTTTATGAAATGACTAAACCTCAAAGGAAAAGCACGTACAGCTAAGAACCTTAAAAATTCTCAGAATCGAGTCCTGAAATTATCTAGAGTGTAAAAGCCACTAGGAACTCTTCTACTCCCTTCCCTCTCATTTTTCTCTTTGATGAATGAACCAAGTTAAATTCTTAACCGTTCTCCTTTTCTCCTGCAAGAATACACCAGGTCAACTTATTCCGTAGGAATTTACTCCCAAAGTATTTACTATTTTTGAGGAAGTGTCTCTAAACAAAATATCAAAGCATCCATACCGGCTTGTTGATTCAGTTAATGGTTTTTTTCTCTTGGTGAACGAACGATCTCAAACAAGGATAAGTTAATATACCATTACAAGGACCTTTTAGGTGCACAGAGCATTTAGGTGCACAGAGCATACTTCTTAAGGACACAAGAAAGAAAAATACTCAAAAAAAAGGAGGTGGGCGGATAAGGTGGGCATTTTTGTTAGTTGACAACTTTTAACAACTACTGTAATTGACCTACAGTGGAAACCACCGGTAATGGGCATCTAACTCAAGGAATAAGAGTAACATGATGACTTCTCTCGTTGACTAATAAATCTGGGGGAAGTTTCTTACTTCCTCCATTACTTCCTGAAAAAAAGACTTCTCATCATGTTTGTTTGAAAATATAACGGAACAAGAATTTAAAACGTGATATTAGAAATCCTAAAGGATGGAATCTACTCATCTTAATTTCATCCAAAAAAGAAATGATATATATAATCTTATAATCTTCTGAGAGGACACAAGTTTTTAGTCCAAAAATTATTTTTGCACGGTGGAGGGAGCATACATGAAATATAACCAAAAAAGCAAGAAAGATGATCATACTTGCTGGTATATTAGTGCAAAGATTTCCATACAAAGATTCATATCAACACCCATATTTTGACTAACAACAGTCGATAAATGCATGCAGCAAAGAAGATCCAAGTTCTCCAATAAAAATAAAAGAAGCACTCCGTTTTTCCCTAACAAGCAGGAGAGAATCTTGCTGGCAAATATGAAGTGAACTTGTGGAAGATTATAACTAAACTATAGTAGCTGATTTTTCGCCGACGAATACTTCACAGTGGCGGATGGTTCTTAGAATCAGATTCAACTCGCAGGTTGCTATAACAAAAGTAAAATATAGATGAATATTTTTTTAGGAATAAGTTCATCATCTTGGGGAAGCAACATACCTGAATGAAGCACAGTAGATGGGAAAAGAAGTATGGAGCAGAGCATGGTCCCCCAAAAGCCCTGCCGTATGAGTAACTTTCTTCCACTATAAAATCTATTTGTTGTCCTAGGTCATTTATAGCAAGACTTCGTGATAACACAAAGCCACTACTGTGCAATTTTACAAATCTGGCAAACCTTTTCAACTAAAAGTACCGGATGTGTCGCAACTAAGGACATCATTAAAAAAAAAAATACTCCTGTATAAGTATCTAGTACTAAAGATTTTTTCAATGCATATTCAGTGTGAGACTAGCCACTCACTGAATACGGGGAGTATGGTGAGTCAGGAGTATGGGTGAGTGACTCACCCATACTCCCCGTATTCAAGTCCTAGCATTCTTATCATACTAAGGACTTATGTTTAAATTCAAATCTAAATCAAATCAAATCCATTAATCACAAATGCAGAAAGCCAACTGCAGCATTTCTTACTTCATGAATCATAAGTTAAATCCATTCCGGTACAATTTATCAATTCTTAATTTATATACAGGAATTTTAATATCTTTTTGGGATAAAATATAGATTACTATCTTGTAGTTTAAACATTGTCAAATTACACTAATATGGTAAAAAATATTACACTTAATCACCATGTATTTTAATACTATCAAATTATGCTCATATAATTTGATATATTACACTTAACTACGATGTATTTTAAATACCATCAAATTACACTCATGGGAATAATGCTTGAGTAGGTTTCAAACACATAAATAGTTAAATATAACATTTTAAACCGTATGAATATAATTTAATAATGTTTAAGACATATTACTTAAGTGTGCATTTCAAACCATATGAGTATAATTTGATGATGTTTTAAAACACATATTAGTTAAGTGTAATATTTGAAACCATCTGAATGTAAATTAATAGCATTTAAAATATATAATAATTAAGTATAATATTTCAAACCATATGAATGTAATTTGATAGCATATAAAATATAATAATTAAATATAACATTTCAAACTACATGGATCCATAGTAATTAAATATAACATTTCCAAACCTCTTGCTAGGATTTTCTACAATCCATTTCCTATCATCCAAGCTCTCAAGAGTAATTTCAACATGAGTGCATGCTTGATAACTTTCAATAGGCTGAGATTTTGGCCAATGAGTTGTTAATAACAGTATATTTTCTCTTAAACAGCTACCTGACTAGGTCTACTTAAAATGAATGTCTACTTACATATGCGCTGTTCTTTCCTACCAATCACCGTCCTCTTCACACACAAAGTGCAGCTTTATTCATACTTTGCATGAATTTTTCTTTTGTCATATTATTCCTTTTTTTGTCAGACGACATGAATGCACCGATGGCATGACGGACTTCCGTTGGATGGTTCAGATACAATTAACTATTCTGATATATGTAACTATTTTTTGGCAGAAAATATTAAATTTTTATTTATGTGAATTGATGCAAACTCTAACGATATCTATATATTCAATCCTTGAATTATTGTCCCGGAGGAAGAAAAATCTAGTTCCTTCCGCAAGTTACTCTTTCATCTGCCTGCTTGTACTGTGCAGAAGTCCAATCTAGAGAGATGAAATCCAACTGTTGTTCCGAAAAATAAATAAGAAAAGAGTGTTTGCACTTACTAAAAAAAATATTATTACATATGCAAATTGTCACGCTCTAAACTCAAGAATGGATCCAAGATATAACAATTTTCTTCATGCATGTAGAATTAAAATCCTACCACATACAAGGCGTTCGTTCTATTCAAAATTGTCTTTAAATAATCTATTTAATTCTGCTAACAAGATTTCATAAAATTGATCAGATCCAAATATCATATCTATTACTCAATAACAGAAAGTCCAAATAAAATTCTGATATAATACATAAATGATTATATTGAAATTTAAAACTACATCAATTATCTAACTAATGTATCTCTTATTAGAATCCATAGGCCAGCTTCTTACCAAATCCCTCCTTTAACTCAGTATCTAAAGCAAAAAAATCTAAGAATTTTTTTTAAGCTAACGGTCAGTGAGTAAACATTAATCATACTTAGAGAAATTAAATAGGCATAATAATGATGCAATTTAAAATACATGCATGTACAATAATAGTTAAAATAATACTTTTAAATGTATGTTCATAATCAAACAATTTACAAAAATCAATGTTTTTTTATGTTTTAAAGAAAAATTATTTCTTACTTTCTTTAGAAAATAAAAATCTTTTTAAATTTTTAAATCATCTGATAACAAATCGTTAGCCAATAAACCATAGCCACATCCATACAAACCTCATTATAGAGTCACAAAATGAAAACCATATATAACTCTATGGAATGAGTTATAAATAGAATTATATCTCCTGTGAAAAGAATCCCAGTATCACAAGCCTTTGTATAAGCACTGACATACTAGGTCCAGGTATCATAAAATATAGCTTGACTAAAAATTAATAGCGTATGCATATTCAACATAGCTTATTTCCCATATAATTTGTAAATTTACGTAGATATTCACAAGTGTTAAAAACAATTCATAACAAATTTTTTAGCAAATCTCACCACAGAGGTTAATGTCTAAACTAATCATATAAACTAGATAACATAGCAACTTTCTTGATCTGGTTTTTCATATAAACAAAATATGCAAAGTAATTTATAAAATTTGAAATCTTCTTTTGTGATAATATATTTATAATATACTTCAAATCGAATGCTAGACATAAATATTTTTGAATAAAGATTATATAATTTATCAATATAGTAATACCAAACATATGGATTTTCAAAATATAATAATATCTTAATAACATTATTTAATCAAATTTTTGAGTAAATAAATAAAAAATATTGAAAAAAACTTAAAAACCCATGAATAAGTTTAGTAAAATACTTTAACTATTAATTGTTATTACAAAATTTTGAAATTCAAATCTTATATAATTTTAGAAAGCACTCTAAGTATAATCAAGTTATTTATAAAATTCTAAAATTCAAATTATATAATTTTAGAAAGCAATCTAACCATAACCATGTTACTTCCACATTTCAAATGAAATTGGTGAAACTAATCTCAAATTTTGATATTCGGGACTCAATCAACCTTCCTGATCTTTTAATCTCTAAACTATTGATTTGATACCAAAAAATATTCATCAAGCCCAATTTAGAGAATGATTTCTTATAGCCAAAATGTTTCCTACTATCATATGATATTAACCTCCCAAAAATAATGCATTTTCCAATTCTCATATTAGTGATTACTTTAAGAAGATCAAAATGATAAAAATTCATTAAATATTTAAAATAGTTTAGTGATTCAAAACTAACTTCTAACTCATCTATTATAATTTTGAAATATAAAAATTTAGATAAAAATATAAAAAATTATCTTTAGCACTGCCAATGATATTTTTATAAATTCTTAAAAGTTCATCAACTCTAATATATGTTCATAAAATTACTTCTGACTTTCTTAATTAAAATTTGATTGAATGATTCAAAATATGCTAGAAGCTAACTCATTATCAAACATCATGAATATAAATGCAATCAAAAATTTTAATTATTTATTTTTAATATTTTATTTAACTCGATCTAGTTAAGTTAGATCTTAATCCAAAGTGAGCTAACCCAAAAGAGCTAAGTTGCACAAACATACATGTAAAATAATTTGCTTCATTTTTTTATGTGCTAGATGAAAACTTGTGTAAAGCATAAGAAGGAAAATGGATCTTAATTATAAAATGCATCGGTCAAGTTGGGAAGGTGGAATTCGCTCTGTCCAATTAAATTAAATAATACAGATAGTTATTTTACTTCTTTAATGCAAAAAAAAAATTAAAATTAAAAATTTTTATTGATATTTCATAATTTACATTATGTTATTTTATGGACTATTAGATTTTGATTTACGCCTTATAATTTCAGAAAAAAGTATGCCTCATAATAGTTTTGGATAATGGTAGCAAAGGTCTAGCTCAAGTTTGATCTGGACTCATATCTCACCCCTCATATAACTTAAGAAATGAAGCAGTGCTAAGGTAGGGCTGGGCATCTAACTAATAGCAGAGAGAGGGAAGGAAATTAAAGTGAACAAGAAATTTTCCTTCTGCAAGATCACTCATTTTTCAAGTTTTCTAACTGAATTATCTGTCCCATCAGCATGTTTAGTGTGCACCCAATAAGAAAACTTTATTCCTAAGAATGTGCATCAGTGAGTAAGTGCATTTTAGGTATATATACTAATTCACAGTTTTGCTTGAAGATCCATAAATGTGTGTTCTATTTACTCTCTCTCTTTCTCCAAACGTGTGTGTGTGTGTCACATATAATGCAAATTTTTTTATGTGTATGACATATTGTCAACCAGTTTCTATATATATTAGATAGTTTAAATATGGCTAACTAGTCCTTTTAGATATGAACAACTTGTTAAACAATCTTTATCTAAATAATGAAAAGTAATTAATTCTATAAAATAAAATAATCATTTCTAAAAATCTAAAATTATGAGTGTCTACTTATGCAAAACATCCAATAATAATTGTGATATAGCATGATCCCTCTATAGCGATTATTGTGATTGTTTGTCAATTAAATTTGTCATTCTTCAAAGTAACACAAAGTATTTTTACACTCAATATGTGATATCAAAAATTAATAACTTATGTTACAACGGATGCATAATGATAAAACACCATTTTTTAAATACTTATCCAGTGTACTTGGTCTTTGCTTCAACGACCAAAAATGTCTTATATTACAACTAATACATTATCTTCTAAAAATTCAAGTTAGACAGCTACCAAGAGGTATTATTTAGACTTTTATATTAATTTTCTTATCTACTTAGTGTACATCCAATATAGAACTCACACATCAGCATGGGCTCTATTTAAATATCAATATATTTGCCAAACAAAGGATTCATATATAAATCAAATCGTATATACTACAAGCATGTCTGCAATGTCCTAGTCTGAATCTTGAGCTGACTCGACTTTGATTTCATTTAAACTAATTTAAAATCTTATCAAAAAAATTAATCTAAGGATATTATTTGAATTCATTTATGGAGTGAATTTATTAATTAATAGGATTTATGTTAGAATTTATCTTGAAATTCATAAGCTCGAGAAGAAAAGGCTTTTCATATCCATATAATCTTATAATTCAAGAAAAAAAAAAGAAGAAATATAGTTCCATAACCTTATAGAGCTTAGTTATAGACCACATAGAGCACTATATGTTCTCTTTTATATAACTACAAGTAATCCTGACTTTCTTTGAATCTTGGATAACTTAGAATTATGATGCGAGTCCAAAAGAGATTTCTATTGAGTGTATATATTAAAGATTTAAAGTGAACATAATCTAATAGATTGAATCACATAAACTCTTGTGTGTTTTTTATTTTAATTTATTTTTATTAATCTTTTATTTCTTGTATATTTTTTGCACATCAAATGGCACCAAAACTTGCTCCTGTTTTCAGATAAAGATTAATTTGAGTTAAACTTTTAGGTACCGCTCCACATCAAGCCGTGTTGTAATGAACCAGTAAAACCTTGAAGAATTTCTTGGTCGAAATATACGGTCGCCCTACAAATTGTGCCACGGTGACACCTCTCCCGGTTCCTGCGCCCACAGGGCACTGCTAGGCAACAAGCTTAGCGCGCGCCTCACTGATTGCCAGCCGTCACGGTCATAACGTCACTGCGTTAACGTTTTATTATCCTTTTCGATGCCAGTTACGTAAATTTCTACGAAGTTGTCCGTACCTTAGATATACATGAGAACAGTATAATATGTAGTTTCCGACCCGTCAGAGATGCAAGCTGGCAGTGACCAAAACAGTAGGCCAAAAAAAAAAAAAAAAAACTCGCCCGCTCCTTCATGTCTTACGTCAATAAATGAGCAAGTAAATTAATTGATTAGCATCCACAATACGTACAGCCTCGCCATATGATATGTGATATGATTTGATAGCAGCCACGTTCGGGGTTGTCCTGAGTTGGATCCCGAGGCTAGCTCTGTAGGTGCCGTGAGGTCCTGCGAAGGTTCGGAGGGAGGTGTGGGTGCTGCAGCTTGGAGTCAAAAGATGGGTTGCTAAAAAAAAAAAAAAAAATACATCGCCTTCAATGGATGTGACAAGACATCACACTCTGCCGATCCACAGACGTGTGTTTTTTTTTTATGATTCGTACATTTTGTCAGTCATGTCTTCTGCTACTTTTTCTCTCTCGCCCATTTGTGTTTGCACATTTCAAATCAAAAGAGAGGGAGAGGGAAGGGATAAAAAAAAACGAAAAGAGTTTGACGAGGGGAAAAGAACAAGTATGATACCATTTTGTACTCAAAACATAGTTTGCCATTGATCATTACATTAAAAAGATTGTTTTAATTTATTATTTTTCATGACCAAATCCAATGCCGATGCTTGCTTCCTTAGGCCCTGTTTGAATACCATATTCTCGATTGGAATAGGATCTTATATCCGTTTATTTCCTCAAACATTGGCTTTTATTTCAGTGAGCCCCATCTTAGATTTTATTTCGGACAGCCTTCGTATTTCTTCGTTTCCTATTTCTGAAAATCCCTTGGAATAGAAAACTGAGCCGCCAATCATATCCCGGGATAAGAGAGGAATTAAAAAAAAAAAAAGGCATTCAGAGCTATCATTTCTCACCTACCTTCTTCTAGGGTTTCATTCGTCTTCTCCTTTCCACGCCGAATACCTAGCATCGAAGCTAGGGTTTCATATTGGCTCTTCTGTGGATCTCCGAGAGAACCTATCATTGGTGATTTCTGGGATTGATTGTCTCTGCTATCGATCGAGTACTTGGCATCGAAGATTGAGGGTTGCGGAAGCATCGATAGAGGTATTTACTCCCGATTTCGTGCCATCTTTTCAAGGAAAAGGAGACATACTATTTTCTTATTCTCATTTAGGTCGGGGGTATGTTTGGCATTTACAAAAAATTCTTCATATATTCCTACTTGAATACATGCTAATTCCCATGTCATCCAAACATCATTTGGAATATCACTGCATTAATTGCACTGGAATAATAAATTTTCATCCAAACAGAAATCTGGAATAACAAGGGGAATAAGCTATTCCTGGGAAATTCGTATTCCTATTTCCGAAATAACTTTTTGACATCCAAACACTACCTTAAAGTGTAGCTAACTTGGCATGCAAATATATTTTAAAATATTGTTTTATTATTTTAGATAATATTATGAATTGAAATAGCTAGAGTTTATATAATCTCACTTGCAGAATAAGTTGTATTTTTTAAATACTAGAGAATTATCATATTTATATGTGTAAAATTGTTTATCTCTATAAACTTTCAAGTCACTCAACTTTGGTTAATATTTTGATTAATTATTTTCTTAAACTTTCAAGCCACTTGACTCCATTGTAACATTTAGACCAAATGCAAATATTTAGGTCACAAATGAACTAATTTATAGCATTTCAAACTCATTAATTTGCTAGTTCAATTTACATATTAGTGAGCTAAAGCGATGTGACCATAAATATTCAAGTACAAATTAATTGA
This sequence comes from Calamus simplicifolius, assembly GCA_900491605.1. Lineage (NCBI taxonomy): Eukaryota > Viridiplantae > Streptophyta > Magnoliopsida > Arecales > Arecaceae > Calamus > Calamus simplicifolius. The sequence continues at coordinate 581,131 of UESW01004600.1, forward strand.
TAATAGATAAACTTAAATTATAAATTCTTCAAATTATTTTTTTCATTCGATGTAAGACTATTCAAAATAATATTAAAATCTTTTATCTTATCAGAGATGTCCTCGTCACAAGTCAAGGTCATTAGTGCTATCTCTCCATCCAATGGTAGAATTATCTTCAGCACAGCCTCATAAATAATTCATTTCTTGGAACCCATCAACTTTCACATACCTATACTAGTGAACAGGCAACTATAATTCAAAGATTAAGCATAGATAAGAATATCAAAATTATTTCATTAATATAGGTTTCAAAACATATTGCTAAACTTGTTTTGCCAAGTTTGTTGTTTGGTTAAAAAGGGGCGTGAAACACTATCTCAACCAACATTTGATGTTGAAATTTTTTGAAAAATATGTTTACTTTCCTCTCATCTCATTTTCATCAATGGGCTAGTGCAAGGGCAACAATATTTCAAAGGTTATCCACAATGGCATTTTTATCAAAAAAAAAAAAAAAGAGAAAGATCCTCAATATTTGGAATCATGGTGTTGAATGAAGTGCATTACAAAGATTCAAAATCTTGCAGGTTTTGAGTTATGTAGTATCATTATTTTTAAAGTATTAATTGCACCCTTCAATATCTAAGCTTGCTAATGGGCTCTTGCGGTGCACCTCCTATCAGCAACTCACTATAGAAATAACTCCCTCTTTTAAGCAATTTAACCACTCAAATAGAGCATTTTGAGTGAATGAAAGTGATAAAACTTTTCTACGAGTCATATAGGATTTAATAAATTGAACCTTGGTCAATCTAATGTTCTTTACCATTTTATTATAGTTGGTCCATGACTTAAATTTTGGGTGAAAATAGTATCTCTTCTGGCTCAAGAAAATGAATAAATAATATTTTTACTAAGGCAAATACTTATAAGTGAATGCATATCGATGAACCATAATAAGCAATATGTTGACTACAGTAGCAGTCCACCATTTATGGTCGGTTTGTTTTAAGTAAATCTAATATTCATATTAATTAAATATGATATTGGCCTACTAGAAAAGAAAATTGCATTCGGTGGCCAAAGATAAGCTTAATGATAACCAACCACTCATTCTTAATTCTTAAAGCATGCACTACCAACATTCAATTTAGATAGCGATCAAAGGCACTAAAATGATTATATGGTCAATATTGGTGTGATCCACACCCTTAGTTTTAGTCAATTTGGAAAGATATTTAGGTCGATTATCATTCTTTAGCAAATAGGCTGTTTTTAGTTAGATGTTTTTGCCCTGAAGGCTTATTGGGTTACTGCTGTTTGGATATGGTTTTGATCATCAAAACCATATTACTTGTAGGTTCAGTTTCTTAAAATTAAGCAAAGCTATTTGGATCTTGCTAGACAAATTAAACGGTGGGCGATAACATGGTTTTGTTCATCAAAAACATGTGACCTTAAATTACTTGTAGGTTCGGTTTCTTCAAATTATGCAACGCTATTTATTTGGATCTTACTGTAATGTTTTAGAACCATTAATTTGCTGGAGAGGATGGGATCCTCTCTCTCACACACGTGCGCACAGAGTATCATGGCAATGCCACCTTTGATCTCAAACATAAAACCACATCTAAGTGAATGGACTGGCGAGAGACATATGCAAAAAACTGGATATAGCACCATCAGACAAGTTTCAGGATCATTGGGCATAGATTGTTAACTGACAAGCTCTTAAGTTGAGCTATTAAAGTGGTACTTGTTCTTTCTAAATCATGAATTATAATGTTCATGTGCTTTTGGAGCCCTATTGGATTTCCACCGTGTGTCTGTGCATGTGCGCGCATGGGAGGGAGGAGCATGTTAAAAGTTGTCCTAACTTAATTTGTAGTGCTTTTAAATTTAGAAGCTATCTTTTGGCTTTTTATATATCTTTTGGTTTTTCTAGTTTCTTAGGTTTTATTGTAAGCTTTAATGTTGGTGTTTCTTGGTTATCCAAAGGCTGTCTTTTGGTTATCCAAAGTCTGTTTATTTTTCATATTTATTATGGTTGTAACTCTTCTATTTATATGTGTAGGTTAGTGTTTTGTGATGAGCGTGGAAGCAAGAAGTGTTCTCGTAACATCTAAAGCAATAACACTTTTATAGTGTTTGTTTTTCTCCACTTGTTCTTTCTATCTTCAATTTTTATATGGTATCAGAGCCAGGTTAATTTTTTTGTGATCCTTCTTGGAGGATTGGTTGAAGAACTTTATAGAGAAATTGGTTCATGATTATCAACATGGATTTGAACCAATTTGGTGTGTAGAAGTTGAACAACTCAAATTATTACTATTGAAAGCTTTGCATGCATGCCTACCTTCAAGGACAAGATCTTTGGGAGATTATTATCGAAACATATGCAACACTGGTTGACACACCGAAAAATATAGAAGTAAGGTGGAAGTTGCAAATAAAGCATGGAAAAGCTTTATTTGCATTGCGGGGTTCTATTTTCATGGACCTAATCAATCATGGTCAAAAGAACAAGTTACCAAAGGATGTTTGGGAGACGCTTGAGAAGTTATTCACAAGAAAGAATACAGCAAGGCTTCAATTCTTGAGAATGAGCTTGCCAAAACCACTTAGGGCAATTTGTCTATTTCTTAGTATTTTATGAAGATAAAAAATATATACTTAGAAATATCTAAGTTAGACCTAGGGAGTATGTCAATGAAGCCAAACTACGATGATTTCTGTTACGAGGGCTAAAGAAGGATTACATTCCTTTTGTTGCTTCTATTCAAAGCTGGGCAACTCAATCATCTATTATTGAGTTAGAGAGTTTACTTGTTAATCAGGAGGCTCTTCTAGCTCAAATGAGTGATGCTTCTATTCAAGACAGTGGCTTTCTCCGGTCCCATCGAGCCCGCTCTTTATCTTTGGTTTCTTTTTATCATGATTCAATGCCAAGACGTCAGTCTCCCCTTCCAGTTTCTCCATCCATTCAGGCCAAGATGTTCCAGTGAAAAATCCAAAGATGTGCCTAGATTTGGATGTTGTAAAGCATGCCTCCCTGCCAGAATTTCAGGTGAAGCAAGTTCCGCCCTTCACCGAAAGATTATGAATGAAGTTGTCCCGTCGCATATAAAACTTCCTACCATTGAACCATATAACAGGACAATGGACCCAGATGACTATCTGAGCAACTTTCAATCAATAATGATGTTCCATGGAGCCTCAGATGCGATCCTATGTTAGGCCTTTTTCTCAACTCTTAGGAGACCTGCTAGAGTATGGTTCGGCACATTAAAGCCAAACTCCATTGACTCCTTTGACGAACTTGACTGGTCCTTCACCAGCTAGTTTGTCAGTAGCTATCACTATCGACAAAGGTCGGGTTCCCTTTTCAAGCTGAAACAACAAAAGAGGGAACTCCTAAAGAATTTCTTGGGCCATTTTAATACGATCATATTGGAGGTTGACCATCTCAACTATGAGGTGATCATATCCATCCTAGCGGATGGAGTATTAAAGGAGGAAGACTTCTATCTGGCACTGGAGGTAAACTACATGTGAAGTCTCTCCAACATCATGGCCTTAGCGGGCAAATATGCCAGGGTGGAAGAGTCCAAAAGGTCGGCACGAGCTGAATAATCAAAGAAGAAGAATAGCTCAAACAAAAGCCGACCAGCTTGTCCTGTGAGCCCACACTGTCCAAGGGCTCCGCCACCTAGGCAGTGCTCTAGAAGCCCAATGCAGAGATTTAACCAACTTACCCCACTTACTGTGCCATGGGCCCAAATCCTGATGGAAATAGAGCATCAGCTCCCTCAGCTAAAGCCTCTTCGGATAAATTCAACCCAAAGAGACATGACATGACCAAATCATATGAGTATCATCGCGATAATGGGCATGATACCGAGGAATGTTGGCAGCTTAGGCAGAGAATTGAGCAGCTGATCCACCGAGGAAGGCTTGAGCGCTATAGAAGACCCCTCGAAGGTAGATGCCAGAGCAGAGCATCCACCTAAGCTTTCCCACATCCTTTGGGCCTATCGAACAACGCAAGGAATTCCAACCTATGAAACTCCATTCAGAATGACCTTCGGCATTGAAGCCGTCATTCCGATCAAGGTTGGCCTACCTTCCTCCAGGGTTGAAAGCTGCTCTAAGGAGGCAAACAATGAGCAACTATGGGTCAATCTCGGCCTAATTGAAGAAGTCAAGAAAAAGGCCCGAGTTAGGATGGCCACGTACCAACAGCGCATAGCCCGCTACTATTCTTCCTAGGTAAAAGGAAAGCTATTCCTTCTTGGTGATCTTGTGCTCCATAAGGCTTTGGTCTCTAAGCCGACAAAGCAAGAAAAACTAACTCCAAACTAGGAAGGCCCCTACCAAGTAGTAGAGGCCATCAAACCTAGCACCTTCTAGCTCCAAGACCTTGATAGAAAAGCCATCCTAAGAATGTGGAACTTGGACAATCTCCGAGTATACTATTAGTAAAGTATTTTTCAACTAAACTACTTTGCTCATTGTAATGGATTTCTCCTTATTTAAATGTCTTTTCTTCGGATGACCATCTATTTCTAAGATGCTAATGAGAAACAGATTTCTCCTGATTGTTGATACTATAGATCTTATCTCCTAACCCTTAGCTGGGCCCAGGCCTTTTTCTATCACATTCTTCGAACCGGCAGGGCCAAGCACTTAATTTCTCCGAACCTTAGTAGGTTGAGCACTTAAATTTATTCGGCAGGGCCGAGCACTTAATTTTTTCAAACCTCGGTAGAGACGAGCACTTAAATTCTCTGAACCTCGATAAAGCCGAGCACTTAATTTCTTCAAACCTCGATAGGTCTGAGTACTTAAATTTTTCGAACCTCGGTAGGATCGAGCACTTAATTCTTCGAACCTCGACAGGCCCGAGCACTTAATTTCTTCGAACCACGGTAGGGCCAAGCACTTAATTTCTTCGAACCTCAGTAGAGCCGAGCACTTAATTTCTTTGAACCATGGTAGGGCCGAGCATTTCTTCAGTCAGGGTGCCAAAGCTTCTACACTCTTTTTTGGATGTGGTTTCCCTTCTTCTAGTCAAGGTGTGGCACCGGCAATTACGAGTAGATTGAGCATTCCATTGCGGAATGTGTGAGCTCAGAGATGATGACGAAGATCATGGACATCCGACAAAAAAAACAAGAGGAGCATGTTCGCTATGAGCAACAGTTAAAGAAGATGCGGTAATTGATCATACGTAGTTGCAATCGATGCAAATTTTCGCTCCACCTTCAGCTCCCGATAACCCTCCCTTCAGTTGATTGATGTTTATATTTTGATATTATATTATATTTTATAATATATTAACTTCTTTTTGTATTTATGTGGTACTGATTTTTATTATTAATATATTAAATTTTAATATTTTATTTATTTTTAATGAATTATTCTTTTTTATGAATATATTTTTATTGAAATTAAATATTATTTAAGTAGGTTAATTAAAATAAAAAATTATAATTTTTTATATTAAAAAATAAAATTATTGATGCCTTAATAGTATCGCTAATCTTGATTAGCAACTCCTAATCATGCATCGCTAATTAGTGACGCCGGACTTGGCATCTCTAAAATAGTCGCTAATTAGCGACGAAAATTTTTGGCATCGCTAATTTTCGCTACGATTATCATATTAGCGATGAAATTTTTCGCATTGTTGTTGCATTGCTAATTAGATTAGCAACGAATTTTTTTGATTTAACGATGCCAAAATGACATTGCTAATTTAAAATATATATATATTTGATATAGTCCTTCAAGTATTATTTGCACATAAACATCATCGTCACCCAAATGATATAGTACAAGATTCCAAGAGTCATAATATAAAGACCTAAAACTTAAGAGACTTGAGAGATAACGTAAAGACTTACTACTTGGAACTCCAAGAGACATTTAAAACCTAACCCAGATAAATAGGCCCAAATATATATATATATCATTTACATATTGACTTTAGATTTTTTTCCTCAACTATTTCCTTTACAAAACATGAGAATATGACACCTTTTACTAAAGCTCAAAGGTTTTATCTTAGAATGACTCTATGGCTATTACTTAAGAAAATAACCTCGGTTATTTTTGCAGAGTGGATGCTTCTGGTTTCCCATGTTCCCTCTTCTTCCATGATCTCCGGATGGCCCCTCAGCAAAAACGTGGTCTTTGGGCGGCCACGGCTTATCAGATTTGGTTATCGAGAAACCAGCTCATATTCTCGAAGGACTTTATTTCTTCACACCGACTTGTGTAGAAGATTAGATCTTTGTCTACGAATTGTGCCCGTGCTATTCAAACGGTTGGTTCTGACTCCTTTGGCCTCTGGGGATCCCCTGCTGCTTCGGCAGCGAACCGGCATATGATTTTCATTTCCTGAGAGACCCCCCTTCAGGGTTCGTCAAAATCAACTTTGATAGGAGTGTCCGTGGAAGATATGTTGGTTCAGCCTTCATCATCCGTAGGCCTCAGGATGATATGTTGGCAGCGGATGAATTTGATACCCTTGATTTCTCTGTCCCTATGACCAAACTTTATGCTGCTTGGGCTGGTATTACTTATACTTCTCAGATTCTTCATGCTCATAGGTTAGTGATCGAGGGTGATTCTATGACGGTCATTCGGTGGCTGTGGTAGGAGAATATTTTCGAAGCCCCACTAACCCGATTCTCAGGGACATATGGTCCATCCTATAGGAAATGATACTGCCCTGATCCGTCATCTATTCCGTGAAGCCAATTTGGTGGCTAACTGAGCGACAGTTTCAGTGGCTCAGCACGCTAGTTATTGGATATGAAGGTTGGGAGACCCCTGTCCTTCTATTTTATTGTAAATTTTGTATTCTGATCTATCTGGGTTGATTCGCACTAGACTAATGAGATCACCCGCTTGTACCAAAAATAAAAAATAAAAAATAACCTCGCGTGCTTAATGCGACTCTTAGGATACTCCAATTTTCTTATAGAATGTTATCTTAAGTTAACATTTCAACAAACTCAAATTCATAGTTTGACAAGCCCTATTTTTCTAAAATTAGTTTTATGATTTTTTCAATCCAAGTACTTGTTCAACAAGGAATTATGTTACTTCCTTAACAATAAATATAGAGATTCTATAAATATATGTCTAACTCTAAGCGGCAGCTTGTAAGAGAGGCAGATTTGTGAAGGGTCTGTAAGGTTTTCATACGGTTTGTAGAGAGATGGGCGAGGAGAGGTAAGACGGAGTGGGGAACCGAGAGCATTGAAACGGAATTGTTTGAGAGTCAAGTTTGTTCGTCAAGAGTCTATTTGTTGTTCTTATCTTCCTTCTGCTTTTTGTATGAATGGTAAACCATCTTCTCTCGCATTGACGCAAGCAAACTTTTGCCAATCACTCCATTTTTTTGTGTGTTCATTATTTTGTTGAATATGGTGTGTGCACTTCTAGCACAGCACGCACTTTAAAAGTTTGTTTTCTTTTAGAATGAGAAGAGGCTTTTTTTTATGTGCAGCAGCTTATAGATCCTTCTTAAAGGAACCGAATATAAAGGACATACCGATAATGACGGACATACCTCAATATCGACAGCAGCGGAAGCAGGATCGTTGATCGTCGAGGGCTACCAGAGTCTCCTGTATGTCCACGCCCCTAAGCCGCAGCACCGGTGAGGAGAGGAGGAAGAGCACTTCGTGACCCTCGAACGTGTCTCTCACTCAGAAGACCTTCTAATGAAGACACCTTCAGTCTTCTTTTTAAAGAAGGCTATCACCAGCGGATAAGCCAGAGGGATTACCTACGAAGCGTCCCTCAGAATCCGAAGAGTCGTAGAGTCTCCAGGGACTCTTGGGATATCGTGTGGATGAATTAATGGCACCCAGGCCAATAATCTCTCACTCGTCCACACAGGAACATTATAACCTCAACTCTCTCAACTTACAGTGCGGTAGGGTGTGCGATCCGATGAAACTCACACACAGTGATATATAGCGGATAAACTGTATTAAGTTAATAAATAACTAACGCAGTGATCATGAATACAATTCAATCCCTTCTGTGTTCTAGATAATCTAATCACACCTGATCAAGCACTCTCAATCCCTCAAGAGATCTACCATGAGCAGCACTTGGAAAATACAAAGTAATGTTGGTATCCATAATCATATGCAACTCATACACATGATTGCCCGGGTAATGGATCATAAACATAAGGTATGGTCGCGAATAATCTTCCTTGAACACTCATACCAGTCCATCATTGTCCAGTTGACTTCCTAGGATTGTCTCATGTGGCCACATCAATTCCATGACCCTGGAGGTCAAGGCTAAGGAAGTCATCCTGCACTCCGACTTCATGATATAGGTTCAAGTCCAAGGACACTACATAGTTGTAAGGCTCACACGATAATTGAGAGGAAATATTTCGCATTACCCCTTACAAGGTCGACTTTAGCACATGCAACGTAATACATGCTACGATGGAGCTCCCACTCAATGGCCATGTCACACTCAAACATTGTATGAACATAAGTCCAGGCATCACAAAGTTGCCTGACTCGGTAACACCATTCTGTTGCGGTGTCCCAGGAATGATAAGCTGTCTGCGTATCCCCTTTTCCTTATAGAGTCGCTGGAATTGCTCAGATAGATATTTGCGACCTCTATCAGTCCGAAGAATCTTCAAAGACCTTTCCTTTTGATTTTCTACCTCAGCTAAAAATCATATGAAATAATCCAACGCTTCATAGCGGTGGGAGATCAGGTACACATACCCAAATCGCAAAAAATCATCTATAAATGTAAGGAAATAGGAAGCACCATGGCGCATCTTGATACTCATGGGTCCACAGATATCAGAGTGAACTAGCTCTAATGGATGAGAGGCCCTAGTAGCCTTACCAAAAGCTTTCTTGTTGCCTTTCCTGCTAGACTCGCACACAGGTAGACTTATCTTGATAAGAGGGCCTAATAGCCCTGCTTTAGCCATACGTGCCATCCTATCTTGGCCCACATGACCAAGTCTAGCATGCCAAAGAAAACTATCATCACAGGCAGGAATAGAAGCACAAGAAAAAGAGGAGTAAGAAGCACACAATTCAACATCAAGTCTAAAGAACCCTTGTGATAAATATCCACAAAAGGATAAAACACCATCCAGATAGACTGACATATGGTCACCAGAAAAACTAAAAGTTAACCAAGTGCCAACAGGGCAAGAACAAAATAAAGATTACATCGGATAGTTGGGACATACAAAATGTCATGTAGGATCAACACATGTCCATCACGGAGCATAACACGATATGCTCCTACACCAAAACTGCTCACGCAGACCGTTTTCAAGCATGAAAACTGGGTATTTATAGGTATCCGGTGAAAATCCATAAAACCAGCTTGATCTCGCACTATATGTTTATTCGCTCCCGAATCTACAATCCAATCGGGGAGAGTGTCAGCAACTAATGCATATGAACACATATAGAGGGCTTAATATGGAGGATACCTTCTTTGGCTCAGTGCAATCACGAGCAAAGTGACCTTTAGCTCCACAGTTGTAGCACTTAATCATTGTCACATCTCTCTTGCCCCCTCGACGTTCTCTTTTAGGTTTAGCCACAGTTTTTTCTTTATATCCCTGAGCACTCCTGTGACGTGCCTTTCCTTCTTTTTGTTCCTGGGCCTCGAAGACTCACCAGTAACCATATAGACCGAAGGGAGGAAAGTCTCAATACGCTCAGCCTCTAGCTCAAGGTGACAAGCAATATCCTCAAAAGTCTTGATGTGCTTACTATGAGTCATCAAGAGCTTCATCTGACTCCACTGAGGGTCAGGCAGTGAACGAATCACTGCTACAACCTGTTGTTCATCAGTAAGGTCAACTCCAGCAGCCTTCATATCCAAAATCATGTTTTTCATCACACGAAGGTAGGTCGACATGGAATGATCGGGATCCTTGACATACTGTATGAATCTAAGGTTCAAGGCACGTAACCTTGTGGCCGAAGTTTAACCAAACCTGATCTTGAGCTGGTTGCACATATCCTGAGCAGTCTGGCAATGCTCAAAGTTGCCAATAAGATCATTGTGCATGCTGCTCAACATGATAAAGCGTGCACAACAATCTTTCTTGATCCAATTGTCATAGGCTTCCTGATCAACGCGATGTTGCTCAGTAGTGCCAGGGACTGGTGGTGTCATACTAGTTGTCAGGGTCTCTAAGACTTCTAATTCATTCAGCAGGTATTAGATTTTTCTATGCCACATTTTATAGTTTTGTCCATCTAGCTTCTCACCTTTGTTGAGATCAGCTATCACAGATTTGGAGGCCATCACTGCATTTAGTCAAGCAAGGTATGGACATTAGGCACATATCAGTGTATACTGATATCTAGAAAAATAATCAGACTACAAATATTCCTTCTTATAAATGAGATCAAAAATTTTGCTAAGCTCATAATCATTACTTATTTAATAAGATGGAACACAGAATCTGATAATTTTTCATAGAACATATCTATATTGTCCACAAAACCAATGTAGGAACAAATCCGCAACGCAAACATATGCTACAACAAGCATATTTTTTATGTCAACTAAAGACATAATTTATAAATAATATATTATTTATGCACCAAGTCATAAATAAACATGCTCATAGAAAATACATAGCATTTGACATAAATCCTCTCATGCACTAAGCATAAATAATTATGTGAACATAAAGAACATGCAGAATTATGCATAAATCATATTTGTACACTAAGCATAAATAATTATGCATCCAGAAAAAATTCACAGAAAAAATCAAACATAATGGCAATAAAAATATTCATGCACAGAGGATAAACCACCATGCCACATCAAGAAAATTTTTAATAAATTTTCTAAGATATTCTATGAATTTTTATGATATTTCTATAAATTTTTTTGATTTTTTTTGATATTCTGCGATTTATCACTTAGCTGCCACATTTCTGCTATATAGCTACCAAGTAATAGGCACGTGGCCCGCACTGAGCGCCACGTGGCAGACCTTTCAAATGCTGAACGACAGCAACAGCACCTACCTCCCTTTTTTCTTTGATTTATTTTTTTATTATTATTGGTTGTTGGTTGGGTAATGAAATTACCCCTGGATTTCAACTATTTACAAGTGGTGCAATCAACTCAAAAAACAGGGAAGCCATTCAATGGATTCAAAATTCCTGTTGTAATCGACGGATCATACACTATGACCCAAGAAAATAAAACGCCATCAAATCGTGCTACCACTGCCAACTTGGTGGCGGTCAGAGCAGTTAGATCATCCCAGCCCTCCAGCGGCCGGAAAAGATGCCGAACAACAAGGCGACCCAGAAGACAGACCCGGGATAGAATTCGGCAGCGGACAATGCGTCAGGCCCACAGCCGAGGAAAGAAAGCCGTCCGGGAAAGAAGTGGGAAGGATCGCAAATGGCCGAAGAAAAATATCCCAGCCGCCTTCCTGTCTCCCCGTGCTTTCCGAGGTCCGCTACTGCACCCATGGCCGCAGTGGAACCTTCCCTATTTTTTTTTTTTTGAAATTGTAGCAACACCCAAGGTCAATTCCTCAACAACTTCTCTCCTTGCCGGTGATAACAGACGAGGCTCTGATACCAATTGAAGGAACCGAATATAAAGGACATACCGATAATGACGGACATACCTCAATATGGTAGTAGTGGAAGTAGGATCGTCGGTCGTCTGGGGCTACCAGAGTCCCCTGTATGTCCACGCCCTTAAGCTGCAGCACCGATGAGAAAGAGGAGGAAGAGCCCTTCGTGACCCTCGGATGCGTCTCTCATCCAGAAAACCTCCTAACGAAGACACTTTTAGTCTTCTTTTTAAAGAAGGCTATCACCAGCGGATAAGCCAGAGATATTACCTACGAAGCGTCCCTCAGAATCCGAAGAGTCATAGTCTGCAGGGACTCTTAGAATATCGTGTGGACAAATTAATGGCACCCAGGCCAACACTTCTAAATATGATTACAAAAGGCAAGTTGTGGGAGACGGTGTTGGTGATTTACGAATCTAAGCACTTGATATGCTTATAGCTGAACAAAAGAGAAGCAAGTTGCATGTGACAACCACCAACAGGCTTCGACTAATTGTGCAGAACACGGAAGCTATTAAATCAATCACTAGAAAAGCAGCTAACATTACAAATATACACTAAAATACTTTCCACTCAATATCTATTGTCTGCCTCATGCAATATAGCTCTTGAAAACATGACTTTTGATGTTTTAAGGCCAGCTTTTAAATATCCCAAAAGCATTTTTTGAGCCATAATAGCATTTTTCAATGTTTTTAGGATGTTTGATAAAAATTTAAATGTTTAAGATAACATAAAAACTACCAAACATTTTATAGTAAAAGCTCTAAATTGGAGCTTTTCAAAAAGCTCTGCTTAGAAAGTTAGGAAACTATTACAATTAGATTTGAAAGTCAAAAATTTGAACTACAAAAGTTGACATATTTAATATTATAAAATAATAAAAATATAATATGGTCATAATAATATAATGTAATATATTAAAATATGAACTAAATTTGGCTATATTCGAATATAGCCAAATTGAAATTCAATCATCTCGATCCTTAAATCCACCTGCATCCTGAAGCTACCCCACTTTTTTTACTTTTTTCATCTTTGGCATTCATGAACTGTAATCCAAGGTTCAAAAATAGAACCGAACCTATACTTAGCTATATTCAAATAAATCCAAATCTAGTTCTTAAAATATTTTTATAATATATGATAAAATAATGATTATATTTTACTATAATATAATAAGTATTGTATGAAAATATTATTACCATAATATAATAATGTACTATAAAATAAGATAACATAATAATATTAAATTACATAATGCTATAATATAGTACATTAACATAATATTTTCATATTATATTATGTAATTATATTCATAATATTAAATATTATTTATTAGATAATCATTATTTCATTTTTTATAATATAAGATGAGGTAGATTTGGCTGCATTCAAGTGTAGTCAAGTTCAGCATTATGTAATTTTATATATTATTATAAAATTTATCTTTTTCATCTTTGAAATTATATATCCAAGGATGAAAAAGATGACCAAATCTAAACTTGGCTATATCAAAATATAACTAAGTCTACCTCATATTATAATTATTAAATAAAAGATAATATATTATAAATATTATAATAATTATAATCAATATTGTATTATATGTTATTATACTTCCTTTTGTTATATTATAATATGATATATTTAATATTATTAGAATATTATATTATTATGTTATAATTTTTTGCAATAATTTATAAATTAAGAATAATTTATAATAAAATTTTTTGATAATATAAATAGTTAGATATTTGTAAGTACTATACAATATTTCTTATTGTTTCTCATTAATCTAAAATCAAAATTGTTTATCATAGATGTTAAAATCTCATAGCACTTTAGAAATTATCAAACAATAAATAGCTTTTTCAAAAAATTCTGCTTAGAAGAGTTCTATCTGCAAAAGCCCTAATAGGAAAAGTTCTATCATCAAAGCTTTATACCAACAACTCTGCCTAATGCGGCCTAAGGAAACAATCATTAGACAACAGTTTGACTAACTATTTGAGTTCTTACTTATTTTCTTAGAAAATGAAGTTGGTTGGCATAAACTATTGATCTCAAACTTGCCACGGCTTTAACATACCTAAATCCTGCACTATTCTTTTGTAACTCCTTGGTAGTAGCTATAACTTCAATATATCAGTCTCATTCCTTTTTTTTATTGGTATTAAAACTAGTGCAATGTTTTACAAATTCTTCTATAAGCTTCTCAGGCTTCAACCTACTAATTTTGGCCGTCCAAATACATTATTTGGAAATGTTAGTGATTATGGACACCTCTATAGCAGCACATATACAGTGACATTCAAAAATTAAGTTTTAAAAAATAAAAAAAAGTTTAGAAATAAAATAGTTAGTAGTGTTTAATATAAAATGCTATTAACTGTTGTTATCAGCCACATATTAAGTGGCAACTAATTAATTTGAATGACGATTGGAGGCAACCCCTTTTCTCTTAATAAAAATGAAAAAAAAAAACCTTAAAAATTGACACAGACTGATAATTAGTGGTGATTAATATTTAGTGCTAGTAATATTTATTAATGAAAAATTGTTGCATATATAATGAAGCAATGGTAAAATTTATTTCAAGTGGCCCTTAAATGAATGCCTCTAAATTCTTGCAACACGTTAGCTTGATCTAAGCAAAATCAATAGCCAATCACCCCCAAACAACTCCCTTCCTCTCCACCATCTATTTTCTCAAAATTTATCAAACCAACCATGATATCCCCCTATTTCTCTTTCACTTCATCCCTCTCCACGCCCTAGCTAATTACTCCTTGTCAACTACTCCTATATCTTCTTCCCTTTCCCTTCCTTCTCCTCAAGAGTCATGTCACATATGCATGAGTCAATACCTTACCACATCATCTTCTATCTCCCCATGTTATATACTAACTTAACACCATATTGTTGTTTAAGGACCTAGGACCTTGCTCAAAATGATTAGCTACTATGTATTTTTTGGATTCTGTAGGCTTGTATACATATACCTGATTAGATTTTCATGGAGCATAACCAATGTGGAACTAAATATATACTTGAACAAATTCTCATATGGTCCCCTCAGTTAAGCCCTTGTCTACTTAAACATAGATTCAAAAATCTAATAATAAATATCATGACCAACTTGTAGTTAAACTCAAAATAAATATATGCAAAATCCTCATGTCCACATGAACCACTAGTGAGATCTCAGATACCATTTATCAAACCATAAGCTCAAACAAAAAGACTAGCTAAAAGATATTATTAAGATCTATTAGTCTTGTACGTGTACTAAAGATCAATTGGTACACAAAATATAAGGCTAAACGCACACCTGCATGGGCTCTCACAATTACATGATTGGAGAATCCTACCACAAAACATTGCCTTCATTATTTATAAATATTAATATTAAATACATCATTAATTTTTGATGGATATTAAACATAATTATATATTATGCTAAGTCACATTACTATAAAAATTATTGTTATTTATATATTAATGATGTGTAATTTTCACATAAATACGAATATGATTTTGCCTTGGCATTAGTTGTGTATATATGACAAATAATACAATGTATAAATATCGATTTAATATCTTATCATACAACATAATTATATAATATATTTTGTTTGTCACAAATATATTATACGATTGTTATTTTATAATATTCAAAACTCATAAATGGTTATATTATGATATATTCCATAATATAAGAAGATAACATAATTAATAAAATTACTTATTTTTAAATTTTGACTAGCACGCAATATTTCAATATTATATAACTTTCATATCTTCATAACAATATAGTATTACCAATATAAATTTTGATATATTCTGCATAAAATAATAAATTATACTCAACTCAACTCAACTCTTCTAAGCCTTTTTCCCAACAACATGGGTCGGCTAAAATAATAAATTATGTTGTAACATTATAATAACAGCATAATATATCTTAGAATGATAATATGATTCTATTAATACATTAATCTAGTGATTTTATGATATCCTGAGAGTGCAACTGTATATCTCCTATCATTCTTTCGAATTACTACAGTTTTACTCTAATACTTATTTTGTGCTTCCTCTTTAAATAGAGAAAAAATAACAGCTACAATATAAAATGAATAGGGAGCTCTGTCATTTATTAATCCTTAGGCACTTCAATCTTGTTGGAATTGGATGCAAGGAAGTAGATAATATACTACAACAACCTATTGTTATGGACAAAGCTCCAACTAGGGAAGCTAATGGTACTTCGAAACCAGCTTCTGCTAATGTTAGGATTCTTCAAAATGATATTCTTCATCCAAATTTTTTAACCATTATTCTCTTGATAATACTTATTGATTCCCACAACAAGAAGAAATAAGCTAAATTTCTCCCATACCTGTTTTGGAGAATTTAAACTTTAAATGCCTGATAGGTTTTAGGCCGTGACAATGGAGATAGATCCAAAGCATTCCATAAGCAGCTGAATCTAGATAGAAATGCACTGAATCCACCAAATATAAGCAGGAGTTAAAAAAACAAAGAGAGATGCAAACAATACACATGAAGACATATATAACAAAGCTAATAGCTGAAGTTCATGTTTAAGAAAATGAGCATAAGAAATTTTTTTCCCATTGTGGCAGTAATCCAATTTCTTTGGTGATGACTTTATAACAATAAAATTTCATGGATAGATGTCTTACTAGAAGTCTTTATAGAAGTCAGAGAAATGAATTTTGCATGAGCTAGATGATTTGGATCTTGAACTAACCGGGAAATATTTATCCATTCCTTGGGTTTGTTTATAGCCTCAAAACCTTTTATGGTTGGAATAGGAAGATATTTGATAGAAAGATACATATAGAAAACGACTTGAGAGCACTAGGAACTTCCACAGTACATGAACTCATTCTAAATAGAAGAACCGTAAAGAAGAACCACCAACGGACCAGCAGCTTAATGGAAATAATGACAAAGCAATGCTGACTATAAAGATTACCACCCAAAAGTTCTCTCTTAAGGATCTAGGAGAGGCATTTTATAATACAACACGTTGGTTATTGACAAGGCAGAAAAATGGCTCATTGTTCTAAATCAGGGCACTGTGTGCCAAATGTCTTAAAACATTTTTCTAATTGAAGGCAAACAAGTCTCCTGCAGCCATCAAATCTTGTAAACTTATAGTAAACATTCTAACACTAAAGAAAAATATGCCCTACAAATTGATTGTTCCAACAAGATGCATTCAAGTACATGAGGTACAACAGACAGTAGTCATTAGATGACTGTTACTGTATATCAGGATGACAATTTCTAATTTTAAGCGAAAGTGTTCATGCATGATAGTCATTGGAACACGTGGAGAATTATAAATGCATTGATTACAATAATACCAAAGCAAAATGCTTCTGTACCATTTTTCAGGTTCAAAAAGCAGCAGTACGGTTCCAGTTTTGAGGTCCATTTGTGTCATGATATGATAACAATGGAGCAGTTCTCCGATTAAAAAGAAGGAATGGCAAAGAAGGATCGCATAGCTGTTAGTGGTCATATTGCTAGCATTCTATAAAATGTACTCTACAAAGACTCTGATGGGTGTGAAAGGATGCTATGGATTCAATGACAATGTCAACTCCAGCATATCTTCAGTTTATCATGTTGAAATTAAAGATTGAAATATTCGCTATGCATTGTTGAAAATTAGTCTGTGTAGTCCATTAGAAACTTTCGGAAGTCATATTATTCTGTTGATTTATGCATGTGAATCTCTCTTTACATTTCTCTGTCCCTTCTTTTAGGAAAAAGATTAGAATAACATGTTAACAGATTTCATGAGATAATGAATCAAATCTACAAGATAAAAGATACACAACATTCCATATCACAGATATTATTTGAATCCAGTTGTACTATGGCTAAGTTTCAACTGCTTGCAATCATAAGGTGATTCTTTTATTCTGTCAAGCTAAACTTTTCATGAGTATGGTTTAACTAAAAACTATAGTTGTGCATGTTGGATTGGATTGCTTTGAATCATCATTGACAATGCAATCATTCATTGCTAGTTCAGTCAAATTGCTTGTGTCTTAAATGATATATATGCACGTATGATATTTGATATGGATCTCATTTGGTGATCATAGGCATCACAGGTGGAGATAATGCTGAATAAGTAATTCACTAGTTAGTTCATGTCAAAATTAAGATAACGATTGAATCAGATAATGTAATTTAGGAATGACTGTAAAATTTTCTATTTACGCCATAAATGTATTCATGCTTGCAATGCCAGAAATATATATTGAAAAACTACAAGAAAAAGGAGGAAAACTTGGAAGTATTGAGGCACGTATGCATACTTTTTTTTAATGGTGATTATATTCCTCTCAGAATAGACAAAGCTTGCCAAGCTTTAGCAATGCACCACTGGGACGCCAAATTAAGAATTATTGTCTAGAAACAGTACTAGTTCAGCAGGTCAAGTCATACAGTTGGGTTCTTTTGGTCATGTTATTCGATTGGCAACTGGTTTTGCTTCCATTAGAATTGATTAAATTTTACCTCGACTAATATATAAGAGTCCATACTAGCTTAGATACTATACAAAGTCAAAAAGCTCAAATAATATCTTCTTGACTAGTTTTTTAGATGAGATATAAGAATATTATAAATAATATCAAAGTAAACCTAACTCATGATTTATATTGATTGAAAAACATTGTAAATGAACTCTTTGGGGGATAAACTTGAACTAATTGCAATATTTGTAATTGGCTTTGGATTTAAACCTTTCAAAGATACCAAAGCTTGTGCTGGTATTTGTTGAGTCCTACATCAACTATATAATAGGATAAATTTTGGATACTTATACAGAATTAAAAAGCTTAAATAATATCTTGTTAGCTATTCTTTTTAGGCAAGACCATGTGTTGTTACATAATAGATCCCGTGGCTACAAACTTCTTTCTGTTTAGGCAGTTCCTTTTACTCATTGTCATTGTTCACAGGATATATAAGCTAGAGAGTTCCAATAATTTTGCTGTGCGCTTTAATAAAGGGTTACTTTTTTAGGCAGAAAAGAGGAAAAAATTGATGAAATATAGTTTATGAGCTCCATTTGAAGATTTTGATCCATATCAAGATCAAGTTCTAGCAGTCAAAAGCTTGAAAGAAATTTTTACCATTCCATTTATCTGTTATATAACATCTTTTCAGATGACTATGATTTGCGTCAATCTGAGTTGTAGAAACAGTTACCATGTGAAGCTTGAGAAATAGTTGGCAATTAGCATGATTGCAACGATGGTCAATGATAATAATAATGATGACAGTGATAATGATGATGTAATAATTATGGTCATTGTAATAATATTGGTAATAGAAGAATTCATTTGATATAATCTCTGTAACATGACCACACCAAAATGTAAAGTGATTGATATAAATTGAAAAAGATCTTTTTGGTTTTTGAGATAGAGAAAATGATTAAACTCTCAAATTATAACTGATCCTACTTCAACGTGCATCTCACGTGCAGTAGTACTAAAAACTAGTCGTTCTTTGACAGCTGACTTAGAAATATATATGTAGGGAAATTTATTCTATACAACTTTCAATTATATTAATGCACAATTTCGCTTGATTCATCCATCCAAAGATCAGCCTTCTTGTAGTCTTCCTCTGGCTTTGGAAATCACTGCCAGAGAGGGCCGGGATTGCTTTAGTTCTAGCACTGATCAGCAGGTCAGCCCTCTGGCCTCCACGACTGCATGAAATAAACAACATCTAAAGCAAGTTCAGAGAGAAGTTGCAAGCTTGTTCCATGTCCAATGGAGTCTTCCAAGCCTACTAGAGTGTAGTTTTTTCCCAGAAAAAATCATAAATGAGTCAAAACCATTACTGTTAATCACTTACGAAGAGGCAGGAGATGGGCCTCAGTTTTAAAGATGGTTTGACAGCCTAATCTTCAGTCAGCCAAATGCTGGACCTTAAAATTTTGCGTTTTAAATATCCAAACCATAACATATTTCCAGACCTCGCTGAGCTGTCTGATAAGCGTTTATTAAAACCTACATAGAACATGTTGAGACGTGGAGGGATGTCCATGGGCAGGTGAGCTCGAGCCGAACACTTTGACCACACCGTGGGCATTATGGCCCTCCACTCCTATATTTTCTATTGCTAATAAAACTGAAAACATAAACAAGGAGAGAAAGTTTATTTTATTGTCTGGGAACTCAGGGCGACCATGCCGTACATAGCTCCAAAATCAACAAACACGTAGAGAAGAGTTATTTGGCCAGAATTTATTTTTCCCCTTTATTTTTTTCAAAAAAAATTTGCCTTCGTTTTTTTGTTTGTTGGGAATTTAGACTAATACTCTACTGAGATTTTGAGCTTGTAGAAGGCCTAGGAAATCATTCCAGAATCAAGTCTATGTGTAGAAACCATGCCAGCGGATGAATGAAGGACTATTGAGTGCATTGTTGTGTTCTAAGGCTGAGAATGTCTACTAGACTATGCATGTTAAATTACTTGGCATTGCTTAGTGAAAGTAATTAGACAGTTGCTTAAATCAAAAAAAAAGAAAGAAGAGAGATTAATATACATGCTTGCTTTGCATTTTGAAGAGGTTTTACTGCACAAATATGGGGCTTAACCCAAAAAGTTGAGGGAAGATTGATATCATGGCAACCTCTTTAATTATTTTAGAGATGATAATTTGGGCTTTATGAAATGACTAAACCTCAATCGAAAAGCACAGCTAAGAACCTTAAAAATTATCAGAATCGAGTCCTGAATGTAAAAGCCACTAGGAACTCTTCTACTCCCTTCCCTTTCATTTTCCTCTTTGATGAATGAACCAAGTTAAATTCTTAACTATTCTCCTTTTCTCCTGTAAGAATACACCAGGTCAACTTATTCCGTGGGAATTTACTCCCAAAGTATTTACTATTTTTGAGGAAGTATCTCTAAACAAAATATCAAAGCATCCATACCTGCTTGTTGATCCTAGTTAATGGCTTTTTCTCTTGGTGAACGAACGATCTCAAACAAGGATAAGTTAATATACCATCACAAGGACCTTTTAGGTGTGCACAGAGCATTTAGGTGCACAGAGCATACTTCTTAAGGACACAAGAAAGAAAAACACTCAAAAAAAAGGAGGTGGGCGGATAAGGTGGGCATTTTTGTTAGTTGGCAACTTTTAACAACTACTGTAATTGACCTACAGTGGAAACCCCCGGTAATGGGCATCTAACTCAAGGAATAAGAGTAACATGATGACTTCTCTCGTTGACTAATAAATCTGGGGGAAGTTTTTTACTTCCTCCATTACTTCCTGAAAAAAAGACTTCTCATCATGCTTTGTTTGAAAATATAACGGTACAAGAATTTAAAATGTGATATTAGAAATCCTAAAGGATGGAATCTACTCATCTTAATTTCACCCAAAAAAGAAATGATATATAATCTTATAATCTTCTGAGAGGACACAAAAGTTATTAGTCCAAAAATTATTTTTGCACGGTGGAGGGAGCATAGATGAAATATAACCAAAAAAGCAAGAAAGATGACCATACTCGCTGGTATATTAGCGCAAAGATTTCCATACAAAGATTCATATCAACACCCATATTTTGACTAACAACAGTCGATAAATGCATGGACCCAAGTAGATCCAAGTTCTCCAATAACAATAAAAGAAGCACTCCGTTTTTCCCTAACAAGCAGGAGAGAATCTTGCTAGCAAATATGAAGTGAACTTATGGAAGATAATTAGAACTAAACTATAGTAGTTGATGTTTCCCCGACGAATACTTTACAGTACTGGCGGATGGTTCTTAGAATCAGATTCAACTAGCAGGTTGCTCTAACAAAAGTAAATTATAGATGAATATTTTTGAGGCATAAGTTCATCATCTTGGGGAAGCAACATACCTGAATGAAGCACAGTAGATGGGAAAAGAGGTATGGAGCAGAGAATGGTCCTCCACAAGCCCTACCGTATGAGTAACTTTCCTCCCCTATAAAAACTGTTTGTTGTCCTAGGTCATTTATAGCAAGACTTTGTGATAACACAAAGCCACTACTGTGCAATTTTACAAATCTGGCAAACCTTTTCAACTAAAAGCACCGGATGTGTCGCAACTAAGGACATCATCAAAAAAAACAAAAAGAAAATTAATCCTGTACAAATATCTAGTACTAAAGATTTTTTTTTTTTGGGTACAAACGAGTGATTATACCACCCTAGGATAGGTTACACCCGACATATCAATATACAATAACTGAGTAAGGATATAGGGCAAGGATTACCCTGCTTCTCACTCTAAACACCAAAATGAGAAGCCACACTGCTGCAATCCAATCAGCAACAGCATTGGCCTCGCGGTAGATGTGTCGAATGTGGACATGACGAGCTTCTGAGATAGTAGAGCGGATGTCATACATCAAGGGGATAGAAGGTAAGAGAGAACTGGGTGTTGCGCAGCTTCCGCAGCTTCCGCCAAGATCAGACGCATGAGGGAAGATAGAGGAGAGAAGAATAGATGGATATAGAAAAAAAAGAGAATGCCTTTATTTTTCTAAGGTCTCGTTCTTTTTTTTCGGTTACATTTTTAAATAACCATCCATCTTGGATGATAAGACTTATCCTCACACTGGTAACCAACTCCCTAACAAACTCCCTAAAATATGGAAGTCTATCCAGAAACCTGAGCCCAATCCTTCTGGACCCATATCCATAACCTACGATTAGATTATTAAACATTCTCTCAAAAAACTTCCTTCCCATGCAAGAAAGCACTCAAACCCGAGCCCATGTACACCCATGACTCACATGCTCGCTATTCTTGGTCACAAGCCGATCCCAAATGACTTAGGAACGTGAGAACTTATGTAGCCTAAGCTCTTAAACCTATGTCACTCTCCTGAACTTTGGATGTGCCACACCTGAGCTTACACTGGGCTCCTAGTACTAAAGATTTTTTCAATACATAAACAGTGTGAGACTAGCCACTCACGCATTCTCCCCTTATTCAACCCTTTTTCAAGTCCTAGCATTCTTAATTATCATACTAAGGACTTATGTTTAAATTCAAAACTAAATCAAATCAAATCCATTAATCACAAATGCATAAAGCCAGTCTGCAGCATTTCAATTTCTTACTTCATGAATCATAAATTAAATCCATTCTGGTACAATTTATCAATTCTTAATTTATATATAGGAATTTAAATATATTTTTGGGATAAAATACAGATTACCATCTTGTGGTTTAAACATTGTCAAATTGCACTAATGTGGTCAAAAATATTACACTTAATCATCATGTATTTTTATACTATCAAATTATGCTCATATGATTTGATATATTACGCTTAATTATTATGTATTTTAAATACTATCAAATTACACTCATGGGAATAAAGCTTGAGTAGGTTTAAAACACATAGATAGTTAAATATAACATTTCAAACCGTATGGATATAATTTAATATTATTTAAAATATATTACTTAAGTGTGCATTTCAAACCATATGAGTATAATTTGATGATGTTTAAAATACATTAGTTAAGTGTAACATTTCAAACCATATGAATGAAATTTATTAGCATTTAAAATATTTAATAATTAAGTATAATATTTCAAACCACATGAATGTAATTTGATAGTATTTAAAATATATAATAATTAAATATAACATTTCCAACTACATGGATCCATAGTAATTAAATGTAACATTTCCAAACCTCTTGCTAGGATTTTCTACGATCCATTTTCTACAATCCAGGCTCTCAAGAGTAATTTCAACATGACTAGTGCATGCATGATAACTTTCAATAGGCTGAGATTTTGGCCAATGAGTTGTTAATAACAGTATATTTCTCTTAAACAGCTACCTGACTAGGTCTACTAAAAATGAATGTCTACTTACAGATGCGCTGCTCTTTCCTACCAATCACCGTCCTCTTCACACACAAAGTGCAGCTTTATTCATACTTTGTATGAATTTTTCTTTTGTCATATTATTTCCTTTTTTTTGTCAGACGACATGAATGCACCGATGGCATGACGGACTTCCGTTGGATGGTTCAGATACAATTAACTATTCTGATATATGTAATGTTTTTTGGTAGAAAATATTAAATTTTTATTTATGTGAATTGATGCAAACTCTAACTTTATCTATATATTCAATCCTTAAATTATTGTCCCGGAGGAAGAAAAATCGAGTTCCTTCCGTCAGTTAGTACCTCTTTCATCTGCCTGCTTGTACTGTGAAGAAGTCCAATCTAGAGAGATGAAAATCCAACTGTTGTTCCGAAAAATAAATAAGAAAAGAGTGTTTGCACTTGCTAAAAAAAATGTGATAACATGTGCAATATTTTTATGCTCTAAACTCAAGAATGGATCCAAGATATAACAATTTGCTTCATGCATACAGAATTAAAATGCTACCACATACAAGGCGTTCGTTTTATTCAAAATTGTCTTTAAATAATCTATTTAATTCTGCTAACAAAATTTCATAAAATTGATCAGATCCAAATATCATATCTATTACTCAATAACAGAAAGTCCAAATAAAATTCTGATATATAACAAAAATCATTATATTGAATTTAAAACTACATCAATTATCTAACTACTGTATCTTATCAGAATCCATAGGCCAGCTTCTTCTCGAATCCCTCCTTTAACTGATCAGTATCTAAAACAAAAAATCTAAGAATTTTTTTAAGCTAACTGTCAGTGAGTAAACATTAATCATACTTAGAGAAATTAAATAGGCATAATAATGATGCAATTTAAAATACATGCATGATACAATAATAGTTAAAATATTATTTTTAAATGATGTTCATAATCAAATAATTTACAAAAATCAATGTTTTTTTATGTTTTAAACAAAAATTATTTCTTACTTTCTTTAGCAAATAAAAATCCTTTTAAATTTTAAATCATGTGATAACAAATCTTTAGCCAATAAACCATAGCCACATCCATACAAACCTCATTATAGAGTCACAAAATGAAAACCATATATAACTCTATGGAATGAGTTATAAATAGAATTATATCTCCTATGAAATGATTCCCAGTATCACAAGCCTTTGTATAAGCACTGATATACTAGGTCCACGTATCATAAAATATAGCTTGACTAAAAATTAATAGCATACGCATATTCAAAATAGCTTATGTCACATAGCCAGTTTACTTCCACATTTCGAATAAAATTGGTGAAAACTACCCTCAAATTTTGATCTCGGGACTCAATCAACCTTCCTGATCTTTTAATCTCTAAACTATTGATTTGATACAAAAAAATCCTCATCAAGTCCTATTTAGAGAATGATTTCTTATAACCAAAAGGTTTCATACTTTCATATGATACTAACCTCCTAAAAATAATGCATTTTTCAATTCTCATATATTAGTGATTTCTTTAAGAATATCAATATGATAAATATTCATTAAATATTTAAAATAAATTAGTGACTCAAAACTAACTTCTAAGTCATCTATCATAATTCTAAAATATAAAAATTTTGATAAAAACATAAAAAAAAACTATATTTAGCACTGTCAATGATATTTTTATAATTTCTCAAAAGTTCATGAACTCTAATATATGTTCATAAAATTACTTTCTGACTTTCTTAATTAAAATTTGATTTGAATGATTCAATATATGTTAGAAGCTAACTTAATACTAAAAATCATGAATATAAATGCAGTCAAAAAAATTTAATTAATTGTTTTTAATAATTTTATTTAACTCGATCCAGTTAAATTAGATATTAATCCAAAGTGAGTTAACCCAAAAGAGCTGAGTCGCACAAACATACATGTAAAATAATTTGCTTCTTTTTTTTTTTTTTTTGCTAGATGGAAACTTGTGTAAAGAATAAGAAGGAAAATGTATCTTAATTACAAAATGCATCGATCAGGTTGGGAAGGTGGGATTCCCTCTGTCCAATTAAATTAAATAATACAAGATAGTTATTTTACTTATTTAATGCAAAAAAATATTAAAATTAAAAAATTTTATTGATATTTCATATTTTACATTATGTTATTTTATGTACTATAAGATTTTGATTTACGCCTTATAATTTCAGAAAAAAGTATGGCTCGTAATAGTTTGGGATAATGGTACCAAAGGTGTAACTCAAGTTTAATCTGGACTCATATCTCACCCATCATATAACTTAAGAAATGAAGCAGTGCCAAAGGAGGGCTGGGCATCTAACTAAAAGTAGAGAGAGGAAAGGAAATTAAAGTGAATAAGAAATTTTCCTTCTGCAAGATCACTCATTTTTCAAGTTTTCTAACTGAATTATCTCTATCCCATCAGCATCAATAGTGTGCACCCAATAAGCAAACTTTATTCCCAAGAATGTGCATCAGTGACTAAGTGCATTTTAGGTACATATACTAATTCACAGTTTTGCTTGAAGATTGATAAATGTGTGTTCTATTTACTCTCTCTCTTTCTCCAGTTGTATGTGTGTGTGTCACACATATAATGTAAATTTATTTATATTGTGTATGACAGATTGTCTATCAGTTTATCTATATATTAGATAGTTTAAATATGACTAACTAGTCCTTTTAGATATGAACAACTTGTTAAACAATCTTTATTTAAATAATGAAAAGTAATCAATTCTATAAAATAAAATAATCATTTCTGAAAATCTAAAATTATGAGTGTCTACTTATGCAAAACATCCAATAATAATTGTGATATAGCATGATCCCTCTATAGCGATTATTTTGATTGTTTGTCAATTAAATTTGTCATTCTTCAAAGTAACATAAAGTATTTTTACACTCAATATGTGATATCAAAAATTAATAACTTATGTTACAACGGATGCACAATGATAAAACATCATTTTTTCAATACTTATCCAGTGTTCTTGGTCTTTGCTTCAACAACCAAAATGTCTTATATTACAACTAATACATTATCTTCTAAAAATTCAAGTTAGACAGCTACCAAGAGGTATTATTTAGACTTTTATATTAATTTTCTTATCTATTTAGTGTACATCCAATATAGAACTCACACGGCGGCATGGGCTCTATTTAAATATCAATATATTTGCCAAACAAAGGATTCATATATAAATCAAATCGTATATACTACAAGCGTGTCTACAATGTCCTAGTCTGCATGAATCTTGAGCTGACTCAACTTTGATTTCATTTAAAATAATTCAAAATCTTATAAAAAAATTAATCTAAGGATATTATTTGAATTCATTTATGGAGTGAATCTATTAATTAATAGGATTTATGTTAGATTTTGTCTTCAAATTCATAAGCTCAAAAAGAAAGGTTTTTCACATCCAAATAAAACTTTAGTCCTAATCCATATAATCTTATAATTCAGATATATATATATATATATATATATATATATATATATATATATATATATATATATATATATATATATAGTTTCATATCCCTATAGAACTTTAGCTATAGACCACAGAGCACTATATGTTCTCTTTTATATAAGTACAAGTAGTCCTGACTTCCAATGAATCTTGGATAACTCATAATTTTGATGCGAGTTCAAAAGAGATTTATATTGAGTGATATTAAAGATTTAAGAGTGAACATAATCTAATAGATTGAATCGCGTAAAGTCTTGTATGTTTTCTATTTAAGTTTATTTTTTTATTTTTTATTAACCTTTTATTTCGTGTATTTTTTTGGCACATCAAATGGCACCAAAACTTGCTCCTATTTTCAAATAAAGAATAACTTGAGTTCAACTGTTAGGTAACGCTCCTACATCAAGCCGTGTTGTAACCAGTAAAACCTTGAAGAATTTCTTGGTCAAAACATACGGTCGCCCTACAAATTGTGCCCACGGTGACACCTCTCCCGGTCCCTGCGGCCCACAGGGCACTACTAGGCAACAAGCGCCTCACTGATTGCCAGCCGTCCGGGTCATAAAGTCACTGCGTTTTATTCTCGATACCAGTTACATGAGAACAGTATAATATGTAGTTTCCCACCCGTCGGAGATGCAAACTGGCGGTAACAAAAACGGTGGGCAAAGAAATAAAAAAAAAAAAAAAAAAACTCGCCCGCTCCTTCATGATATGTGAATGATAGATTAGAATGAGCAAGTAAACTAATAGATTAGAATCCACAATACGTACAGCCTCGCCATATGATATGTGAATGATTTGATAGCAGCCACGTCCGTGGTTGCCCTGCAGTTGGTTCCAGAGGCTAGCTCTGTAGGTGTCGTGAGACCCTGCGAAAGATCGGAGGGAGGCCTGGCCGAGTGCTGCAGCTTGGAGTGAAAAGATGGGGTTGTTAAAACAGAAAAATCACCATCAGAGGATGTGACAAGACATCACACCCTGTCCGATCCACGGACGTATGCTTTTTTATGATTGGTATAGCCTGTGTCGGTCATCTGCTACTTCTTATCTCCCGCCCATTTGTCTTTGCACATTTCAAATGAGAAAAAAAAGAAAGAAAGAAAAAAAAAAATTGTAGAGAAGAAAAGGGCAGGTATCATGCTATTTTGCATTCAAAACATATTTCATCATTGATCATTACATTAAAAGTATTATTTTAATTTATTACTTTACGGGACCAAATCCAATGTTGATACGCGCTTGCAGCTAACTTCGCATGTAAATATATTTAAAAAATATTATTTTATTATTTTAGATGATAATATGAATTAAAATTGTTAAAAGCAGTGTCTTGAAATCATATGTATTTATATTTTTTAATTTTTTAATTTAATAAAAGAAGTATTTTTCTTCTTGCCTCGTTTATATGAAAGATGAATGTTTATATGAAAATTCAAAATATATGAGGTTATAATTTTAGTATAATGTATACAAGAGGATTAAAATTACAGCTAATATATTTAAATATGTCCGTGATTGATAGAAATAAGGATCTTCTATCGCTAATCACTAATAGATCCATGAATATTCTGAATATGACAATTTTATCCGAATTATTGTGTAGAGACACTTAGTGGAGGTATTATATATAATAAGATTATATAAGACTTGAACCGACATAATTTGAATATTTATTCAAGACCGTTATAAAGAATTTAATTTATGTCACAAAATGATCATATGTAAATCAACCTTAATCTTGATTTAATCACAGACTCCTTGATTATGCTATTGGATCGTTTGATTTGTTTGTTAAAGCTAATTTGATGTTGGGCCCAATACTTACATCTTGGAGGTTTAATACACATTGGGTTGGGAATATGATTTAAAGATATGGAATCCATGGCTTTTGAAAAGAAGCTTAAAATTAGTTTCTTTAAGTGTTGATTATGTGGCTAAACAGTTATACACGCAATTTATGACCCGATCATAAATTAATTATTTAATTAGTAAATCAATGGTACTTAAGGAATAAGAGAAAATTAGAGGGGTATAACGGTTATTTCACCTAGCTAACTAATTATGGAGGATTGAAATATGTGTAATGATTATATCAGACTCAAGTTTTCGAGTAAAATTAATCTATAATTTTTAAGAGTGCAGTCTCGAGTTTTTAGTGAAATAACTTCGAGATTAATAAACTGAATGAATAATTAAACACTACAAGAAAATACTGAAATAGCGACGCAAACTTAGCGACGCAATGATCCGTCGCTAAATTGCTACCACTTTGCGATGCCTCCGTGATAACAAAACATTGCGATGCAATTAGCGACGCATTAGCGACTCAATAAATTAGAAAATAAAAAAAATTTAATTTTTTTATTTAGCGATGCAAATAATGCATCGCAATATTTTTAAATTAATTTTTTATAAAATATAAATATGGGAAAAAAATATTGCGACGCAACTCAGTGCATCGCAATGTTTTTAAAAAATTAATTATGTTAAATAGCGGCGCATTAGCGATGCAATAAACCAAAAAATTAGGAAAATTTATTTTTAATTTTGTGACGCACCAATTGCATTGCAAATAATTTAAATAAAATTAATTTTTATAAAATATAAATATGAGAAAAAAATATTGCGACGCAACTCAGTGCGTCGCAATGTTTTTAAAAAAATTAAATATGTTAAATAGCGACGCAATAAACTAAAAAATTAGAAAATTTATTTTTAATTTAGCGACGCACTAACTGCATCGCAATTATTTTAAATAAAATTAAATTTTATAAAATATAATTATGAAATAAAAAAATTGCGACGCAACCCTATGTATCGCAATGTTTTTAAAAAAATTAATTATGTTAAATAGCGACGCATTAGCGACGCAATAAAAAAAAAATTAGAGAAATTATTTTTAATTTAGCGACGCACTAGTTGTGTCGCAATTATTTTAAATAAAATTAATTTTTATAAAATATAATTATGAAATAAAAAAATTACGACACAAACCTGTGCATCATAATGTTTTTTAAAAAATTAATTATGTTAAATAGCGATGCAATAGCACGTAATAAAATAGTAAATAAATAAAAATAATTTTTTATTTAGCGACGCAAGTATTGCGTCGCAATATTTTTTAAAAAATAAATTTTATAAAAATATTAAAAAGAATTATGAAATAAAAATATTGCGACGCACATCTATGCATCGCAATATTTTTAAAAATACTATTTAAAGAAATCTAAATATTATTTTTATATATATATATATGTGTGTGTGTTAAACTCTAATCATATGAGAACTGGAGCGAGATAAGATACAAGAAGAACGAAAGTTAAATGACTAGCATCTAAAGAAAGACTTCGATCCAAACAGATAAATAGGGCAAAAAAAATAAAGAAACGATCCAAACGGGAGGTAAAAAAAGCCCTAGAAAGGTAGACAATAAACCTTTAGAAACCACGTCTAAGACAAACTCCAAAACCCTAGTATCCTTAGCTCTGATCGATCACTCAGGAGCGACAACACGAACAAGACGAAACATACCGACAACAGGAAAGATCTCTCTCTGGAAACCCTAAAAAAAGCTCGCCGTCACCCCCTTACGTGGATGAGATGGTGGTAGAGGGATCAGTTTCCCAAGAAACCCTAGTATTAGGCTTTTGGGGAACGAGGAAAAGAAGCCCTCCTCCACGGCGAGCTCTTGGCGTCTCTCCCCTCGCTCACTTCGTGACTCACACTCCTCCCCACCCTTTTAAAGTTTCCCAAACGGGACTACGAGCAGCTAAGCACCATCTAGAAGCGAAGCGGAAGGGCTGCGACACTGTGCCCGTGAAACTGTATTGGTCTACTGGCTTCGATTGATCGCAACCATCAGATCATCGCCGATCGAATCAATCACGATGGTCCGAGATCGGTCGTCGCTGAACGGGATCGATCATGGCTTCGATCGATCACAACCGTCGGGTCGACGCCAATCGGATCGATCACGACGGTCCGAGATCGGTAGTCGCCGACCGAGATCGATCATGGCTTCGATCGATCGCAACTATCGGATTATCGCCGATCGGATCGATCGCGATGGTCCGAGATCGATCTTCGCCGATCGGGATCGATCATGGCTTCGATTGATCGTAACCGTCGGATCATCGCCAATCGGATCGATCGCAACGGTCTGAGATTGATTGTCGCCGACCGGGATCGATCATGGCTTCGATCAATCGCAACCGTCGGATCGCCGCCGATCAGATCCATCGCAATGGTCCGAGATCTTTCCTTTTATTTCCTTCTCTTTCAAGAACACAAATCTTTTCGTTTTCTCTCTTGTTACTCCCTCTTTCAAGAACGCTAATCATCATCCTCCTCCTCCTCCAAGCCTCTTGAACCCTAACCTTAACGCTAATTACTCTTTGTTATTTCCGGTTGTGTTGTTTGCTGTTCATTCTCTTGAAGAGCCATCATGGACAAAACAAACCAAAAGAGGAAGCACAGCGAGAACCAAGATGACGATCCTCTCGCCCTCTGCCTCTCTCCTCCCAATTGCCACAGCCTTACACTTCCAAACACCAGGTTCCCTTCCCTTCCGTCCCCTCCCCCACCGCTGCTGCCACTACCACCACAACTGCAACACCTCTCCTCTCCTCCCCCTGCTCAGTAGCCGAGATCGGTCATCCCAGACTGGGATCGATCATAGCTTCAATCGATCGCAACCATCGGATCATCAC
This sequence comes from Calamus simplicifolius, assembly GCA_900491605.1. Classification (NCBI taxonomy): domain Eukaryota; kingdom Viridiplantae; phylum Streptophyta; class Magnoliopsida; order Arecales; family Arecaceae; genus Calamus; species Calamus simplicifolius. The sequence continues at coordinate 612,895 of UESW01004600.1, forward strand.
CGATCAGATCGATTGTGACGGTCTGAGATCGGTCGTCGCCGACTAGGATCGATCATGGCTTCGATCGATCGCAACCGTTGGATCGTCGCCGATCAGGATCGATCATGGCTTCGATCGATCGCAACCGTCAGATCATCGCTGATCAGATTGATCGCAACGATCCGAGATCGGTCATCGCCGATCAGATCGATCATGGCTTCGATCGATCACAACCATCGGATTTTCGCCGATCGGATCGATCGCAACGGTTCGAGATCGATCGTCGCCGACCAGGATCGATCATGGCTTCGATCGATCGCAACCATCGGATCATCGCCGATCGGATCGATCGCGACGGTCCAAGATCCATCATCGCCGACAAGGATCGATCATGGCTTCGATCGATCGCAACCATCGGATCGTTGCCGATCGGATCGATCGCGACGGTCCGAGATTGATCGTCGCCGACTGGGATCGATCATAGCTTCGATCAATCGCAACCGTCGGATCGTCGCCGATCGGATCAATCGCGACGGTCCGAGATCGATCGTCCCCGATCGGGATCGATCATGGCTTCGATCGATCGCAACTGTCGGATCGTCGCCGATCGGATCGATCGTAACGGTTGAGATCGGTCATCCCCGATCGGGATCAATCGTGACATCAATCGATCGCAACCGTTGGATTGTCGCCGATCGGATCGATCACGACGGTTCGAGATCGGTCCTAGCCGACCGGGATCGATCATGGCTTCGATCGATCGCAACCGTCGGATCGCCGATCGGATCAATCGCGACGGTCCAAGATCGATCGTCGTCGACCGGGATCGATCATGGATTCGATCGATCACAACCATCGGATCGTCGCCAATCGGATCGATCGCAACGGTCTGAGATCGGTCGTCGCCGACCGGGATCGATCATGGCTTCGATCGATCGCAATCGTCAGATCGTCGCCGATGGATCTATCGCGATGGTCCGAGATCTTTTCCCTTATTTCCTTCTCTTTCAAGAACACAAATCTTTCCATTTTCTTTCTTGTTACTCCCTCTTTCAAGAACGCTAATCATCCTCATCCTCCTCCTCCAAGCCTCTTGAACCCTAACCTTAACGCTAATTACTCTTCGTTATTTCCAGTTGTGTCGTTTGCTGTTCATTCTCTTGAAGAGCCATCATGGACGAAACAAACCGAAAGAGGAAGCACAACGAGAACCAAGATGATGATCCTCTCGCCCTCTGCCTCTCTCCTCACAATTGCCGCAGCCTTACACTTCCAACCACCAGGTTCCCTTCCCTTCCGTCCCCTCCCCCACCGCCGCCGCCACTGCAGCCACAACCGCAATACCTCTCATCTCCTCCCCCTGCCCAGCAGCCACCTCTTATTCTCCCCCGCTTCACCTCCGGCCCCTCCGCCGCTGCTGCCCCCACCGCTGTTAGTGCCGCCAGTCCACCAGCTTCGCACTCATAGCAACCGCTCCCAAGGTCCCCGCTGCGCCGACAAATCCAATAATGTCGTTCCTCCTTTTCCGTGGGCAACCAACCGCCGTGCCACCGTCCACTCCCTCTTCGACCTTCGCTCCTTAAACATCACAGAGATCAATGGTGAAGTTCAGTGCAGGCGCTGCGACGCTCACCGGGTCATCAGATACAATCTTGCGACCAAGTTCGCTGATTATTTTCAGAAAATATAATTTTTATCAGTTATAATTATTAAAAAATATTGCGACGCATTAGCGATGCAATTTCCTAAAAAATAAAAATAGTTTTCCCAGAGAAAATAATTTTTAATATTGTGACGCATATATTGCATCGCAATATTTTTTAGAAAAATAAATGTAATAAAAATTAAAAAAAAATATTGCAACGCAATATATGCGTCGCAATTATTTTTTAAAAAATATAATTTTTATCAGTTATAATTATTAAAAAATATTGCGATGCATTAGCGATACAATTTTCTAGAAAATAAAAATAGTTTTTTAAAGAAAATAATTTTTAATATTACGACGCATATATTGCATCGCAATGTTTTTTAGAAAAATAAATGTAATAAAAAAATTAAAAAATATTGCGACGCAAATATGTGTCGCAATTATTTTCAGAAATATAATTTTATCAGTTATAATTATTAAAAAATATTACGACGTATTAGTGACGTAATTTCTAGAAAATAAAAATAATTTTTTCACCGGACATTGGCGCCAAATTAGCGACTCATTAGCGACGCAATTAGTTGCATTGCTAAGTTTTGCATAAAATAATAAAAAGGCTAAATTAGTGATGGATTAGCGACGCGTTGTTGCGTTGCTAATCCATAATAAATTTTAAAAAAAAATAGCGAATGATTAACGACACAAATTTGCATCGCTAATCACTATATAAGCTTTATCGAGCCCGCCCCCTCCCGCTTCTTCTTCTTCTTCTTACCCTAACGCCGCCGTCCGCTCCTCCGGCTCCCCTCGTCCTCTCCCCCGGTGGCAGCTCCTCCACTCCGGCGGTGTTCCCTCTCGACCAAGGTAAGCCCCCCCTCCTCCTCAAATTTTTTTAAAAAAAACTAGGTTTCGGCACGGCTATAGCCGTGGCCATCTTCTCCGGCCACGGCCGCTGTCGTGGCCGGCCATGGCCTGGCCACGATCACCAGGCCACCAAAAAAAAGTATAACATGGGGTTTTCCCCACCCCCCCCATTCGTCTTCTCCAGCCACGGTCTCCGACAGCGGTTGCTGTCGTGGCCGGCTGTGGCCTGGCCACGGTGGTCAAGCCACAAAAAAAAAATTAATAGGGGGGGGGGTTTCCCCACCACACCCCCCTTCTTCTTCTCCGGCCACGGCCGTGGCCTGGCCACAGTGGCCAGGCCACCAAAAAAAAATAAAGGGGGGGGGGGGGTTTTCCCCACCCTGTTAATTTATGTCACATAATAGTGATACCAAGTGATACTTGCTTCGATAGGACTAATGCAAATGGTCACACAATAGTATTGCTATATATATATATATATATATATATATATATGGAGAATGATCACTCTAATAAATTAATTAATTTATGTCATTAGTCGTAGCTCTTTGGATAGACTGATTTAGCTTATCAATCATGACTCTTTAAATCAACTAATTTAGCTCATAAATTGTAGCTATTTAGATCAACTAATTTAGCTCATCAAGAGGCAAGTAGAACTGGGGCGTGTGTGTTAAAGGAGAAAGTGTTGGAGTAAATATGCAAGATTATTACGAAAGTTAGTAGAGGTGGTTGAAGTTGAATATCCCGGTTGGTCTATGAAACGAACTGTATTGTTTCGTTGCAATTATTTCGATCCGACAGTTCCTGTGGGCAAAAGGGTTCATAATGACTATAATTTGGTTGAAGTGAACCATCGACGAAGATTACAGAAATATGACCCATTCATCCTTGCATCCCAAGCTCAGCAAGTGTTTTACTGCGGATATCCAAGTTTGCGCAATGACAAGCAAGATTGGTGGGCTATTTCTAAAATCGTCTCATGTTCAACAATCGTATTAGAGGAGAGTTCATCAAGTCAATCAACCGAGTGCCCTGCATTTCAAGAGGATAAGATGAAAATGCATGCAATTGAGGATGATACAAGGGCTCCTGAAACATCACTTAGAGATCCAAATGGTGATGTTAGGGCTGAAAACGGATCGGATAAACTTCGACCGTATCCGGATCCATATTCGAATTATATCAAATTCGGATAGTTATTTTACTGTTTAATCGGATTCGGATACGGATTCGGATATCTAATCCAAAAAATAATCGGATACGGATACGAATACGAATTTATATATATTTAAATACGAATACGGATATCCGTTTTATTATATCTAAAGGGATAATATTTTAACTTTTAAATTTTTATTTTTCAAATCAAAGCCCGCCACGCCAGCCTGGGCACCGGGACGGCCCAAAAAAAGCCATTTTTTAAGTTAAAACAATAACTTCACAGTTCACAACGCCCGGAACGGAAGGCATGCATGATCCGATGATCGACACGTCGGTAGTGGTACGGATCACCATTAAAACAATAACATCACAACGCTCCCTACTTTACTTCGGCACGACGGCACTTCCTCTTCTTCACGAACCTCACCAGTCACCTCAATTCTTCGCTAGCTGCAGCATAGCTTTCTTCCTATCTTCTCTTATGTTCAGTGTTCACCGTTCCTATCTTCACCGTTCTTCCTAGACTTCCTGATATCGATCCGTGGAGGCAGCAGCGAAGGAGACGGAGTTTTTTGATCTTCCGTTCTTCGTCTTCCACTCCACCGTCCACATCCAAACTTCCTGGGGGCTGGGAGCGATCCGCGGAGGCGGCAGCGAAGGAGGATCGCCAGGTGACTTTCGCGAAGCGGCGGAAACGGGCTGCTCAAGAAGGCCTACGAGCTCTCCGTGCTCTGCGACGCCGAGGTCGCCCTCATCATCTTCTCCAACCGCGGGAAGCTCTATGAGTTCTGCAGCAGCTCCAGGTAGTGGGCAGCGGACGAGAACTTGGTAAAAAGCAGCGAGGTAAAAGCTTCTTCTTTATTTATTTATTTTTTGTTTGGATGTTTCGTTCTCTTTCTTGGTCTTGATCTGTTTCCGGTTTTAGATCTCGGGGGAAGGGGCTGTTCCCGTTGCTGTTCTTGTGTCCTTTTTGGTGAAACAATAAAAAGGAAGTCAGATCTGCTGAGAAAAGAAACTAGTGATCTATAAAATTCAGAACTTTCCCCAGCGGGTAACCTCCCTTCGCATGCCTCTCCTATCCCTCTCTCTCCTTGTAATCTCCCCATGGCCCTCGCGAGGGGAAGGGTACTGGACCTTCGCGAAGCGGCGGAACGGGCTGCTCAAGAAGGCCTACGAGCTCTCCGTGCTCTGCGACGACGAGGTCGCCCTCATCATCTTCTCCAACCGCGGGAAGCTCTATGAGTTCTGCAGCAGCTTCAGGTAGGGGGCAGCGGACGAGAACTTGGTAAAAAGCAGCGAGGTAAAAGCTTCTTCTTTTATTTATTTATTTTTTGTTTGGATGTTTCGTTCTCTTTCTTGGTCTTGATCTGTTTCCAGTTTTAGATCTCGGGGGAAGGGGTTGTTCCCGTTGCTGTTCTTGTGTAAAAGCTTCTTCTTTTATTTATTTAGTTAGACAATGTCCTTAATTCATAGTTTGTAATTTTTTTAGGAATTTTTATCTTATATCTGCTTATGAAATTCTTTTAAGTTGAAGTGGACTAATTATACTTGCAGCTTGTTTTCGCTATTTCTCTAGAAATTTCTATCTTACATCTGCATATAGAATTCTTTTGATTGATTTGGAATCGATACACTTGCAGATTGTTTCTTCTTTTCAAGGCTTTTATCTTGCTTCCAAATTAGCCAGAATTAGTTTTGCATCTGTGATGTTATTTATATAGAGGTCCTAGAGGCCAACTCTCTTCATGGTTGGTAAATAAATGGACTAGATAAGCATTGAATGAGCATTCTGAGAAGAGATACAACATATGTTTGTGGTGTTGAAATATCTAGTCAAGATATTTTTCACTTGACCTTCTTTATTGATTCATGCGATCCTGTTGTATTTATGCATTTTTTTTGTATTAGTGAACTGCAAATTCTTATATATGTCTATATTTTTGCAAAAATTCTTGTCTCAATGCTTAATGATTTCCATCTCAAATATTTTAGGTCCTGTTACAATGTTGCTTAGTTTAATTTGTTGTGGATTTCAACCTCTTTCAAGTTTTTTAAGAGAACATTTAGGTAGCCATATTCTTATTGCCTATGTTTTGCTCTTGTGGTAGATAGTGAGTTTAGTGACTTTTTAGTATTCCTCTATTTATTAACTCTTTCACAATTATTCATCATATAACACCATCATAAGATCATAGAAGTTTTTATCTTCATATCCGTATCCGTATATAACATATATGGATATTCTTGATATTTAATTCGTATCCATATCCGTATATAATAAATATGGATATGCTGGATATCCGATTCATATCCGTATCCGTATATAATAAATATGGATATGCTGGATATCCGATTCATATCTGTATCCGTATATAATAAATATGGATATACTTGATATCCGATTCGTATCCGTATCCGTTTAGAATAAATATGGATATAAATTTTAATATCCTTTAGTATTCGTATCCATATTCGTATCCGTTAAAAAAATATGGATACAAATATGGATATACTACTATCCGATCCGTATCCGATCCGTTTTCAGCCCTAGGTGATGTCCAAGAAATTGCGGATGCAAATGTTCGGTTTCCTTCCGATGATAATGAAACTGAATCGCAGTCCGATACGGCATCAGATGTTGAACCAATATTTCACAAAATAAATGACACCGATTAAACATAAAGATTTTTTTAAATTCAACTTTATTTTATAAGTGTTAAATTTTTACATAGTCAATCATTAATCATAATTTAATTGCATGAATCTTTAGTATTTCAATATGACGGGTAGAGGTAGATCTACCGACGACATACGGAGTGAGCAGGGACGTAGCCCTGCTGCATCAGATCACATGAGCTTTGAGATAGAGAGTTCGGATCTCCATACATCGCACAGCCTTCGGGTGATCCTGCATTGGTATTACCATCCAGCCGATCGGCACATACCTCCAAGAGTTCTTCCACCATCGGCCGCACCGTACTTTGACTGGATGCTCATGGGCTGTAAGTATATACTAATTAAAAATATATGTTTATATTTTTAAGTCAATTACTTATAAATATGCATTTTTTTAATAGATTTATTGAGCAGCATCATGTATCCAGCCACATCAGCTCCGTATTTCAGAGGCGTGCAGATCCCAATGGCTACGATTGGCGCCATGTATCTGCAGCCACGAGGGAGTTTTATTTTTTGAGTTTCAGGTAAACTTATTAAATACAATTTATCACGTATATAAAATTTCTTAATCTTAATAAATTCTAAAACTAACTATTTATTTTAATGCAGAAAAAGTTTACGTGGGACCCTGCCAGCCATGATGCCATTAGGGCAGCATGGGAGGCTCTTACGGGATGTCGATACTCCAACATGCTTCATCATTGGAGGTCATCGGGTCAGCATCCTGCGCATGTGCCAGAGGGTATTTGGCATGAGTGGCAGCAGGCCTGGCAGTCCGATGGCTGGCGCAGGAGGTCCGCATCAGCCAGCACGAACCGCCGGCACGGGTCTCTTTCGCCACACTTCGGGCTTCATTTCGATTCAGAAGCACAGACGTCGTATGGTAAGAAAATATAAATAATTTAATTACTAATTTAGTTATTTACAATATTTGCATTAATATCAATTTTTTTATTGTTATAGTCTGAGCAGGAGGGCGGAGATCCTGGTGAGTTTCGTCTATTCAGGGCGACACACACCAGGAGGGATGGTTCCTGGGTCGATACGCGATCACGAGGTTGCGGTAAGAAATTAGCTTTATGTAGTATATGTTTAATTTCTATAATTTTATTTAGAGAAATTTATTGATTTATTTATTGTTGATTTTATAATTCAAAGATACGAGTCGAGGAGCTTCGCTTCCAAGCATCGCAGGTCGACTCCACTGATGGGGAGACGCCCATCGAACTCTTAGCAGAGGAGAGTCGATATGTGTTTTTGGAGGCTGTTGGTGCCCAGCCGCGAGACCGCAGGGTCTATGGTCTGGGCACTAGAGCTTCTCCATATTTTTCCTATCAGACCTCCAGCTCGTGATATTCTGGTAATATTCCTGCCGAGCATTTAGATGACATTCGCAGATCTATTACAAAGGAGGTTCGATAGGACGTTCGTCAGGAGGTTCGGCAGGAGTTCGAGCACGAGTTCGAGCAGCGTATGCGAGGCCATCAGCAGGAGCTTGCAGACGTGCGAGATCAGATACGTCAGTTGCAGGATATGGTTAGCCGCCTATCGTAGGGTTCCAGCCTCCACGTGATCGCGTGGATTCTTGATGTATTTTTTTACTTTTTATATTTGTACATGAAAACTTCAAAATTTTAATATATTAATTGTTTTTAGAAATTGAATGATTATTGTTTGGATCAATATGAGTGAAGAATATTTGATCAATATTTAAATGTAATGAAATTGTATTAATCATTTTAATTTTTAATATTTTATTTTTAAAAAAAAATAATTAGTGATGCATTAGCGACTGAAATTGCATCGCTAATATTTTTAAAATATTATTATTAAATATTGCGATGCAATGACCTAGAGTCACAATATTTTTAAAAAAATTAATTAGCGATGCATTAGCGATTGAAATTGCATCACTAATATATCTAAAATATTATTATTAAATATTACGATGCAATGACCTGGCGTCGCAATATTTAAAAAAAAATTTAATTAACGACGCATTAGCGACTCAAATTGCATCGCTACTATATCTAAAATATTATTATTAAATATTGTGACATATTCATGTGCGTCGCCATATTGCAACGCACTTGAATGCGTTGTAATATTAATAATAATATTAAATATTAAAAATTAGTTTTTAAATTAGCGACGCATTTATGATGCATCGCAATATTGCGACGCAGACATATTTGGGCGTCGTAATTTTTTTTTTCTCTTGTAGTGAAAGAGTTTTAATTGAGTTTATTGGAGCTTAGAATTATGGGTCCATGGTCCCCACACTGTCTTAGGTTAATCACATTGAATACTCTTGGATTGAATAATTAATATGATTAATTATTTATTTTTTAAAAAATATTTATTGAAACTTTATAATAAAGAGTTTATTATGAAGATAAATAATCAATTTGATTGATTATTTTTTTTATATTTATTTTGGTACAATAAATTAGTTATTGGATAAAATAAAATATATTTAGACACATTGTTCATATAATAATTGATATGAATGGTTGCATAAGTGTTATTGTAAAACATCACACAAGAGACTTTTGCTCTTGTAAATGGTGCATATTATGAGTTGATGGAGAGAGAAAAATTTTATTTTATTTTTTAATATTTTTGATAATGTGATTATTAAGAATATTAAAAATAAAATAATAAATTTAATTTATTAGATATTTGAAATTAATAATATATGAAATTATTAAATGAGATTTGATAATTTAGATATTATTATATTTAATTTAGATATTATTTGTCAATTAGTTCCAAATAAGAAAAATAACTTTTTTTTTTATATGATCTACATGTAAAAATTATTCCATGCGGTCAAAATAGGTTGGTTATCTAAATTAAATGTTGTAACAGATAAACATTATCTAAATTAAATGTTATAACAGATAAACGTTATCTAAATTAAATGTTATAACAGATAGACGTTATCTAAATCAAATGTTGTGACAGATAAATGTTATCTAAATTAAATTAAATATAATTAATTTGGAGCCTATAAATTTGGCATAAGATGGACTTTCAGATAAAAAGAAAAAAATAAAAGAAAAGTCTCTTTCTTCTTTTTCTTTCTTATTTTATATATGCCGGAGTTGTGAGAAATATAGAAAATCAAGAGTTGTGAGAAATATAAAAAATCAAGAGTGAACCCACTCTTATAATTCAATATCGATCCTAAGAAAGGTGAGAAAGGCTTTGGTTTCATTTAATTTTATAGATATTTTATGATGTACCTTGGCCCATAAACTCTACCATGGGATTCTTCATCTAGAGCTACGAATACGGTAGTAGGGCGCGTCTGTTCCTTCGAGACCTCAACATATCAATATGTTTTTATGTTTAAAAAATTATATGATAATTTTTTCATATGACAATATTAATTTTATGCATGTTAAACGATCTGCATGCTTTCGTTACACACATATATATATATATATATATATAATTTTTTGAATACCAACAACTGGTATCAGAGTGGTCATACACTAATATTAATATTGTCATCATGTTGATATGCGTTAATTTGACATGTTTTATAATATTTGATATTAGGCATGTATGTTATGGATGGGTATGCATAAATATTTGATATTTGGTATTTATTTTTACTGTGAACCATTTGCTTAAAAGTTGAGTATGGGATAGATCCCAAGAAATATGGGCGTGGGATTTATCATGTTCTTGGTTTCTATCGTGTTCAACCCATGGGTAATCCAAGAGGGACTACCTAGGTGCGTTTAACCAAACTATCTGCAATCCGGAGAGCACAATAGGCTGCTAAAAAATATTTATGATTTAATTAATTACCATATTGGGAATTAAATTTTGAAGCCAAAAGGATCTGCGATTTGATCATAGATTTTATCACGTCAAAATCCAAACTGGTTTGTATTGTACATGAAGAAAATCATTATAAAAATCTCAAATGGTTTGGGACAAATCCCAAACTTATTTTTAAAGCAAATTGGGCCTAAGCCTACTTCAAATAGTTTGGCCATTGGCCCACGATCATTAAAATAAAATAATTTATTTGATGAGTTAATTTTATCATGCCATATAGAAATTAGAAATATCCATCCTATGCATCATAAAATTATTGATTAGGACTATTTGACTAATTATGATTATGCATATTTATAGGGTCTTAGTTAATGAACAAAGGAAATATTATTATAATTCTAAATATATTTAAAAAGGTTTTTAAATGGATGGTTTGGAATTATAATATTAAGAATTTGATTCTTAAATAAAGTTATGAAATTAAAAATAATCTTAGGTTAAGTTAATATATGATATTAATTTAATAATGAGATTGTTAAATCTAAGACTAATCTATTTAATTTCATAAATAACAATAATATGATTCTTTGTATAGAAATTAATTTTTAAAATTTAATATGTGATATTAAATTTTAATCATATGATTATTAAAATCTTTTGACATTAATTTCTAAAAGATAATGGTTATCTTAAAGTATTAACAAGAATTCGATTCTTGAAATTTATGAAATAATTAAATTTATAGATTAAATCTACATGAGATGACAAAGATTTAAAGGTTATTGAATTTAAGTCACAAAGATAAAAGGTTATCTTTATATAATAAAATACAATCCCACTTTAATAATGAGTAATTAATAAATTTATTGGTTTTCACCATTGGTTTAGCACCATGAGACTTGAACGGCGCCTCGAGGCGCTTTGATTTCGTTCCCCTACGGGTGGTGTTCGTGCAATTCAATAACAAGGCTAGATCTCTTAGGAGAGAAAATTTATATGTATTTCAAGCTTGACCTACCCTACGGCGGCACGCTTGGGTTAAGTCTAGAAATTTGAAATGGTGGGTCTTACTCATAAAGATATGAGATCAAATGTGTTGATTATATCTTTAACCAAACCTTTCAAATTCGGTAGTTAATAAGTGGAAATAAGAGTTATTTTAGAAACATACGTATTAATCGAGAAGAGTCTTGGTTTAACTAAGTGTGCAAGCTGACCTACCCTACGACGGCAGACTTGTACATGGCTAGTTGAATTATCGAGGGAATAGATTATGGGTTTTTCTTGTATTTTTTCTAAAATATTCAATTATTTTTTGAAATCTCTATTCCAAAAACTTATAAATATTTATCTTGACTAATTTTTCAGAAAATGACTTTGAACAATCCTATTACTTCTCTACTTTCTAGCAACACCCTAACTAAACAAAACTATCCCAAACGAAAATATGATCTTGACAACATTTTGACTAATGAGAATATCAAATTTGGTATCACTGAGCCAACCCTTGCTGCTGATCGTAATGTTAGAGAACACTATGACAAGTGGCAAGTTGCCACCAACCAAATGAAAGAGAAGAAAAATAGTAAAAATAATTTACTTGTACTTGAAGCTTGTCTAGTTGAGGTTGATACCTCATCCTGGATAATTGATTCAGGGGTAACAAATCATGTTTGTTCTTCTATGCAACTCTTTAGTTCTTCGAGAGAGCTTTCTGATGGTGAGTTAACAATGAGGGTTGGCAATGGGGCTACGGTATCGGCCAAGGCAGTTGGAATAGCCCATTTTTCGTTTGGAGAGAAATTTCTTATTTTGAATAATATTTCTTTCATTCCAAACTTTTCTAGAAATTTGATTTCAGTTTCTAAACTTCATGAACAATGTTATGGAATTTCTTTTAATGAAAATGTTATTTTAATTTCAAGAAATGGTCTTGAAATTTGTCATGGATGTTTAGTCGATGGGTTATATATTTTATCACCTTATGAAAATGTTTTTTATAATACTGAACTTTTTAAAGTAGCTAATCCTAAGACTAACAAAAGATAAAAGATAATAAACAGTGATAATGAAACATATCTCTGGCATCTTAGGCTTTGTCACATTAACCTTGATAGGATAAACAAACTTGTGAAGGATAGTCCTCTAAGAGAGCTAAGTGTTGGGACTCTTCTGAGTCCTATTTAAAAGGTAAAATGACCTAAAGACTTTTCTTTACAAAGGGCCAAAGGACTAATAAACCACTAGAGCTAGTACATTAGGATGTGTGTAGACCATTCAACGTACAAGCTAGAGGTGGTTATGAGTACTTTATCACTTTTATTGATGATTACTTAAGATATGGTTTCATTTACCAAATGCAAAGAAAGTCTGAGACTTTTGAAAAGTTTCAAGAATTTCGAGCAGAAGTTGAAAAACAATTAGAAAATCACTGAAAACACTGCAATCAGATTGAGGTAGAGAATACCTTGATATAGAATTCAAGGATTACCTTATTGAGCATGAAATTGTTTCACAGCTCACAGCTCTAGAACTCCATAGAAAAATGGTGTTGCAGAAAGGAGGAACCGAACATTATTAGATATGATTAGATCAATGATTAGTTATTCCTCACTACTGATATCATTTTGGGGATACGCTTTATAGACGGCAATGCACATTTTGAATGTTGTACCATCTAAATCTATATCCAAGACACCTTTAGAGATGTGGAATGGACAAAAATCAAGTTTACGTCATTTTTGTATATGGGGTGTCCAGTTCATGTTCTTAAGGGAAAATCTGGAAAGCTAGAACCACGAACAGAAGTATGTCTATTCGTTGGCGACCCAAAGGGCACTAGAGGAGGTTTGTTTTATAGTCCATAAGAAAAGAAGATGTTTGTGTCGATAAATGCCACTTTACTTAAAAATGATTATATACATAAATTCAAATCTCGGATAAAGTTGTACTCGAAGAGTTGCTCAAAGATTAGATTACCACTCCATCAACAAGAGTTGTTGAAATTAGGAAAGAAGAAACCACAGCTCCTAGTCAGAATATTATTTTATAGTCCACAAGAAAAGAAGTTGTTTGTATTGATAAATGCCACTTTTCTTAAAAATGATTATATACATAAATTCAAACCTCGGAGTAAAGTTGTACTCGAAGAGTTACTCAAAGATCATATTACCACTTCATCAACAAGAGTTATTGAAATTAGGGAAAAAGAAACCACAGTTTCTAGTCAGGATATTATGGTGCCTAGACGTAGTGGAAGGATTATCAGAACCCCAACCCACTATAAACAGGATAGCGAAGCAAATGTTATGGTAGCTGATAGCAATGATAATGATCCATCATCATACCAGCATGTGATGGATGATCCTGAAAGGACAAATGGCTAAAAGCCATGAACCAAGAAATGGAGTCTATATACTCCAATACTATATGAAAACTTGTAGATCCACCTGAAGATATTAGGCCCATTGAATGTAAATAGATCTTCAAGAAGAAAAGAGGAGCAGATGAAAAGGTAGAGACTTTCAAAGCTAGACTTATGGCAAAGGGTTATACCCAGAAGGAGGGAGTTGATTATGAAGAGACTTTCTCCCCAGTTGCCATGTTAAAGTCCATATGCATTCTCTTATCCATAGCTGCATGTTTTGACTACGAAATATGGCAGATGAATGTCAAGACAGCCTTTTGAATGGCTATCTAGAGGAGTTCATATATATGGAACAACCAAAGGGTTCATTGTTAAAGATCAAGAGCAGAAAGTCTATAAGCTTAATAGAGCCATCTATGGACTCAAACAAGCCTCCAGGTCTTGGAACATTAGGTTTGATGAAATAATCAAACCTATGGCTTTGAGCAAAATATTGATGAACTTTGTGTATACAAGCTCATTAATAAAAAAAAAAAGTATAGTTTTCTTAGTACTTTATGTAGATGATATCTTACTCATTGGTAATAATGTTAAAATATTATCTAACGTAAAGAGATGACTGACTGAATAATTTCAAATGAAAGATTTGAGAGAGGTGAGTTATGTTCTTGGTATCTAGATCATTAGGGATAGGAAGAACAAACTCATAGCACTGTCTCAGGCATCTTAAATAAATAAGGTGCTGGCTTATTTTTTGATGCAAAATTTCAAGAAGGGTCTTCTTTTGATCCGATATGAAATTGTTTTCTCTAAAGAACAGTATCCTAAGACACCACAAGAAGAAGAGGACATGAGATAGATTCCATATGCATCGACAGTTGAAAGTCTAAAGTATACTATTCTATGTACTAGACCAGACATCTGCTATGCAGTGGGAGTTGTTAATCGGTTCCAATCAAACTCTGGGATAGAGCACTGGGTGGCAGTAAAGCACATTCTCAAGTATCTTTAGAGAACGAGAAATTATATGCTTATGTATTCAGGTGGAGACCTGAACCCCTTAGGATACACTAATTCTGATTTTCAATTAGATAAAGATTCTCGAAGGTCGACATCTAGATCAGTGTTTACACTTGGTGGTATAACAGTTGTTTGAAGAAGTATCAAACAATCTAGCATTGCTGATTCTACCATGGAAGCTGAGTACATAGCAGCTTGTGAAGCAGCTAAAGAATCAGTTTGGCTTAAAAAGTTCTATACTGACTTTAAAGTTGTTCCAGGAATGGATATGCCATTAACATTATTCTATGATAATAGTGGTGCTGTGGCTAATTCAAGAGACATAGAAGCTATAAAAGGGGCAAGCATATCAAGAGAAAATATCATCTTATCAGAGAGATCATGCATCGAGGTGATATCAATGTTATGATGATAGCTTCGGAACAAAATTTGGCTGATTCATTCACAAAGACGCTGCCTGAAAAGACGTTCAACAAATATCTTATGGGAATGTGATTAAAAGATATGTCACATCTGCTTTAGAGAAAGTAAAAGATTGTTAGGAACAGTACCCTTCAAATTAGATGTATGTATACTTTTTGATTTTCTGAATTAATAAAAAAGTATTTTTCTTAGATCTTGCCTCATTTATATGAAAGATGGATGTTTATATGAAAATTTAAAATATATTATGAGGCTGTAATTTTAGTATAATGTATACAAGAGGATTAAAATTATAGCTAATATATTTAAATATGTCCGTGATGGATAAAAGTAAGGATCTTCTATCGTTAATCACTAATACGGTCCATGAACATTCTGAATGTGACAATCTTATCTGGATTATTATGTAGAGACACTTCGTGAAGGTATTATATAATAAGATTATATAGGACTTGAATCGATATAATTTGAATCTTTATTTAAGACCATTATAAAGAATTCAATTTATGCCACAAGATGATCATATGTAAATCAACCTTAATCATGATTTAATCACAGACTCCTTGATTGTGCTATTGGATTTTTGATTTGTTTGTTAAAGCTCATTTGATGTTGGGCCCAATACTTATATCTTGGAGGTTTAATAACAGATAAATGTTATCTAAATTAAATTAATTATGATTCACTTGGAGCCTATAAATATTGCATAAGGTGAACTTTTAGATAAAAGAAAAAAATGAAAGAAAAGTCTCTTTCCTTCTTTTCTCTCTTATTTTATGTGCACCAGAGTTGTGAGAAATATAGAAAATCAAAAGTAAGCCCACTCTCATAATTCGATACCAATTCTGAGAAAAGTGAGGAAGGTTCTGGTTTCATTTTAATTTCGCAGATATTTTATGAAGTACCTTGACCTGTAAACTTTACTGTGGGATTCTTCATCCATAGCTACGAATTCGGTAGTAGGGTGCGTCTGTTCCTTTGAGACCTCAAGATATCGGTATATTTTTATATTTAAAAAATTATATGATATTTTTTTTATATGACAATATTAATTTTATGCATGTTAAACGATCTGCATGCTTCCGTTACACACACACACACACACATATATATATATATATATATATATTTTTTTTTTTTTTTTGAATACCAACAGAAATTGCTAAAGTTGATGTAATCTCATCCTGTAGAATAAGTTGTATTTTTTAAATACTAGATAATTATCATATTTATATCTGTAAAATTGTTTATCTCTATAAACTTTCAAGTCACTCTAACTTTGGTTCATATTTTGATTAATTATTTTCTTAAACTTTCAACCAAATGCAAATATTTAGGTCACAAATGAACTAATTTATATAACATTTCAAACTCATTTGCTATGTCAATTTACATATTAGTGAGCTAAAGCGATGTGACCTTAAATACTAAAGTACAAATTAATTGATAATAGATGAACTTAAATTATAAACTATCTAAATCATTTTTTTCATTCGATGTAGGACTATTCAAAAGAGTATTAAAATCTTTTCTCTTATCAAAAGATGATCTCATTACAAGTCAAGGTCATTAGTGCTACAGAGATAGCTCCATCCGATGGTAGAA
This sequence comes from Calamus simplicifolius, assembly GCA_900491605.1. Taxonomy (NCBI): domain Eukaryota; kingdom Viridiplantae; phylum Streptophyta; class Magnoliopsida; order Arecales; family Arecaceae; genus Calamus; species Calamus simplicifolius. Next base: position 629,442 of record UESW01004600.1, read on the forward strand.
TTATCTTCACCACTGCCTCATAAATAATTCTTTTCTTCGAACCCATCAACTTTCACATACCTATACTTGTGAATAGGCAACTATATTTCAAAGATTAAGCATAGATAAGAATATCACAATTATTTCATTAATATAGGTTTCAAAACATATTGCTAAACTTGTTTTGCCAAGTTTGTTGTTTGGCTAAAAAAGGGGTGTGAAACACTATCTCTCATCTCATTTTCATTAATGGGCTATTGCAATGGCAACAATATTTCAAAGGTTATCCATAATGGCATTTTTATCAAAAAAAAAAGAGAGAAAGATCCTCAATATTTGGAATCATGGTGTTGAATGAAGTGCATTACAAAGGTTCAAAATCTTGCAGGTTTTGAGGCATGTAGTATCATTATTTTTAAAGTATTAATTGTCACCCTTCAATATCTAAGCTTGCTAATGGGCTCTTGCGGTGCATCTCTTACCAGCAACTCACTATAGAAATAACTCCCTCTTTTAAGCAATTTAACCACTTAAATAGAGCATTTTGAGTGAATGAAAAGTGATAAAACTTTTCTACAAGTCATATAGGATTTGATCAATTGAACCTTGGTCAATCTAATGTTCTTTACCATTTTATTATAGTTGGTCCATGACTTAAAATTGGGTGAAAATAGTATCCCTTCTGGCTCAAGAAATGAATAAATAATATTTTACTAAGGCAAATACTTATAAGTGAATGCATATCGATGAGCCACAATAAGCAATATGTTGACTACAGTAGCAGGCCACTATTTATGGTCGGTCTATTTTAAGTAAATATAATATTCATATTAGATAAATATGATATTGGCCTACTAGAAAAGAAAATTGTATTCAGGCCGAAGATATGCTTAATGATAACCAACCACTCATTCTTAATTCTTAAAGCATGCACTCCCAACATTCAAATTAGATAGCGATCGAAGGCACTAAAAATTATTATAACCAACCACACCCTTAGTTTTAGTCAATTTGGAAAGATATTTAGGTCGATTATCAATATTTAGCAAATAGGCTATTTTTAGTTTGATGTTTTTGCCCTAGAGGCTTATTGGGTTACTGCTATTTGGATATGGTTTTGATCATCAAAACCATATTACTTGTAGGTTCGGTTTCTTAAAATTATGCAAAGCTATTTGGATCTTGCTGGACAAATTAAACGGTGGGCGATGACATGGTTTTGATCATCAAAAATACATGACCTTAAATTACTTGTAGGTTTGGTTTCTTCAAATTACGCAATGCTATTTATTTGGATCTTACTGTAATGTTTTGGAACCATTAAATGTGCTGGAGAGGATGGGATCCTCTCTCTCACACGCGCGCATAAAGTATTGTGGCAATGCCACCTTTGATCTCAAACATAAAACCACATCAAAGTAAATGGACTGGCGAGAGACATATGCAAAAAACTGGATACAGCACCATCGGCCAAGTATCAGGATCATTGGGCAAAGATTGTTAACTTACAAGCTCTTATGTTGAGCGATTAAAGTGGTACTTGTTCTTTCTAAGTCATGAATTATAATGTTCGTGTGCTTTTGGAGGCTTATTGAGGATTTCCACCATGTGTCTGTGCGTGTGCGCATGGGATGGAGGGGCATGTTAAAAGTTGTGCTAACTTAAATTGTAGTGCTTTTAAATTTAGAAGTTGTCTTTTAGTTTTTTTATATATCCTTTGGTTTTTCTAGTTTTTTGGGTTTTATTGTAAGTTTAATGTTGGTGTCTCTTGGTTATCCAAAGTCTATCTTTTGGTTATCCAAAGTCTATTTATTTTTCATATTTATTATGGTTGCATCTCTTCTATTTATATGAGTGTAGGTTAGTGTGTTGTGATGAGTGCGGAAGCAAGAAAAGTGTTCTCGTAACATCTAAAGTAATAACACTTTTATAGTGTTTGTTTTACTCCACTTGTTCTTTCTATCTTTAATGTTTACATGGTATCAGAGCCAGGTTAATTTTTTAGTGGTTCTTATTGGAGGATTTGTTAAAGAACTTTATAGAGAAATTGGTTCATGACATGGATTTGAACCAATTTGGTGTGGAGAAGTTGAACAACTAAAATTATTACCATTGGAAGCTTTGCATGCAGGCCTACCTTCAAGGACAAGATCTTTCAAAGATTATTTTCGAAACATTATTTTCGAAATAGATGCAAAACTAGTTGGCACACCAAAAAATGCAGAACTAAGGTGAAAGTTGCGAATAAAGCATGGAAAAGCTTTATTTGCATTGCAGGGTTCTATTTCCAAGGACCTAATCAATCATGTTCAAAAGATCGAGTCACCAAAGGAGGTTTGGGAGATGCTTGAGAAATTGTTCACAAGAAAGAATACAACAAGGCTTCAATTTCTTGAGAATGAGCTTGCCAAAACCACTCAGGGCAATTTGTCTATTTCTTAGTATTTTATGAAGATAAAAAATATCTGCTTAGAAATAACTTAGTTAGATCCTAAGGAGCATGTCAATGAAGCCAAACTACGATGATTTCTGCTATGAGGGCTAAAGAAGGATTACATTCCTTTTGTTGCTTCTATTCAAGGCTGAGCAACTCAACCATCTATTATTGAGTTAGAGAGCTTACTTGTTAATGATGAGGCTCTTCTAGCTCAAATGAGTGATGTTTCTATCACCAATGGTGATGATGCTTTGTTCTCAGCAAAGAGGAAAGATAGCAGCAAGTAGAAGGAAAAAGAAAGTGTGTTAAAACAGCAAGAGAAGAACCTCAAAGCAATGAGAAGAAGAAAAATATTAAATGTTATCGATGTGGCAAGTTTGGTCATATTAAAAGATTTTGCAAAACCAAGCTTGATGAAGGAAATGCAAGCACATTGAAACAAGTTGAAGATAAGGAGAAATGAGTCCAAGATTGGGATTCTTGCCTTGCTTTAATTACTGTTAAATCAACTATTGAGAAGTCTAACAAAGAAGCATTAGTTACTATTAATTATTAGAAAGACTCGATCATTGATTCTGGGTGTTCTCATCTCTTGACTAGAAACAAATCTTTATTCTCAAATATTTATAAATACAAAGGAAATGATGCAATTGTTACTGCTGACAATTCAATTGATTCTGTTAAGAATGAAGGCAGTAAGTATCATGGTGAATAGCAATGGATCAAAGTCAGATATGGTCAACTTGAAGAGTGTCTATCATGTACTGGATATGACTAAAAATCTTGTTTCAGTTTCTCAGATTTCAAATTTTGGAAAGTATATCTTATTCGGTCCACATAATGTCAAGATTCTTGACAATATTAGAAGTTTTGATGCTAATGTTTTGGTGCAAAGGAGAAGAGTCAAATCACTTTATGTTTTGTCTACTAATGATGCTTTGAGGAGAAGACAAGTCAACCAAGTAGTGCTTCTTTGTGGCATGCTCGCTTGGGCCATGTCAATTATGATAGGCTCAAAGAAATTTCTTCCAAGTCACTTGTTAATGGAATTCCTTTACAAATGAGTTTGAATCATGATGTTGTTTGTGAAGGTTGTCAACTTGAAAAATCTCATAGGATACCGTTTGGAATTTCTTCCATCAAGTCTAAGAAGCCTTTGGAACTCATTCATTCTGATGCTTTGGGGCCATGTAAAATTGCAAGTTATACTGGCCTACATTATATGCTTCTGTTTGTTCATGATTACTTTAGGTTTTCATGGGCTTTCATGGGCGATGTAGTGGAGAGAGAGGTCTTGGATTTTTCTTCTTGTCACACTTTGATGTTCCTCATTCTTCTCTTTGTAAAGCTGAGATTTATGAATACAATAGACACGGTCAAATTTTCTCTTTTTTTTTTCTAGTTGTTGCTCTGAGAAATCAAAAGAGGAGAATTAGTGGACGAGAAACATCCTAGTCCAAAATGGAGTTTAGTTTTTAGAATAAATGTATGGTTGAATGAGGCAGAAAATAAACATCATTCTTGCAGAGGGGATCAAAGAGAACAAACAAAAGATAGGAATTTTTTTGCATAGAACAAAATAAATAAAATGAAAAAGAAAAAAAAGGAAGTGACAGGATAGATATGTTACTTAAGAAGTTTTGAATTATAATTCAAATATAAGACCAAGTACTTCCCTTATAAAAAAAAGAAGAGGAAAATACCAAAAAATAAAGTTAGGCTTTAATGCAGGGTAAAAAACTCTTCGCATAAATTGGCTGATGTGGGTAGATGACCAGGCCCACCATGGGATTACGGCCAATCCTCATGAGCCGAAGAATGCCTCGCCGACCTCTGCCTCAGCATCTCTGTCCAAGCTTCACTAACCAAACCTTGGTTGAACGACCCTCATTTTCTTTTTTCGAATATCGCTTCCGAGCTAAAGCAACCGAACCTAAACAGTCGGAAGTCATCCGACCGATCCTCTCCTTTGCCGACCTTTGGCTCGCACCGAACATCTCGGCCAATAGATCGCTAAGAATCACAAGAATTTTGGAGCTCCTTTTCAAAGTGATTCTCCATAGACAGAAGTGAAAGCCAGATAAGGCTCTCCCTCTTCATGATTTATGAGATCACGAATCATCCTGATAAAGGTATACATCGAAATCGACATTATTATTCTCTAACTTCCATAATTTCTCTCCAAAAATTAGGTGGTAGCATACCATCCCTGCTGCCTATTAAACACCAGGTCTCAGGTATTAGTGTATGCCCTATATCGAATCGGATTGGTTGCTATGTACATTCTATAAATACAAATTAAATAAAAATAATTTCTTTATCTATCCAGATATTTTTTATTATATATTTGATATATTTGTCTATGAGATAAAGTTCAAAAGAATGTGAACCGTGCATATAGAATTTGTAATAGAGATTACAAATTATGAGATTCAAATTGCATGTTATGGTTCGATTATTTAAATTTCTCTAATCGATGTGTAGATGGAACTGGACACCATTGAACACCATGCACACATTGCATATCCTTATCCTTGGTGTGAGCAACTGATTTCACAAGCTGAAGTCTGAAGATACTTGGATAGGTGTGTGGATGCTTGTTATTGTAACGATGCATTGGATGACCCGTACAGAGATCCCATATGGATATTCTATATAGTGTTGATGGTTGATCTCTAATGACGGTGGTATGAGTGATCCTTTAACTTGAGATCTTTATTGCATCTCATGTATGGAATGTCATGCTTTGATGACATCCAAACGTCGCTCTAGCCATCATGGCAAATATGGTATCGGTTGGATATGACATGAAGCACATGAAGGTGGTGTTTGATCAAGACAGGATTCATCTTTCTTGATAAAAAGGGTTATATCCTATGGCCACTTGATGGATTAAATTGACTGTTAAATCCTTGCAAGGTTGAGTTAACATTTGAAATGGTTTCGAAGTTCTAATTCATATAAGTCAATTTTTTTTGAGATCAAGTAAACAAAGATTAATTACAGGATTGACACAATCTATACCACTGATTGATCTGGGATATGTGACGAAGGAATTGAATCATACGATAACCATTCATGGACAGGTGTTGTTAATGGTCACGTCAACAAAACCCTTAGCACTTGGGTAGTCAAGATGCTTTGCTAGAGGCCTCTCATGATATATAATCATGTTGTTGATTGAGTTATCCAATCATTTCTAGGGTCAGTGATTAGGACATGATTATTGCCAATATGTTAAAGGGCCTAATGGGTCACATGCATTAAGAAGAATTTGGTCAAATTAAAATAGGAATTAAATTAGATTTAATTCAGATAAGATGATCAATTAGATAATTGGATAAGATCCAATTTAGAAGAGATAAAATAATAATGGATATGATCCATCATAGAGGAAGGAATTTTAGGGAAAGATATTTTGCATATGACGAACAATAATTGGATACCCAAATTTAGCTTGATTCATGTGATGGATTGATTATTCGGGTATAGATGGCAAATCTCAGCCATCACTACTACAGAAATTTAATTAGATTATGTCTAAAAAACGTAGTCTTTATATATAGACTACGGTTAAAAGTATTTTAAAAAACATAGTCTTTTTGAGTGTAGTAAAAAAAATATGAGCATAGTTAAAAGTCCCTGGTTTAGACTACGTTTTTAGACGTAGTTAAAAGTCAAAAAAAATGTAGTCTTTAAATACATTTAGACTACATTTTTATCAAAAATTATAGTTAAAAGTCAAAAAAATGTCATCTTTTAAATATATTAGACTACATTTTTATGAAGATGGCACTCTCCCTAAGTGTCATCTTCATACCTTGAAGGTCTTCATCCACTCTTCTCCGCGTGGATCACCATTAGAGGCTGAACACATGGACGGCTAGTGACAGAGGATTCATCGGCTTCATTCTATTCTACATCAATAAAGGACTCAAGTATTAATAAATCTAATGTTCTAGATTTTATTTCAAATTTAATAAATCTGTTCCTAAGGATCCTCGCATCTGGGAATTTTGTATTTTATCTTCTGCTGCATTTTCATGAATATAATTTATGTCTTGCATACATAATTCCCAACAACTGGTATCAGAGTTAGTTAACCTGTACGGTTAGGCAGAGCATCAATGGAAATTATCACTGGTGACCATGTCACCAAAGCAGGCTCTTCGCCCATTGGTGTCGGTGGTCTGGCTGAACTGATCATCAGCTGATATGATAGGTACCATTATCGGATGACATGGGTCATTGGGTACGAGACCCAAGGTCCATGACCATGCGACAATGGAGGCTTCGTACCAAAGCTTGTTAGGAAAAACAGTTTCCAACAAGTGGTATCATGCCTCCTTAGGCTATAGATTCATTAATATGATAAGATACTTGAGTCAATCTGATTGATAATACGAGTTTTTATCATACCTATTATGAAGATTAAAATCCTGAATTATTTTCATATGTTGATAATAAATCTAAAATAAAATAAAATATTTATTATTTGATGATAAACAATATTATTTAGATTTCTACATGTTCATTATAATGTTAAAATAAAGTACTTTGATATTTGATAGCAGAGATAAGATTTATTTCATGATAATAAATAATAATTAATTTAGATTTAATCATATCTGTGTCATGTTAAAACAGCAATTATTATTTGTGCATGATAGATACTATGTTCTAAATCCTAAAAATCATGTTTAGGATTTAATTTTAACATGATTATTGATATGATTAAGATCTGATATTCATATGATAATGAACAGTAAACATAGAAACTTATTTTGGATATTTAGATCATGATAAGATTGTGATTAAATGTAATCATATGGAATTTAAAATTTTAATCCAAAAATCTTATCATGACATGAATCTGTTAGTGTTTGTTAGAGACATTAGGATTTACATGGGATGTGAAACCAACATGTCATAACATGTAATTAAATGATAAGAACATTTAGATTTTAAATTTTAAATTTTTAAAATTTAAATTAAGAATTCTTATCATAATATCCTAACAAGACCACTATCTTAACTTATCATAAAATGTAATAGATGATAAAGATTTAGAAAACTTTGATTTAACCACATCATTGCTTGATCCTATGATCTCAAAATTAGTCTAATCAATTAGGCTTACCCACATTGGTGCTTAAGAAAATTGTGATTATGATTTTTAATTGATCCATTCGCTGCCTGAGAAAATCTATTTTATGGGATTGAAGGGTATACTAAATAAGACCCCATTGATCAGCTAATCTAGTCATTATTTAGGAAAGCTCTTAATTGATTAGATCAATAAAGTTAATCAGGATAGGAGCAATTGATTTGATCACATGATTAGGGTTCCTAAATCAGGTAGAGGTCAGGGATCCTAATTTGATTAGGAATCTCAATCATAAGATTTGATCTTATGATATTTTTTTTTTACGTTAATAAAGATTGATCTAAAATCTACATATAGGATATGCAACCTAGCATAGTACAAATGTTGTACATGCATGATGAAACCTATATGCGCTAATTTTTTCAAGAATATTAAGTTATTAGCCTTCCATTGCTCACATGATACAAAATCATTAAGTCATAAGATTTGTCATGCCAAAGCCGAGGTCGAGTGTACTTATGAGAAGTTGATTATGAAACAATGGGTTGACTTAACTAGATTAGTTGGTATAATTGGCCAAAGTCAGGGTCAATCTAATCTAAAGGTAAACTTTAGGGTGATTACATATGGATATGATTGACAAGGCAATATCCTCTAAATGATTTAGGAGTCACATTAGATGTGATTGATGATAATCTACCAAATTTGGCTTACCGAGATTTGTTGTGCCAAAGCCAAGGTCAAGATAATTCGAATGAGAATCGTAGCCCACTAAGAAAATTGAATGCCAATTTTTTGAGATTAATAGAGAGGGCTATTAACCTTGATAAAATAGTGGAAAAAACTAACTTAATTAAAAATCTTAAAATTACCATATTAAGTCAGTGATTTTTATTCATAGCAATTGACTCATTCTAATTTTATGTAGGTTACCAGAAAAACCATGAGTATAAACATCAACCTTATAAATATTTTAGAACCCAACAAATTGACTGGACACAAGTTTTCTGATTGGCTAAGGAATGTAAGGATCATTCTTCAATCTAAAAAAAATCTTTTGTTCTAGATGAGGTTGCACCGGAGGTCCCATCAGTAGATGCTCCGACTGAGGTTCATGTGGCATAAAACCGGTATAAAGATGCTGAAAAAATGGTCACATGTTTGATGTTGGCCTCAATGTCAACTGATCTTCAGAAACAACATGGGCATATGAATGCTCAGGAGATTTTGATGCACCTGCAAGAGTTATTTGGTGCACAGTCTCGCTATGACAGGTTTCAGACCTCTAGAGAGCTGTTTCAGTACAAAATAACTGAGGATTTATTAATGGGTGCCCATGTGTGAAAATGATCAATTTGATTGAGAAGTTGGCATGATTGGGTTTTGTGATGGATCATGAACTGAGTGTTGACTTGGTTCTATAGTCACTACCTTCCAGCTATTCGCAGTTTGTTCTTAATTTCAACATGAACAAGCTAGAGACGTCTCTACCTGAGCTTGCGAATATGCTGACAATGCCGAGCCCAATATTAAGAGAAAAAAAGGAGAGGTTATGATCGTGGAGTCCTCTGGCACTCATAAGAAGTGGCTAAAGAAGAATAAGGTCTAAAAGGCCAAAGCAACTAAACCAAATAAGGGCATTAAGAAAAATAAATTAGCCAAGGGGAAGTGTCACTTCTATGGCAAGAACAGGAACTGGAAACAAAACTGCAGGGCTTATCTGGCTAGCCTGAAAGAAAAGAAACATATGGATGCTTCTACATCAAGTATATTTATGATGGAGATATTTTCTTCTGTTACTTCTTATTCCCTTGAGTATTGGATACCGATGTGGATCTCATATTTGTATTAATATGCAGATGATAAAAAGCAATAGAAAGCTGGAGAAAGATGAAGTGATCCTGCGCATGAGAAATGGAGCAAAGGTTGCTACTTTAGCCATAAGATTTATTCTTTATCTTTGCCTACTGGGCTTGTAATGGAGCTTAGTAATTGTTACTATGTTCCAAACATAACAAAGAATATTATTTTTGTTTCATTCCATGTAAATGATGGAATGAAACTGGAATTCCAATTTCCTTTATTTGAAATTAAAAATAAAGAAATTTTAATTTTAAAAAATAAAATGTTCTTTGGTTCTGCTGAAATATTCAACGGGATTTATGTTTTGAATTTACAATGCCCTATTCTCAATGTAGAAACTAAGAAATTAAAATTAAATAATTCTAAGAACTCATACCTATGGCACTATCGTTTAGGCCATGTAAATGAAATGCATTTAACCAAGTTACATAAGGATGGCTACTTGGGCTCATTTGATTGGGAATCGTTTGAGGAATGTGAGTCGTGCTTACTTGGAAAAATGACAAGTCATCTTTTACTAAAAAGGGTGAGCGAGCGACTGAATGTTTAGGACTAGTACATTCGGATGTATGTAGTCCTATCAATATTCAGGCAATAGAAGGTTTTTCTTACTTTATCATATTTATAGATGACCATAGCAGGTATGGTTACATATATCTGATGAAGCACAAATCTAAAGCCTTTGAAAAGTTCAAAGAATTTAGATCCGAGGTAGAAAAATAAAATGGCAAAAGTATTAAGATACTTCGATCAGATCGATGTAGGGAATACTTAAGCTATATGTTCTTAGAATATTTGAAGGAGAATGAGATTCTCTCTCAGTAGACTCTTCTGATACACCACAGCATAATGGTGTATCAGAAAGAAAGAATCGCACATTATTAGATATGGTGCGATCAATGATAAGCCTTGCAAATCTTTCAAAAATATTTTGGGTTATGTGCTATACACAGCCGAATACACTCTAAACCGAGTTTCATCTAAGTCGGTCAGTTCCACTCCCTATGAGATATGGTGTGGAAAGAAACCATCCCTTAGTCATCTAAGGATTTGGGGTTGCTACAATTATGTAAAGCATAATGAGTTGGACAAGCTTGAAGCTAGATCTGACAAGTATAATTTTGTGGGGTATCCTAAAGAAACAAAAGGATACTACTTCTATCATCCATTCGAGCAAAAGGTTTTTGTCTCAAGGCAAGTCATATTCCTAGAGAATGAGATTTTTCTAAGAAAGGATAGTGGAAGAAATATTGAGCTTAGTGAAAGTCAAGAATCACAAATTGACACAGACTGATTAGATGATATGGAGTAAATGCCAAATGCAGTGGGAATTAAGCAGGAGACTCAACTCACAATCAAGCAACATTTGTGTGAGCCTCTATCAGAAATGATGGAGCAACAGATAGCTCCAAGTATACATCAGCTACGTAAGTCTAGTAGAACACATTATATTTCTGAGAGATATGGATTTCTTATAGAAGATGATGAGCCTACTAACTACGAGGAAGCAATATGTGACATTGACTCTAAGAGATGGCTTAAAGCCATAAAGTCTGAAATGACTTCATGTTTGACAACCAGGTATGGACCTTGGTTGATCCACCTAAAGCGGTAAAACTCATTGGGTGCAAATGAGTCTTCAAGAAGAAAATCGACATGGATAGTAATATGATTACCTATAAGGCGAGGCTAGTCGCAAAAGATTACAAGCAAAGGCGAGGTGTTGACGTTGATGAAACCTTTTTCCCTGTAGCCATGCTTAAGTCCATAAGGATTTTGCTTGCGATTGCAGCCTATTACGAATATGAGATATAGCAAATGGATGTCAAGATCGTCTTTCTGAATGGTGATTTAGTGGAGGATGTGTATATGACACAACCTGAGAATTTTAAGTCCATTGATTCTCAAAAAGTATGCAAGCTGCAAAGGTCCATTTATGGACTTAAGCAAGCCTCCAGAAGCTGGAACATCTGTTTTGATGAAACAATCAAAGAATTTGATTTCATCAAAAATGAGAACGATTCATATGTGTACTAGAAGGTTAGTGGAAGTGTTATTATTTTTTTGAATTATATGTAGATGACATATTATTGATAGAAAATGATGTATCTTTATTGCAAGAAGTGAAGGATTGGTTGTCTAGCAAGTTCTCAATGAAAGATTTGAGAGAAGCAGCCTATATACTGGGTATTAAGATCTATAGAGATAAATTTATGAGGTTGCTTGGATTGTCCTAATCAACATACATAGATAAAGTGCTAAAACGGTTTAGCATAAAGGAATCCAAGAAGGGATTCCTGCCAGTATTGCATGGGTTGCATCTCTCCAAGGACATGAGTCCTATGACCCAAGAGGAGATAGAGCACATGAATAGGATTCCATATGCCTCAGCAATTGGATCCATCATGTATGCGATGCTATGCACAAGACCTGATGTTTTTATGTTTTAAGTATTACTAGTAGATACCAAGCAAACCCTGATGAGAAATATTGGATGGCCATCAAGAATATCCTTAAGTACGTACAAAGGACTAAGGATATGTTCTTGGTTTATGGAGGACCCAAACTCATAGTTTAGGGTTATACGAATTCTGGTTTTCAATCTGATAAAGATGATTATAAATCTTAATCAGGCTATGTCTTTACACTCAATGGTGGTGTAGTCAGCTGGAAGAGTTCCAAATAGGAAACGACTGCCGACTCTACGATAGAAGCCAAGTACACTATAGCATTAGATGCAGCCAAAGAAGCGGTTTAGATCAAGAAGTTCATCACTGAATATGGTGTGGTTTCGAGCATTGCTGATCCAATACACTTGTATTGGACAACAATGGAGCTATTGCGCAAGCTAAGGAGCCAAGGTCTCATCAGAGTCCAAACATGTACTCAGAAGATACCATATAATTAGAGAAATTATTGGTAGAAATGATGTAAAAATAGAACGAGTCCCCACTGAGAATAATGTAGCTGATCCGCTCACTTAAGCCCTGCCACAGCAGAAGCATGATAATTATATTAAGTCACTCGGTATTAAATACATGGGTGATTGGCTCTAGTGCAAGTGGGAGATTATTAGTGTATGCCCTAGATCCAATCGGATTGGATGCTATATACATTTTATGAATACAAATTAAATAAAAATAGTTTCTTTATCTATCCAGATATCTTTTATTATATATTTGATATATATGTCTGTGAGATAAAGTCTAAAAGAATGTGAACCGTGCATATAAAATTTGTAATAGAGATTACAAATTGTAAGATCCAAATTGCATGTTATGGTTCGATTCTTTAAATTTTTCTAGTCGATGTGTAGATGGGACTGGACACCATCGAACATCGTGAGACTGACACACATTGCATATCCTCACCCTTGGTGTGAGTAGCTGATTTCACAAGTTGAAGTATGAAGATACTTGGATAGGTATGTGGATGCTCATTATTGTAACGATGAATTGGATGACCCGTACAGAGATTCCATATTGATATTCTATGTAGTGTCGATGGTTGATCTCTAATGACGGTGGTGTGAGTGATCCTTTGACTTGAGATCTTCATTGCATCTCATGTATGGAATGTCATACTTTGAAGACATCCAAACGTCGCTCTAGCCATGGATGGCAAATATGGTGTCGGTTAGATATGACAAGAAGCACATGAAGGTGGTATTTGATCAAGATAGGATTCATCTTTCTTGATAGAAAGGGTTATATCTCATGGCCACTTAATGAATTAAATTGACTATTAAATCCTTGCAAGGTTGAGTTGAAATTCGAAATGGTTTTGAAGTTCTAATTCATATGAGTCAATTTTCCTGAGATCAAGTAAATAAAGATCAATTACAGGGTTGACACAATCCATACCACTGATTGATCTAGGATATGTGACGAAGGGATTGAATCATACGGTGACCATTCATAGACAGGTGTTATTGATGCTCACGTCAACAAAACCCTTAGCACTTGAATGGTCATGATGCTTTGCTAGAGGCCTCTCGTGATCTATAATCATGTTGTTGACTGAGTTATCCAATCATTTCTAAGGTCTATGATTAGGATATGACTATTCCCAACATGTTAAAAGGTCTAATGGGTCACACGCATTAAGAAGAATTTTTGATGAATTAAAATAAGAATTAAATTAGATTTAATTCAGATAAGATGACCAATTAGATAATTGGTTAAGACCCAATTTAAAGAAGATAAAATAATAATGGATATGATTTATCATAGATGAAAAAATTTTAGGGAGAGATAATTTGCATATGAAGAACAAATAATTGGATACCCAAATTTGGCTTGTTCCATGTGATGGATGGCTTTGATTATTCGGGTATAGATGAAAATCTCAGCCATGTGAAGAAGGATTCAAGCCCATGGGATGGGGCATGATGAATCTCTATGGTTTGATGGTGAACACATCCAGATTGGGGCATGTAGTTATGAGTAACTAACTCCTAATTTCAAGGGCTAAGATTTTGACACAATGGATGGAGTCTCTTTATCTTTCTTAGATTAACGTTACCATGAGAAAGAGGGTCTCTTTATCTTCCTTGGATTAAGGTTGCCATAAGAAAGGGGAGTCTCTTCCTCTCCCTTGGATTAAGGTTCTCATGAGATGGAACATCTCTTTTTCTCCCTCTCTCTCTCTATAAATATTTCTTCTCTTCCTCCTCCGGCATGGTAGAAAAAGATTAGATCTTTAGACTTACGGAGAGATCTTCTAGATTAAAATCAAGAGGTTCTAGCACCCCTCTCCTCCTAAGTCTCATCTTCATATCTTAAAGGTCTTCATCCAATCTTCTCCGCGTGGATCACCGTTAGAGGCTGGACGCGTGGACGGCTAGTGACAGAGGATTCATTGACTTTATCTTTTTCTATATTAATAAAGGACTCAGGTATTAATAAATCTAATATTTTGATTTTATTTCTAATTTAATAAACTGTTCCTAAGGATCCTAGGCATCTGGAAATTTTTTATTTTATCTTCCGCTGTGTTTTCATGAATATGATTCATGTCTTGCATACATAATTTCCAACAAGTGGTATCAAAGCCAGTTGATCATACGGTCAGGCAGAGCATCAATGGAAACTCTTACAGGTGACCGTGTCACCGAAGCCAGGCTCTTTGCCCATTGGTATCAATGGACCGATCGATCCGATCATCGGCTGATCTGATAGGTACCATTGTCGGATGACATGGGTCGCTGGGCACGAGACCCAAGGCCTATGACCGTGTGATAATGAAGGCTTAGGATCAAAATTTGTTAGGGAAAAGGGTTTCCCAACAAGTGATATCAGAGCCTTCTTAGGCTATCGATTCATTAATCTAATAAGATACTTGAGTCAATCTAATTGATAATACGAGTTTTTATCATACCTCTTATGAAGATTAAAATCCTGAATTGTTTTCATATGTTGATAATAAATCTAAAATAAAATAAAATATTTATTATTTGATAATAAACAATATTATTTAGATTTATACATATTCATTATAATGTTAAAATAAAGTACTTTGATATTTGATATAAGAAATAAAGATTTATATGATAATAATAATAATTAATTTAGATTTAATTATATCTGTGTCATATTAAAATAGCAATTATTATTTATGCATGATAGATACTATGGGCTGAAATCATAGAAATCATGTTTAGGATTTAATTTTAACATGATTATTGATATGATTAAGATCTGATATTCATATGATGATGAACAGTAAATATAGAAAACTTATTTTGGATATTTAGATCATGATAAGATTGTGATTAAATGTATTCATATGGAATTTAAAATTTTAATCCAAAATTCTTATCATGACATGAATCTGTTAGGGGTTGTTAGAGACATTAGGATTTACATGGGATGTGAAACCGACATATCATAACATGTAATTAAATGATAAAAAATTTAAATTTTAAATTTTAAAATTTTAAAATTTAAATTAAGAATACTTATCATAATACCCTAATATGAACACTATCTTAACTTATCATAAAATGTAATAGATGATAAAGAATTAGAAAACTTAGATTTAACCACATTATTGTTTGATCCTATGATCCCAAAATTTATCTAATTAATTAGGCTTATCTACATTGGTGTCTAAGAAAAGTGTGATCATGGTTTATAATTGATCCGTTCGCTGTCTGGAAAAACTCATTCAATGGGATTGAAGGGTATGCTAAATAGGACCCCATTGATCAGCTAATCTGGCCATTGTTTAGAAAAGCTCTTAATTGATTAGATCAATAAGGTTAATCAAGATAGGAGCAATTGATTTGATCACGTGATTAGGATTCCTAAATTAAATAGTGGTTAGGGGATTAGGAATCCCAATCATAAGATTTGATCTTATGATATTTTTTTTTAGGTTGATAAAGATTGATCTAAAATCTACATATAGGATATGTAACCTAGCATAGTACAAATGTTGTACATGTATGATGGAACCTATATGCGCTAAATCCCTCCAAAAATATTAAGTTATTAGCTTTCCATTATTCACATGATACAAAATCATTAGGTCATAAGATTTATCATGCCAAAGCCGAGGTCGAGTGTACTTATGAGGAATTGATTATGGAATAATGGGTTGACTTAACTAGATTAGCTGGCATAATTAGCCAAAGTCAGGGTCAGTCTAATCTAGAGGCAAACTTTAGGGTGATCACATATGGATATGATTGACAAGACAATGTCCCCTAAATGATTTAGGAGTCACATTAGATGTGATTTATGATAATCTACCAAATTTGGCTTACCGAGATTTATTGTGCCAAATCCAAGGTCAAGGTAATTCGAATGAGGATCCTAGCCCATTAAGAAAATTGAATACCAATTTCTCAAGATTAATAGAGAGGGCTATTAACCTTGATAAAATAGTGAGAGAAACCAACTTAATTAAAAATCTTAAAATTACCATATTTAGTCGGTGATTAGTATTCATAGCAATTGACTCGTTCTAATTTTATGTAGGCTATTAGAGAAACCACGAGTGTAAACATCAACCTTAGGAATATTTTAGAATCCAACAAATTGACTGGACTCAACTTTCCTGATTGGCTAAGAAATGTAAGGATCATTCTTTGATCTAAAAAAATTATTTTTGTCCTAAATGAGGTTGCACCGGAGGTCCCACCAATGGATGCTCTGACTGAAGTTCATATGGCATACAATCAGTATAAAGATGCTGAAGAAATGGCCACATGTTTGATTTTGGCCTTGATGTTACCTGATCTTCAGAAAAAAATGAGCATATGAATGCTCAGGAGATTTTGATGCACCTGCAAGAGTTGTTTGGTGCACAGTCTCGCTATGAGAGGTTTCAGACCAATAGAGAGTTGTTTCAATGCAAAATGACTGAGGATTCATTAGTGGATGCCCACGTGCTGAAAATGATCAATCTGATTGAGAAGTTGGCACAATTGAGTTTTGTGATGGAGCATGAACTGAGTGTTGACTTGGTTCTATAGTCACTACCTTCCAGCTATTCTCAGTTTGTTCATAATTTCAATATGAACAAGCTAGAGGCATCTCTACTTGAGCTCGCAAATATGCTGATGAATGTCGAGCCTAACATTAAGAAAAAAAAGGGGCAAGGTCATGGAGTCCTCTGGCGCTCGTAAGAAGTGGCCAAAGAAGAATAAGGTCCAAAAGGCCAAAGCAACTAAACCAAATAAGGGCATTAAGAAAAATAAATTAGCCAAGAAGAAGTATCACTTCTGTGGCAAGGATGGGCACTGAAAGCGAAACTACAAGGCTTATCTGGCTAGCCTAAAAGAAAAGAAACAAACGGATGCTTCTGCATTAGGTATATTTATGATTGAGATATCTTCTTCTGTTACTTCTTATTCCACTTGGATATTGGATACTACTTGTGGATCTCATATTTGTATTAATATGCAGATGATAAGAAGCAGTAAAAAGCTGAAGAAAGTTGAAGTGATCATGTGTATGAGAAATAGAGCAAAGGTTGTGCTTTAGCCGTAGGATTTTATTCTTTGTCTTTGTCCACTGGGCTTGTAATGAAGCTTAGTAATTGTTACTATGTTCTAAACATAACAAAGAATATTATTTCTGTTTAATGCCTTGTAAATGATGGATATACAATTGAAATTGAAAATAAAGGAATTTTAATTTTTAAAAATGAAATGTTCTTTGGTTCTGCTGAAATGTTCAATGAGATTTATATTTTGAATTTAAAATGCCCTATTCTCAATGTAGAAACTAAAAATTAAAATTAAATAATTCTAAGAACTTGTACCTATGGCACTATCATTTAGGCCATATAAATGAAATGTGTTTAACTAAGTTACATAAGGATGGCTACTTAGGCTCATTCGATTGGGAATCATTTAAAGAATGTGAGACATGCTTACGTAGCAAAATGACAAGTCATCTTTTACTAAAAAGGGTGAACGAGCGATCGAATGTTTAGGACTAGTACATTCGAACGTATGTGGTCCTATCAATATTCAGGCAATAGGAGGTTTTTTTTACTTCATCACATTTATAGATGACTATAACAAGTATGGTTACATATATCTGATGAAGCACAAATCTTAAGCCTTTGAAAAGTTCAAAGAATTTAGATCCGAGGTAGAAAAACAAAGTGACAAAAGTATGAAGATACTTTGATCAGATCGAGGTGGAAAATACTTAAGCCATATGTTCTTAGAATATTTGAAGAAGAATAGGATTCTCTCTCAGTGGACTCCTCCTGGTATGCCACAGCATAATGGTGTATCAGAAAGGAGGAATCACATATTATTAGATATGGTGTGATCAATGATGAGCCTTGCAAATCTTTCAAAAATGTTTTGGGATTATGTGCTACACAGCCGAATACACTCTAAACCGAGTTTCATCTAAGTCGGTATGTTCCACTCCCTATAAGATATGGTGTGAAAAAAAACCATCCCTTAGTCATCTAAGGATTTGGGGTTGCTACGCTTATGTAGAGCGTAATGAGTCGGATAAGCTTGGAGCTAGATCCGACAAGTGTAATTTTGTTGGGTATCTTAAAGAAACAAAATGAAACTACTTCTAACACCCATTCGAGAAAAAGGTTTTTGTCTCAAGGCATGCCATATTCCTAAAAAATGAGATTTTTCTAAGAAAGGGCAGTGAAAAAAATATTGAGCTTAGTAAAACTCAAGAATGACAAATTGATACAGACCAATTAGATGATATGGAGCAAATGCCAAATACAGTGTGAGTTGAGCAGAAGATGCAACTCACATTCAAGCAACATTTGTGTGAGCCTCTATTAAAAATAATGGAGCAACAGGTAGCTCTAAGTATACATCAGCTACGTAAGTCTAGTAGAACACATCATATTCCTGAGAAAGATGGATTTCTTATAAAAGATAATGAGCCTACTAACTATGAGGAAGCAATATGTGATATTGACTCCAAGAGATGGCTTCAATCCATGAAGTCTGAAATGGAACTCCATGTTTGACAATCTAGGTATGGACCTTGGTTGATCCACCTAAAGAGGTAAAACCCATTGGGTGAAAATGGGTGTTCAAGAAGAAGACCAATATAGATGGTAATATGATTACCTATAAGGCGAGGCTAGTTGCAAAAGGTTATAAGCAAAGATAAGGTGTTGACTTTAATGAAAACTTTTTTCCTGTAGCCATGCTTAAATCCATAAGGATTTTGCTTACGATTGCAGCCTATTACGAATATGAGATATGACAAATGGATGTCAAGACTGCCTTCCTAAATTGTGATTTAGTGAAGGATGTGTATATGACACAACCTAAGGGTTTTGAGTCCATTGATTCTCAAAAAGTATGCAAGCTACAAAGGTCCATTTTGGACTTAAGCAAGCCTCTAGAAGCTGGAACATCCGTTTTAATGAAACAATCAAAGAATTTGATTTCATCAAAAATGAAGATGATCCATATGTGTACAAGAAGGTTAGTCAAAGTGTTATTGTTTTCTTGATATTATATGTAGATGGCATATTATTGATAGGAAATAATGTATCTTTGCTGCAAGAAGTGAAGGATTGGTTGTCCAGCAAGTTCTTCATGAAACATTTGGGAGAAGCAGCCTACATACTGGGTATTAAGATCTATAGATTTAGGAGGTTGCTTGGATTATTTCAATCAACGTACATAGATAAAGTGCTAAAATAATTTAGCATGGAGGAATCCAAGAAGGGATTCTTACCGGTATCGTATGGGTTGCATCTCTCCAAGGACATGAGTCCTATGACTCAAGAGGAGAGAGAGCACATGAAGAGAATTCCATATGCCTTAGCAATCGGATCCATCATGTATGCGATGCTATGCACGAGACTTGATGTTTCTTATACTTTAAGTATCACTAGTAGATACCAGGCAAACCCTAGTGAGAAACATTGGATGGCCGTCAAGAATATCCTTAAGTACTTACGAAGGACTAAGGATATGTTCTTGGTTTATGGAGGACCCGAACTCATAGTTCAGGGTTATATGGATTCTAGTTTTTAGTCTGATAAAGATGATTATAAATCTCAATCAGGCCTTGTCTTTACACTCAAGGAGGTGTAGTCAGCTGGAAGAGTTTCAAGCAAGAAATGACTACCGACTCTACGACAGAAGCTGAGTACATTGTAGCATCAGATGCAGCCAAAGAAGTAGTTTGAATCAAAAAGTTTATCACTAAACTTGGTGTGGTTTCGAGCATTGCTGATCCAATACACTTGTATTGCGACAACAATAGAGCTATTACGCAAGCTAAGGAGCCAAGGTCTCATCAGAGGTCCAAACATGTACTCAGGAGATACCATGTAATTAGAGAAATTATTAACAAAAATAATGTAAAAATAGAACGAGTCCCCACTGAGGATAATGTAGCTAATTCGCTCACTAAAGCCCTGCCACAACAGAAGAATGATAATCATGTTAAGTCACTCGGTATTAAATACATGGGTGATTGGCTCTAGTGCAAGTAGGAGATTGTAAGTGTATGCCCTAAATCTAATTGGATTGGATGCTATATACATTCTATGAATACAAATTAAATAAAAATGATTTATTTATCTATCTAGATGTCTTTTATTATATATTTGATATATTTGTCTGTGAGATAATGTCCAAAAGAATGTGAACTGTGCATATGAAATTTATAATAGAGATTACAAATTGGTGAGATCCAAATTGCACGTTATGGTTGATTCTTTAAATTTTTCTAGTCGATGTGTAGATGGGACAGGACACCATCGAACACCGTGAGTCTGGCACACATTGCATATCCTCATCCTTGGTTTGAGCAGCTAATTTTACAAGCTAAAGTATGAATATACTTGGATAGGTATGTAGATGCTTGTTATTATAACGATGCATTGGATGATCCATACAGAGATCCCATATGGATATTCTATAGAGTTTCGATGGTTGATCTCTAATGACGGTGGTGTGAGTGATGCTTTGACTTGAGATCCTCGTTGCATCTCATGTGTAAAATGTCATGCTTTGACGACATCCAAACGATGCTCTACCCATGGGTGGTAAATATGGTATCGGTTGGGTATGATATGAAGCACATAAAGGTGGTGTTTGATCAAGACAAGATTCATCTTCCTTGATAGAAAGGGTTATATCCCATGGCCACTTGATGGATTAAATTGACTGTTAAATCCTTGCAAGGTTGAGTTGGAATTCGAAATGGTTTCGAAGTTCTAATTCATATGAGTTAATTTTTTTGAGATCAAGTAAACAAAGATTGATTATAGGATTGACACAATTCATATCACTGATAGATCTGGGATATATGACGAAGGGATTGAATCATACAGTAACCGTTCATGGACAAATGTTGTTAATGGTCACATCAACAAAACCCTTAGCACTTGAGTGGTCAAAATGCTTTGCTAGAGGCCTCTCATGATCTATAATCATGTTGTTGATTGAGTTATGCAATCATTTCTAGGGTTAGTGATTAGGACATAATTATTGCCAATATGTTAAAGGGCCTAATGGGTCACACGCATTAAGAAGAATTTTGATCAAATTAAAATAAAAATTAAATTAGATTTAATTCAAATAAGATGATCAATTAGATAATTGGGTAAGACCCAATTTAAAGGAGATAAAATAATAATGGATATGATCCATCATAGAGGAAGGAATTTTAGGGAAAGATAATTTGCATATGATAAACAAATAATTGGATACCCAAATTTGGCTTGTTACATGTGATGGACGGCTTTGATTATTTAGGTATAGATGGCAAATCTTAGCCATCACTACTACAGAAATTTAATAGACTACATCTAAATATTATAGTCTTTATATGTAGACTACGGTTAAAAGTATTTTAAAAAACGTAGTCTTTTTAGTGTAGTCAAAAAAATATGAGCGTAGTTAAAAAGTCCCTGGTTTAGACTACATTTTTAGATGTAGTTAAAAGTCAAAAAAAAATGTAGTCTTTAAATATATTTAGACTACATTTTTATTAGAAATTGTAGTTAAAAGTCAAAAAAAAAACGTAGTCTTTAAATACATTTAGACTACATTTTTATCAGAAATTATAATTAAAAGTCAAAAAATGTAGTCTTTAAATACATTTAGACTACATTTTTATCAGAAATTGTAGTTAAAGGTCAAAAAATTATAGTCTTTAAATACATTTAGACTATGTTTTTATCAGAAACTGTAGTTAAAAGGCAAAAAAAAGAAGTCTTTAAATACATTTAGACTATTTTTTCATCAGAAAATGTAGTCTATTATGTACATTTAGACTACGTTTTGATATTGAAAATGTAGTATAATATCCAATCATGTCATATAAACATATACTTTCAATACCAGAAAAATTTTAAAAATATTGAATTGAAATATCCAATACTGTCATATAAATATTCAATTCTGTCACCATACAAACATATTCCAAAAAATCTCAAATATATTGAATTAAAATATCCAATTTTCTTCAATGCTAAATCTCAAATACATTTAGTGACAAATTTCTTTAAATGAAACCTTACAAGTACTCGACCCATTCTCCACACATAATGTCGATCTCTTCTTGTTTATAAGTTTTTTTCTCAGCAAACTGCATATATACACATAAGTTACTCAGAAAAGAGTACTAAATGACACATGACACAAAAATCTAAAACCATAAAAGTACTACTTATATATACGAATCATGTACGCAATAATAACCTACCTTTTCATCAGTTGAAATGATATGATTCTCAATGATCTCCTTCATATACATGATGACATAATAGACACATTCAACACCTGATGGTTGCTTAGGACAGATGAATTTAAAAGTTTTTATAAGACTTAAACAAATAAGATCTAATTTTATCAATTATAAAAAATTGTGCAAGTCAATATAGTTTAACTGACTCCCAAGTAAGTGTTTTTCTTGCAACTCGTTCAGCTTTAGCGTTGTATATTTTGAGTGCACTGATATAGCAAAGTATAATAATAGTGTGAGACTCAAATGATATAATCCAGACAAATTACTATAAAATTAAAAAGAAATAAATACTTACGTATTAATAACACCTTTCAATTCTTTTCCAATTGAACGTCCAATAGAATCATAAAAATACACTTTGTCCCTATGAGTATCAATAACCACCAAGGACCAGTAATCCCTTCATAAACATAATAACAATAATCAACAACTTAATATCAAAAGCATTAATTTTCATTAAAAAACTACTTACCCAGAGTTATAAGGAGCTAGAAACAATTGATCCACATTAGCAATCAAATCTGATCGTGCTCCAAGTGTACAGAGATATGTCCAAGGTCTATGAAGCCATACATGTTGAGCAGTTTTGATTTCTTGAGTTAGTTGTACAAATAGCTACACAAATCAAATCCATGTGGTAAATTTTAGAGATCATATGCACCTAGGATATGTATAATAATTAAATTTGATTACGTTTAACAAAGATCACCGGCTTTCAATCAACGACCACATAATATCATTAAATCAAGATATTCAATTGCAAGATGAAATACAACGCTAAACCATATGGCAGTCAACCCATAATCATATGAATAGAAGAGCAATCCTGCAAGCATTGAAAGGAGAGAACAAACTCAGCCCACTAGTGATGATGATGCCAGAGATGATAGGAAGAAGCATAATGTAAGTGATCCAGGATTCCCGACGGACGGTCATAATGTAGGCGAAGACAGCTGTGAAGAAGGGTGTGGTGTTACCGATGGCCTAATAGAAGGAAACGGGGAGATACCAAAGGGAAACATTGCCGCTGACGACGGAGCCACAGAAGACGAGACTGAGCGCGGAGATCTTCAAGAATTGGATGCGGGATCTAAAGCTCTGCATGGGTACAAGCTTGAACCAGGCGATGCCGACATAGCTGAACAGGATGCAGGTGGTCATATGGCACAAGGTGAGGAAGATCGGGTACTTGAACCCGTAGTTGCAGAGAAGGTATTAGTTCAAAAGAAGAACCCCGATGTTCGACGAATACCACGCCGCCACGAGCTTGATTGTGAAAAGCAGCCAGCTCGCCAGCGGTGGCATCGACCCCCCTTCGCCCTCATCCCTCCTCCGCCTCTGTGGATTTGAGATCGGAGATCGGATCTCACGCCACCACCTCCCCCTCCGCGCGACCCCCGACCCCGCCGCCCCCTCCAGCTAGTCCTTCTCCTACAACTCCGGCGCCCTCGTTCCCCAGCTCCGCTCTGGCCTCCCCGCCGGCGCCAAGGTCCTTCACGTCGGCACCCTCTGTGGCCTCCCCGATGGCCTCAACCCTGCCCACCACAACGCCATCGCCGCCCACCTCCGCCGTGAGTTCTGCTACGTCCCTGTCCTCCTCCCCACCGACCTCCACGCCGGCTTCTACCACGGCTTAGAGATATAGGGAAGAGAGAAGAGACCAGGGACGAGTTGCTCGCGGAGGAGGCGAAGGGGGCAGCAGGACAGGAGCGCAGGAAGTCATCGGAGGTGGCGAAGAGGGTGAGGGGGCCGAACCAGGCGGACAAAACCGTCGAGTAAAGGTCTGCAGGGAAGGTTAAGTGTTAAAAGGAAAACCATGAAGGGTGGATCCTGGGTGAAATCGTGGATTTAAAATTTGAGTTCGTGGGGTTTTTTTTAAGGAAAAGGGGGAAGTGAATTAGGAGAAAAAAAATGCAGTCTTAATTAAGAAGTAAATTTTTAGTTTTATATTAGACTACATCTTAATTAAAAATATAGTTTTTATATTATAAGATAATATAAGACTATATCTTAATTAAAGATGTACTCTTTTTATATTATAAGATAATATAAGACTACGTCTTAATTAAAAATGTAGTTTTTTTATATTATAAGATAATATAAGACTGCATCTTAATTAAAAATATAGTCTTTTTATATTATAAGATAATATAACTAAGTCTTATTTAAAAATATAGTCTTTTTATATTATCAGATAATATAAGACTATGCCTTATTTAAAAATGTAGTTTTTTATATTATAAGATAATATAAGACTACGTTTTTAATAAAGATGTAGTCTTTTAATTTGTAAAAAATTATAAAAACGTAGTCTAAAATATTCTACTATATTTTTTTATGAAAAATATAGTCTTTTTTCTAAAACCTACTATAGTCTATTTAACTTTTTGTAGTAGTGCATGTGAAGAAGGATTCATTTTCATGGGATGGGGCGTGATGAATCTCTACGTTTCATGGTGAACCGGTCTAAATTGAGGTATGTAATTATGAGATAACTAACTTCTAATTTCAAGGGCTGAGATGATTTTGACACATGGATGATGGATGAAGTCTCTTCCTTTTTCTTGGATTAAGGTTACCATGAGAAAGATGGTCTCTTTCTCTTCCTTGGATTAACGTTGCCATCAGGAAGGGGAGTCTCTTTCTCTCCCTTGCATTAACCTTCCCATGAGATGGGACGTCTCTTTCTCTCCCTCTTTCTTTATAAATATGTTTCCTTCTCTTCCTTCTCTAGCATTGTAGAAAAAGATTAGATCTTTAGACATGGTTTAAAATTCAAGAAGGGGATTCAAGAGGCGCTAGCACCCCTCTCTCCCTAAATGTCACCTTCATACCTTGAAGGTCTTCATCCACTCTTCTCTGTGTAGATCACCGTTGGAGGCCGGACGTGTGGATGGCTAATGACAGAGAATTCACCGGCTTCATCCTTTTCTACATCGATAAAGGACTTAGGTATTAATAAATCTAATGTTTTAGATTTTATTTCTCATTTAATAAATATGTTCTTAAGGATCCTAGGCATCTGGGAATTTTGTATTTTATCTTCTGCTGCATTTTCATGAATATGATTCATGTCTTGCATACATAATTCCCAACACTAGGATCCCTCAAGTAACAAACACAAAACAACTCCTCATTAAAATCTTCTTCTTTCAAAAACCTTCTCCACATTATATGTGGCCAAGGATCTCTACTGACTTGGGTATCAGATGGTCTTCTAAAAAAACAAACGACCTCGAACTCTGTGTGAGGATGCTATTTTGCAAGTTCACAAGGATGGAAGAACACCATCCAGATCTTGACGTGTGCTACCATCTCGTTCCCAAGTCGAAGAACAAAAATCTGCAGCAACAGATTAGCGCTAAGGAAGGGCAACAAGTCCCTAAAAACTTAAAATCTCAGGATAAAAGGTTCAAAAGAGAAGAACACATTCTAAATGAAAAACCGCAAAAGGGTGATCATAGATGCGCCCGATCGGGCTGCCTCTCAAAGGCCTGATCCCTTGCAGAATATGGCATCCTCACAACTGCCCCAGCCTAATGCTCTGCCACCACTCATGGCTCCCATCATGCAGAACCAGTACGTTGGTCCAGCAAGTCCAGTCATTGATACAACTGGTACAAGGACTTCAAGAAGACCCTCTCCTGACTACATCCAATCAGCAACTTCTCGATGGAGCAGCTGCACCAGCTCAACCAACAGCTCCTCCACTTAACTAGTTTGAAGCTACGAGTACCTCACAACAACCCAGCCATGAGGTGGAGGAAATAGAGCTAATCCCACCGAAAGTCAAAGACAACGGCTTTCTCTGGCCTGTCAGGCTCGCTTTTTATTTCTAGTTTCTTCTCATCATAATTCGATGCCAAGACGTCAATCTCCCCTCCCAGCCTCTCTGTCCATTCAGGCCAAGATGTTCAAGCAAAAAATTCAAAAGATGTGCTTGGAATTGGATGCTATAAAGCATGCCTTCCTGCCAAAATTTTGGATGGAGCAAGGTCCGCTCTTCACTAGGAGGATTATGAATGAAGCTGTCCCACCGCATATAAAGCTCCTTACCATCGAGCCATATAATAGGACAATGGACCCAAATGACTATCTGAGCAACTTTCGATCGATAATGCAATTCCATGGAACCTCAATGCGATCCTATGTCAAGCCTTTCCCTCAACTCTTAAGAGACCTGCTAGAGTATGGTTTGGCACATTAAAGCCAAACTCCATTAACTTCTTTGACAAACTTGACCAGTCCTTCACCAGTTAGTTTCAGTAGCTATCACTATCGGTGAAGGTTGGATTCCCTTTTCAAGCTAAAACAATGGAAGAGGGAGTTTCTGAAGAATTTCTTAGGCCATTTTAATACAGTCATGTTGGAGGTTGACCATCTCAACCATGAGGTAGCCATGTCTATCCTGATAGATGGAGCATTAAAGGAGGAAGACCTCTATCTAACATTGGAGGTAAACTACCCATGAAGTCTCTCCAACATCATGGCCCTGGCGGACAATTATGTCAGGGTGGAAGAGTCCAAAAGGTCAGCACGAGCTGAATAATCAAAGAAGAAAGAGAAGAATAGCTCAAACAAAAGCCTACCAACTCGTCCTGCGAGCTCACGCCGTCCAAGGGTTCCATCACCTAGGCAATGCTCTAGAAGCATGATGCGGAGATTTAACCAACTTACCCCACTTACCGTGCCACGGGCCCAAATCCTAATGGAAATAGAGCATCAGCTCCCTCAGCTAAAGCCTCTTCGGGAAATCCAACCCGAAGAGACATAACCAAATACTATGAGTATCATCGCGACCATGGGCATGATACCGAGGAATGCTGGTAGCTCAGGCAAAAAATTGAGCAACTAATCAACTGATGAAGGATTGAGTGCTATAGAGGACCCCCGGAGGTAGATTCCAGAGCAGAGCATCCACCCAAGCATCACCACATCCTTTAGGCCTATCGAACAATGCAAAGAATTCCAACTAGTGAAACTTCGCTAAGAATGACCTCCGACACTGAAGTTGTCATTACGATCGAGGAAGGCCTACCTTTTCTCAGGGTTGAAAGCTACTCTGAGAAGGAAAACAACGAGCAACTATGGGCCAACCTCGACCTAATTGAAGAAGTCAAGAAAAAGGCCCGAGTTAGGATGGCCATGTCCAACAACGCATGGCCCGCTACTATTCTTCCTAGGTAAAAGGGAAGCTATTTCTTCCTGATGATCTTGAGCTCCACAAGGCTTTGGTCTCTAAGCCGACAAAGCAAGAAAAACTAACTCCAAACTAGGAAGGCCCCTACCAAGTAGTAGAGGTCATCAAACCTAGCACCTACTAGCTCCAAGACCTTGATGGAAAAGCTATCCCAAGAATGTGGAACTCGGACAATCTTCGAGTATACTACCAGTAATGTATTTTTCAACTAAACTACTTTGCTCGTTGTAATGGATTTCTCCTTATTTAAATGTCTTTTCTTTGGATGACAATCTATTTTTAAGATGCTAATGAGAAATAGGTTTTCTTCCGATTGCTGATCCTATAGATCTTATCTCCTAACCCTCAGCCAGGCTCAGGCCTTTTGTTATCACATTCTCCAAACCTTGATAGAGCCAAGCACTTAATTTCTTTGAACCTCGGTAGGATTGAGCACTTAAATTTCTCCGAACCTCAGCAGGGCCAAGCACTTAATTTTTTCAAACTTCGGCATAGTAGAGCACTTAAATTCTTCGAACCTCGGTAAGGCCGAGCACTTAATTTCTTCAAACCTCGGCAGGGCCGAGCACTTAAATTCTTCAAACCTCGGCAGGCCCGAGCACTTAATATCTTCGAACCACGGTAGGGCCAAGCACTTAATTTCTCCGAACCTCGGTAGCACCAATCACTTAATTTCCTTAAACCTCGATAGGGCCAAGCATTTCTATGGTCAGGACACCAAAGCTTCTGCATTCTTCTTCGGATGTGGTTCTTCTTTCAGTCAAGGTAGCACTGATAATAATGTGTAGATTGAGAGTTAATCCATCACAGAACATATGAGATTAGAGATAATGATGAAGATCGTGGATATCTGATGGGAACAACAAGAGGAGCGCGTTCGCTATGAGTAGTAGTTAGAGGAGATATGGCAATTGGTCATGCATAGTCACAATTGACGCAATTTTTCGCTCCACCTCCAGCTCCCGATGACCCTCCCTCCAGTTGATCGATGTTTATATTTTGACATTATATTATATTTTAGATGTATTAACCTCTTTTTATATTTGTATGGTACTAATTTTTGATATTTTATTTCTATTTTCAATAAATTATTCTATTTATGATATATTTTTTATTAAAATTAAATATTATTTAAGTAGGCTAATTAAAATAAAAAAATTTATAAATTTTTATATAAAAAATAAAATTAGCGATGCCACTTATGGCATCGCAAATTAGCAATGCCTGATTAGCAATGCCTCATGGCATCACTAATCTCGATTAGTGACTCCTAAACATGCATCACTAATTAGCAACGATTTGGCGTCACTAATTAGCGACGCCGGATTTGATGTCACTAATTTTTGCTGTGACTATCATTTTAGCGATGAAATTTTTGACATCACTGTTGTATCGTGATGAATTTTTTTAGTTTAGTGATGCCAAAATGGCATTGCTAATTTAAAAAATTCTTGTAGTGTTATATAGATTCGATATAGTCCTTTAAGTATCCTTTACACAAAAATATCACCGTCACCCAAATGATATAGTACAAGATTCCAAGAGTCATAATATAAAGACCTAAAACTTAAGAGACTTCAAGAAATAATGTAAAGACTTGCTACATGCGACAGCCACCAACAGGCTTCTGATTTGTGCAGAACACGGAAGCTATTAAATCAAGCACTAGAAAAGCAGCTAACATTACAAATATATATTAAAATTCTTTCCACTCAATATCTAATGTCTACCTCATGCAATATAGCTCTTGAAAACATGGCTTTTGATGGTTTAAGGCCCAGCTTTTAAATATCACAAAAGCATTTTTGGAGCCATAATAGCACTTTTCAATGTTTTAGGATGTTTGATAAAAAGTTTAAATGTTTAAGATAACGTAAAAACTACCAAACATTTTACAGGAAAAACTCTAAATTGGAGCTTTTTAAAAAGCTCTGCTTAGGAAAAAGTTAAGAAACTATTACCATTAGATTTGAAAGTCAAAAATTTAAACTACAAAAATTGACATATTTAATATTATAAAATAATAAAAATATAATATGATCATAATAATATAATGTAATATATTAAAATATGAACAAAATTTAGTTATATTCGAATATAGCCATATTGAAATTCGATCATCTCTCGATCCTTAAATCCACACACATCCTGAAGCTACCCCACCTTTGTTATTTTTTTCGTCTTTGACATCCATGAACTGTGATCCAAAGTTCGAAAAGAGAACCGAACCTATACTTAGCTATGTTCAAATAAAACCAAGTCTAGCACTTAAAATATTTTTATATATATGATAAAATAATGATTATATTTTACTATAATATAATAAATATTGTATAAAAATATTATTATTATCAAAATATAATAATGTACTATAAAATAAGATAACATAATAATATTATAAAATTATATAATGCTATAATATAGTACATTAATGTAATATTTTTATATTATATTATGTAATAATTATATATTATTATTATTATTATATTAGTATATTAAATAATTATTATTTTATTTTTAATAATATAAGATGAGGTAGATTTGGTTGCATTCAAGTGTAGTCAAGTCCAACATCTAATCACCTCCCTCATCCTTACATCTACATAAATTTCATAGCCACTTCATCTTTTTACTTTTTTTTCATTTTGAAATTCATGAACTTTATATATTCAAGGATGAGAAAGGTGACCAAATCTAGACTTGGCTACATCAAAATATAACTAGTCTACCTCATATTAAAATAAAAAGATATATAATATAAATATTATAATAATTATAATTAATATTATATTATAATGTTATTATACTTTCTTATGTTATATTATAATATGATATATTTTATTATTAGAATATTATATTACTATGTTATAATTTTGTTACAATAATTTATAAAGTAAGAATAATTTATAATAAATTTTTTTGATAATATAAATAGTTAGATATTTGTAAGTACTATCACTATAACAAATTTTGCTAAAAATGTCATTTTTTGATGCTTAAAAGCATCAAAAAAATATTATCCCGATGCTTCTGTAGGCATCGGAATAGCAGGAGTAGAGACGAAAAATTTCAATACTTTTAAAAAGTATCGGAAAGTGCCAACTTTTGATCTTGTCGACCTTTAAAGCGTCCGCAAGATCAATTATCCCAAAGCTTTTTAAAAGTTTCGAGATAGGTTGCCGCTTTAAAGTGTCGGACTTTTGCTCTTGCTGATGCTTTAAAAAAAAAAAACAAAAAATTAACTAATGGTGGTGGAATGGTGCTCCCAGGTGGAATGGAACTCGTCCACCGGAGTCATGTTCAGATCCAATGCCACCCTGTTTACCACCGGCGCCGGCGAGGGAGTCCCATCGACGGCAAGCAAGGCCACCGGCGACGGCGGCAGGATCGCCCACCATTGGTTGCGCGGGTGGGGGTGGGGATCGTCCAGGGAATGCATGGCTAGTGATTGGAAGGTGGTGGGACCTAGCAGGGCCACGAGCCGCTCTCTTCCTTTGTCGTTCCTCTCTGTCTCTACTGTTCCTCTTCCATTGCCTCCCATTCCGCCTGTGATCCAAACACACCAAGAAATGAGACGTTGTCTCTTTCTCTGCCGTTCCTCTTCCATGACCTCCCATTCCGCCTGTGATCCAAACACACCAAGAAAAGAGCCGCTGTCTCTTCCTCTATCGTTCCTCTTCCATCGCCTCCCATTCTGCCTGTGATCCAAATGCACCAAGAAATGAGCCGCTGTCTCTTCCTCTGCCGTTCCTCTTCCATCGCCTCCCATTCCGCCTGTGATCCAAATGCACCAAGAAACGAGCCATTGTCTCTTCCTCTGTCGTTCCTCTTCTATCGCCTCTCGTTCCACCTATGATCCAAACACACTAAGAAAAAGGAAAAAAAAATCTTTTAGATAATAAACCCCTTCCTCCTTTTTTTTTGTTTCTTCGATCAAAAATCATCAGTTGATATGCATAAATATTGATGATTTATAATATAATAAATACCTTGGATTGGAGAAGCCGCAGCCAATAATTTTTTGCTTTTAATTCTTTGCGCATAACTTTGAATAGCGCTGTTGTCTGATTTTTTTTTAAAAAAAAGAAACAAGTTAATGAGAATAAATATGGGATAATGATAAGGAAAAAGGAATAAAAAAAGGAAAAAACTAACACGTTGGAGATAAGCTTTCTAGTCGAACAACGAAGCTATCAACTGACTCTGTTCAATGTGGCCTATCCAGGAATACCGATTCTTTGCCTTCCTCGTAAGTATTAAAATATAATGGTTGTTAGTTTAGCATTTTATTTTATTTTATTTTATTTAGTCTGAGTTGGTTTTTAAATAATAGGCCTATCTTTTTATGCTTTGGTGGGGTAACCTCAGATGGATAAGATCATAAGAGGATTATGTTTATTGTAGAAACAAGAAACAATATTTATATGGTGATGTGCTTAATGAAACGTAATAGATCAATTTTATTCTTGAGAGAAAACCATTCTTCTATCTTGATTTCTCTTCTCAAATTAATCTGTGTTGGAAATAATCCCAACAAAAATTGGTATCAGAGCCTGATTTCTGATCAGATCCAAAGCAAAATCGAAGAAACAAAAAAAAAAAAAGAAATATTTTTTCTTGATTTTGTAAACGGTGACGAAGGCGAAGAAAGCCGGTGAAGGGGAGGAGGACGAGAAGACCCAAAGATACGGTGCTTTCCTTTCACGCGTAGCCGACAAGTTCTTCCATCGAATTTCTTCATCCTGTAATTTTCTCTTTCCAAAGCAACAAAAAAAAATTCGGTGACATTTGTGCTTGAAGACGCCAGGTGGTTTGACCGCACAGGAGAGACTTTCCATCCACCTTCCTCTAAGTGTTAGATCTCCAAATTGATATTTGGTGTTAGGGAACAGCCTCCAAGGTACACAAGTCCTTTCCTTCTTATACAACGAAAGTAGTCTTTTGGAGCGAAGGGAAAAAGAAAAGGCTACGATTCCGCAGCCGTGTTCGAAGACGTGCTCGTGATTGTTTTTGGCGAGAGAATTTCGTCACGGTTTTCATCCTAAAGCATCTTCGTGGAGGAAAAATATCCTATCCCACGAGGTGATCAACAAAGAAGCAGTGAAAAAAAAAATTGCTACAAAAAATTTATGGCAACCCCAAGCAAAATTGGAATAAATATCCACCAACCTTCTATCCCTATTTTTTATGGAGAAAATTATGATTATTGGAGCATCAAGATGAAAATCCTTTTTATTTCACAAGAAGCATGGGATCTAGTTGAGAACGGGTACGAAAACCCGATTAATCCAACAAATAATCAAAAGGAGCAACTGAAGGACTACAAAAAGAAGGATGCCAAAGCTTTGTTCTTTATCCAACAAGCTGTATCTGAGAAAATTTTTTTAGAATTATTAAAGCCACCAAATCAAAGAGGCATGGGACATCTTACAGAAGGAATTTCAAGGCAACATAAAGGTAAGAGCTATCAAACTTCAAACTCTAAGAAGAGAATTAGATAATTAAGAATGCAAGAAAATAAAAATTAAAGATTACTTCTCCAAAATTACGGAGACTGTTAATCAAATGAAGAGCTATAGTGAAACTATCACCGAGCGAAGAATATGTGAAAAAATCTTGGCTAGTTTATCTCCAAAATTTGATACAATAGTTGCAATTATTGAAGAATCTAAAGATCTTTCTGAATTAAGTGTTCATGAATTGATGGGATCTCTTGAAGCTCATGAGCAAAGATTGGTTAAGCATAAAGAATCATCAATTGAAAGTGCCTTTCAATCTAAACTCAAAGTGGTTGATAAAAATTCTCAAAAAGAATCACTAGTATGCTCCAGTCAAAAGAGAGTCATTCAGAGGTGAAAACCAGAGTAGAGGAAGTGGAAGAAATATGAAAGGAAGAGGTAGAGAAATGCATAGAAATAATTTTTAAAAAGGCAATATGATGAGAGCACTCAACAAAGGTGCAATATATGTAAAAGGTCTTCTCATGCTGAAAAAGATTGCTGGTTTAGGGGAAAACGCCAATGTTATAATTGGAAAAAGTTTGGACATGTTCAAAAGATTGCAGATACAAAGCAAATGAACAAGCACACTTCTTAGAAAAAAATGAAGGTCAACAAAGCACATTATATGTATGTCAAACTGCAGAAGAGTAAAGTAATAATATGTGTATCTTGATAGTGGATGCAGCAATCACATGACAGGAGACAAGTCTATTTTTTGGATATTAACAGTTCTTTAATTTTACAAGTAAAGTTGGGAAATGGTGTTCTAGTCCAAGCAAGAGCAAAGGCACAATTGCAATCAATACCAAGAAAGAAGAAAATTCATTCATGATGTTTTACTTGTTCCAGATTTGAAGCAAAATCTCTTGAGTGTTGGACAACTGATTGAGCATGGGCATATGGTACACTTTGAAAATAATGTTTGCAAGTTATATGACAGAGGGATGAAAAAGCAACTTATGGCAAATATCAAGATGGAGAAAAATAGAAGTTTTCCTCTTATTTTGCACTATGCAAAGGATGCTGCATGGAAGATGGAGGTAAATGATGAGTCATGGTTATGGCACAAAAGGTTTGGACACTTAAATTTTCAAAGCTTGAGAAGTTTATATCAAAAGAATATGGTGTATGGTCTACCAGCAATACATGACAAGGAAGAATCTTGTGAAGGATGTGCACTTGGAAAACAACATAGAGAGGCATTTCCAAAAGAGCATGTATGGAGAGCTAAAGCACCATCGGAGCTTATTCATACTGACATATGTGGACCTATGAAAACTCCTTCTCATGCGGGTACATCTACTTCATTATTTTTATTGATGACTATTCAAGGATGATATGGGTATATTTTATGAGACATAAATCAGAGGCATTTCTTATCTTTAAGAAGTTTAAAAATCTTGTGGAAAGATAAAGTGGGCATTATATCAAGGTGCTGAGAAGTGATAGAGGTGGTGAATACAATTCAAATGAATTTAAGAAATTTTGTGAAGATGATGGTATACAAAGACAATTGACTGTTGGCTATGCACCAGAGCAAAATGGTGTTGCAGAAAGAAAGAATCGTACTATTGTTGAGATGTCTAGATCTATGCTCAAAGACAAAGGCCTTCCAAATTCTTATTAGGTAGAATGAGTGAATACAACAATTTATCTGATGAATAGATGTCCAACAAAAGCTCTTCAAAATATGACACCATTTGAAGCCTGGTATGGTAGAAAGCCTTCAGTGAAGCATTTCAAAATCTTTGGATGTGTGTGCTATGCACATATTCCAAAAGAAAGAAGGCATAAATTTGATGAAGTTAGTGAAAATGTGTCTTTGTTGGATACAGTTCTAAATCAAAAGGTTACAGACTTTTTAGCTTGAAGCAAAATTAAGTGATCATAAGAAGAGATGTTATTTTCAATGAAAAAGTTGCTTGGGATTGGAAGCAAAAGAAAGTTGAAAAAAATATTATTTCTCTAGATGAATAAATTCATGATGCTCAAAATGAAGAACATGAGGTTGAAGGTTCACTACAAACTTCTCCAAATATAAGTCCATTTTCAACTTCAAGTTCAATTCCATCTTCAAGTTCTACTCCTATAAAAATGAGAAGGTTAAGTGACATTTATGCTTCTTGTAATTTCTGCATGATTGAGCCTGAATCTTATGAAAATGCTATGCATGAAGAAGTGTGGAACAAGGCAATGCAATAAGAAATCAATATGATTGAGAAGAACAAAACTTGGGAATTAGTGAAGAAACCAAGTGATAAGGAAGTAATTGGCTTGAAGTGGATCTATAAAACAAAACACAATCTAGATGGCACCATTCAAAGACACAAAGCAAGATTAGTAGCAAAGGGATACTCTCAATTACCTGGTATTGATTATCAAGAAACTTTTGCACCTGTTAATAGATATGATACAATTAGAACTCTTATTTCTATAGAAGCATATAAAAGTTGGAAACTACACCAACTAGATGTAAAGTCAGCATTCTTGAATGGAGTATTGGAAGAAGAAATTTATATTGAACAACATCAAGGCTTCATCATCAAAGGTCAAGAAAACAAAGTATACAAGTTGAAGAAAGCATTATATGGGCTGAAGCAAGCACGCAGAGCATGGTATTCTCAAATTGATACCTACTTCAATGAAAAAGGTTTTCTAAAAAGTCCAAGTGAACCAACACTTTATGTGAAGAAGCAAGAATACTTGAAGATATGGGTGAAAAGCAAGAAGAAGCTACTACTCTGCTATGTGACAACAAATCTACTATTTCTATGACAAAGAATCCTATATCACAGTCGCACCAAGCATATCAAAATCAAGTACCATTTCATTAGAGATGTGGTAGAAGAAAAGAAATTGAAGTCAAGTAAGTGATGACTGAAGACCAAATTGCAGATATCTTCACCAAGGCACTATGCAAGGAGAAATTCATATACTTTAGAGATCTCATGGGTATCCAAGAACAACCATTAAAGGGAGTGTTAAAATATAATGGTTGTTAGTTTTTAGTATTTTATTTTATTTTATTTTATTTAGTCTGAGTTGGGCTTTTAAATAATGGGCCTATCTTTTTATGCTTTGGTAGGGTAGCCTCAGATGGATGAGATTATAAGAGGATTATGTTTATCCGTAGAAACAAGAAACAATATTTATATGGTGATGTGCTTAATGAAACGTAATAGATCAATTTTATTCTTGAGAGAAAATCCTTCTTCTATCTTGATTTCTCTTCTTAAATTAATCTGTGTTGGAAACAATCCCAACAGCAAGAACCTAATCAGATCAAAAGCAATACTTTTATTAAATCCAAAAAAAAAAACCTAAAAATTGGATCAAGATGCCATCTTTTCCAATGAAACGAGAAAGAGATCCAGATCTCACCCCCACACTCTCCATTATGTTGACGATATCAAAGGCTGGGTGTTGCTTAGTTTTTCTCCTCCACTTCATGGTTCATCGTTTCATTTGGATGTCTCCCCTCCCGTCATCCACTTGAGGAGGAGCCGAATCAAGGTCGTCATTTTGAACTCAATGACGCAAACTCTTTAGAGGTTCTGAAGAAAGACATTCCAACCATGGCAGCAGCGGCCTCCGCTTCTAATGGACCGATCCACGGCCTCATCCTCATGTCCTCGCACGTGCTGCTATTGCTAACGAGTGCAAGCCTCACACGTGAGCAGCTGCCCGGGACATGGGAAGTGCTGGTGGATAGAGGTGGGCACTTGGTCTGCCTGACACGGCATGGTCTAGGCCCATCGTGCCTCTAAAATTACCATGCCGTGCCTGGCACGACCCAGTAATAAACGGGCTATGCCAGGCACAGCACGGTAAAAAAATTCAGATCCGGCACGACCTGTGGCCCATTTTGGGTCATAGATCGTGTTGGGCCTGGCACGACCCATGTGGGCCGTGCCGAGCCCAACACAACACTGTGCCTAGGCACAGCCATGCACAGGACAACACATGGGCCGTGCCGAGCCCGACACATCACTAGGCACAGGACAATGGCTATGCCTAAGGCACAACCGTGCAACGTCTGTGCGGTTGCGCCTAGGCACAGTCCTATGCCTAGGCACAACGCACAGCTGTGCCTTGCTAGAACGTCTAGGCCGTGCCAGCATGGTCCGACGGGCCGGCCCAGGCCCGTTATGGGCTATGCTGTGCTGGGTCAGTGAAAAAAATTTTTGAACTCGGCACGATACGGTTTACTAGGCCGTGCCTGGCACGGCCCATGTGGGCTTGGGCCGTGCCGTGCCATGGGCGGCACGGCCCAGTGCCTACCTCTACTGGTGGAGGATGCGGGTATCGCCTCCATGCACACAGCCGTCACCTGGTTTGGCACGATCGTCCTCCTTGATCGGGCCGACATCAGGCCTTCCCGAGTCCCCCTCCCCAAAGCTGCTGCCGCCTTGACACCACTAACCGCTACGTTCTTCTCCTTGAGAGAGAGAGCAAGAAGGATCAAAAAATTTGAGATCTCGAACGAGAGAGAAAGAGGAATGAGACCAATCTGAGGTCTTGAACCATAAATCTAGGAGCGAGAGGGAATTGCGTCCTCTGCATCGAAATTTTTTTTGGCGCTTACATGAAAATTGAAACAGCTCCCGCCGCGCGATAGATAAAAATACGATGCTGACGCTAAAAAACGTTGACATCGTATAAGAAAATTATGATGCCGATGCTTTTTAGCGTCGACATTAGATAAATATCATGCTGATGATAAAGCGTTGGCATCCCACAATGCTTTCTAGCAGCGTCGGCCAACTACAAACACACCCGACGCTTCCAAGTAGTGTCGGAAAATAGAGTTACTATACCCACATTTTGTTGTAGTGTATACAATATTTCTTATTGTTTCTCATTAATCTAAAATCAAAATTGTTTATCATATAGATATTAAAATCTCATAGCACTTTAGAAATTATCAAACAATAAATATCCTTTTCAAAAATTCTACTTAGAAAAGTTCTATCCACAAAAACTCTACTAGGAAAAGTTCAATCTTCAAAGCTTTATACCAACAACTCTGCCTAATGAGGCCTAAGGAAACAACCATTAGACAACAGTTTGACTAACTATTTGAGTTCTTATTTATTTTCTTTGAAAATGAAGTTGCTTGGCATAAACTATTGATGTCAAACTTGCCACGACCTTAATATACCTAAATCCTGCACTATTTCTTTGTAACTCCTTGGTAGTAGCTATAACTTCAATATATCAGTCTCATTCTTTTTTCTATTGGTATTAAAACTAGTGCAATGTTTTACAAATTCTTCTGTAAGCTTGTCAGGCTTCAACCTACTAATTTGGCCATCCAAATACATCACTTGGAAATTTTAGTGATTATGGATACCTCTATAGCAGCACATATACAATGACATTCAAAAATTAAGTTTTAAAAAATAAAAATAGATAAGAAATAAAGTAGTTAGTAGTGTTTAATATAAAATGCTATTAAATGTTGTTATCAGCCACATATTAAGTGGCAACTAATTAATTTGAATGATGATTGGAGGCAACCCATTTTCTCTTAATAAAAATGAAAAAAACCTTAAAAGTTGGCACAGACTGATAATTAGTGGTGATTAATATTTAGTGCTAGTAATATTTATTAATGAAAAATTGTTGCATATATAATTAAGCAATAGAACAATTTATTTCAAGTGGCCCTTAAATGAATGCCTCTAAATTCTTGCAACAAATTAGCTTGATCTAAGCAAAATCAATAGCCAAACACCCCCAAACAACTCCCTTCCTAACACCCTTCCTCTCCACCATCTATTTTCTCAAAATTTATCAAACCAACCATAATATCTTTTAGCTACTATGTATTTTTTGGATTCTGTAGGCTTGTATAAATATATCTGATTAGATTTTCATGGAGCATAACCAATGTGGTACTAATATATACTTGAACAATTCTCATATACTCCCCTCAGTTAAGCCCTTGTCTACTTAAACATAGATTCAAAAATCTAATAATAAATATCATGACCAACTTATACATAGTTAAACTCAATAAATATATGCAAAATCCTCATGTCCACATGAACCACTAGTCAGATCTCTTGGATACCATTTGTCAAACCATAACCTCAACTAAAAAGACTAGCTAAAAGATATTATTTAGATCTATTAGTCTTGTACATGTACTAAAGATCAATTAGTACACAAAATATAAGGCTAAACCCACACCTGCAAGGGCTCTCACAATTACATGATTGGAGAATCCTACCAAAAAACATTGCCTTGATTATTTATAAATATTTAATATTAAATACATCATTAATTTTTGATGTAGAGTAAATATAATTATATATCATGCTAAGTCACATTACTATAAAAATTATTGTTATTTATATATGTTGATCCATTTATTGATTTTGATGATTAATAAAGGAATTGAGTATATTTATTTGATTACTAATGGATTTTATAAGTGTTTCAGGGCTTAAATTTATTTGATCAATTTAAAGAAATTAAGAAATAAATTTTGAATCAAATACAAATTAGAGATTTCAAAGTTTCAGAGCATGGAGTCGATGACACCTAGAAAACCTGGAGCCGACCCCATGGCCAATTCTATTTTAATCTAATTTTTGATACAATCCAGAGTCGACACCTAGAGTTTCGGAGTCGACACCTAGAGTTTCGGAGTCGACACTTACAGTGTCTGGAGCCGACTCCGATGCGGGGACAGAACGTTAATTTTTTGAGCATCCTGGAGCCGACACCTATAAATTTTGGGAGCCGACAC
The DNA here is from genome assembly GCA_900491605.1 of Calamus simplicifolius. Taxonomy (NCBI): domain Eukaryota; kingdom Viridiplantae; phylum Streptophyta; class Magnoliopsida; order Arecales; family Arecaceae; genus Calamus; species Calamus simplicifolius. Next base: position 669,506 of record UESW01004600.1, read on the forward strand.
CTGATGATGGCAAGCCGACACTTACTTTTTCAGAGCCGACTCCTCAACGAACTCAAAAATTTCTATTTTTGGTAAAACGATCTGGAGCCGACACCTGAAAAGTTGGAGCCGACTCCAACCTGACTGGGACAAAAATTTAAAATGCCAGATCAGCTCTAACGGTAATATTTTCTTTTTAACTAATTTCTAACAGATATATTTTGTTTTCAGGTACACTCCAACGGCTAGTTTCATCCCAAAAATGGATTGAAGAAAATCTATAAAAAGGGGGAAACACCCGTTTGAAAAAGGAGGCGGAAAATTAGAGAATATTTTCAAATCAAAAATCCAAGAAACCCTGAGCCTGAAATCCAAGAGAAAAGCATTCAAACTCAAATCCTTCCACTCCAAAAAGCTCAAAGAAAAATCCAAGGCGCCCCAAATCAAAAATTGATGGATTTCTCAAAAGAAGAAAAAGCTCTGTTTCTTCCATTTCCAATCTTCTCAACTGCAATGACTGTGAGGAACTAAAGCTGAGGCTTGATTCAACATTCCAAAGGGAGAAGAGGAAAAGAAGAAAGAAGAAAAGCTCAAAGCCAAACAACTTCAAATCAGGCTTTTCTAAACTTGTTTACTTATTTTGAATATCTGCTCATTGAGGAGCTGTGTATCTTTGAAAAATTATATTCTTTTTGTTTGTGCTAGTTCAATCTGGGGGATTGAACTAGTGGAGGTTGTATACCTCGGGTCAAGCTAGATTAGCTTGAGTTTAGGGTTTTGTGCTGGTGAGCCCGAAAACCGGCTGGGTTCGTTGTGATCCCGGGAAAACAACAAGTTTGAGTTGTGAGCTTGTAAAACAACTCGGCTGTAATCGAGGAGATTATAGTGTGGACCCAAGTGAATCTTGGGAGTGGACGTAGGTGTTGGATACACCGAACCACTATAAAATCTTTGTGTTTGCCGTGCTTCATTGTCTCTATCTCTATCTCTATCTTTGATTGTGCTTTATATTTGCATTGCATTTACTTTCATTCACTTAAGCAAACAATTTTTAAAAGGCTAAATTTTTTAAAGAACCCAATTCACCCCCCCTCTTGGGTTGTCATCTGGGCCAACAATTGGTATCAGAGCAAGTGCTCATTAGATTTTGATCACACGATCAAGAGCTAAAGATCCAAATGGCAGCTCAAGTTGGATCATTTGCTGAAGGTCATTCTACGAATAGACCTCCCCTGTTTAATGGTTCCAACTATTCATATTGGAAAGCAAGAATGAGGATATTCATTCAAGCTTCTGATTATGAATTATGGGGTGTTATAATTAATGGACCTAGTACACCCACACACATTGTTGATGGCACTATTGTTCCTAAGCCCGAAAGGGATTGGAATGATAATGATAGGAAAATGGCACAGCTCAATGCTAAGGCCATGAATGTCTTATATTGCTCTTTAGATGCTAATGAATTTAATAGAATCTCCACATGTAATTCCGCAAAGGAGATTTGGGATAGATTAGAGGTTACCCATGAGGGTACCAATCAAGTAAAAGAATCTAAAATAATATTCTTGTCATAAATATGAATTATTTAGCATGGAACAAACTGAAACATAGCATGCATGTACACTAGATTTACTGATATTGTAAATGGTTTGAAAAGTCTTGGGCAAAACATATACTAACTCTGAACTTGTTCGTAAAATTCTTAGGTCACTTCCAAGATCATGGGAAGCGAAGGTGACAGCAATCCAAGAAGCAAAGGACCTCAACACCTTACCCTTAGAGGAGCTTCTAGGATCCCTTATGACCCATGAGCTGACCATGAAGCAGCACATAGAAGAGGAGTGAAAAAGAAAAAGACCATAGCTCTTAAGGCTGCAAAAGTGAGGAGAGCTGCAGTGATGATGATGATGATGATGAACAGCTCTTCTAGCAAGAAAATTAAAAGATTCATGAGGAGAAAGAAACCCTTCCACAAAAAGAAATTTGGAGCTAAGATGGAAGGAGAAAAAGAAAAAGACAAGGACAAGGACAAAGAGAAAGACCCCTTGATTTGCTATGAGTGTAAGAAACCGGGGCACTTTAGATATGATTGTCCTCAACTGAAAAAGACTTTCAAGAAGAAGAAGAAAGCCTATGTTGCAACTTGGAGTGATAGCGATGAATCTTCTTCAGAGGAAGAACAAAAGGAAGTTGCAAACATTTGCTTTATGGCAAACGACGACATGAGGTAAGTTCCGAAAACCCTTGTGATGATTTGCTTTTGATGAATTATTTGATGCTTTTAATGAACTTGTTGGTGATTTCAAAGTTTTGAAAAAGAAATACAAGTTTTTGAAAAATGAAAATTTAACTTTCATTAAAGAAAAAGAAAATCTTAATAATGAAACTAAAGTGCTGAAATCTGAAAATGAAAATTGTAAAAGAAAAGAATCAATTTCCAATGAAAATGATAAACTAAAGAAGGAAGTTGATAAATATAAAAATAGTTGATAAATTACTTATAGTTCTGAAAAACTTAATTTATTGTTAAGTAATCAAAGAGCTATATTGATAAGGCTGGTTTAGGTATAGACCTAACTTAAACAAAAATTTGTCAAAAACTTTTTTAGAAAGAACAAAACAAGATAATGTTACATGTCATTATGTAACAAGAAGGACATAAATTTTTGAATGCAATTTTAAGAAAAACAAGAATTAAATAATAAAGGAAAGAAAATATGGGTTCCCAAAGGAACAATCTTTTATGCTACTAACCATGAAGGACCCAAGAAGGCTTGGGTACCTAAATATAAGACTTAATTATTTTTGCAGGAGTGTCTTGCGGCCAAAAGATCAAAGCGAAAGTGGTATCTCGATAGTGGCTGCTCAAGACACATGACGGGTGACAAGGATCAATTCATCACCCTTGAAAGCAAAAAGGAGGAGTTGTTACATTTGGTGACAATGGCAAAGGCCAAATCTTGGGGTTTGGTAACATTCAAATAACTCCCTCCACATATATTGAAAATGTCTTATATGTTAATGGTTTAAACATAATTTAATTAGTATTAGTCAATTATGTGATAAAGGTTTTAAAGTATCATTTGAATCTTCTATATGCACAGTTTCTAATCCCATTGATAATAGCATTGTTTTTATTGGAAATAGAAATGGCAATGTATACTTGATTGATTTAGACAATTTGTCTACTAGTAATCATTGCTTAGTTGCTAATAATGCTAATATGAATGAGATTGGTTGGTTGTGGCATCGTAGATTAGGTCATGCAAGCACACACCTTATTTCAAAATTAATTAGAATGGATTTAGTAAAAGGACTTCCACAACTAGATTTTGAAAATAACAAAATTTGTGATGCATGTCAATTTGGAAAACAAACTAGAAATTCTTTCAAAACTAAAAATATTGTTTCCACTTCTAGGCCACTTGAACTACTTCACATGGATCTTTTTGGACCTACTAGAACCACAAGTCTAGGAGGAAAGAAATATGGTCTTGTGATTGTAGATGATTATTCTAGATACACTTGGGTATTATTTTTAGCTCATAAGATGAGACCTTTCCATATTTCTGAAATTCTTCAAGAAGGTCACAAATGAGAAAAACAACACCATAGTGTCTCTAAGAAGTGATCATGGCACTGAATTTGAAAATCATTTATTTGAAAACTTTTGCATAGAAAATGGCATTCATCATAATTTTTCTGCACCTAGAACACCAACAAAATGGAGTAGTTGAAAGAAAAATAGAACCTTAGAAGACATGGCCCGTACCATGCTATGTGAAAGCAACCTACCAAAATACTTTTGGGCGGAAGCTATAAACACGGCATGTTACATTCTTAATAGAGCTAATTAGGCCAATCATTAAGAAAACACCTTATGAACTATGGAATAATAGAAAACCAAACATAAGTTATTTTCATGCATTTGGTTGTAAAGTGTTTCATTCATAATAATGGTAAAGATAATCTAGGAAAATTTGATGCAAAATCTGATGAAGGCATATTCTTAGGATATTCAACATCTAGTAAAGCCTATAGAGTATTTAACAAGAGAAACTTAATTGTAGAAGAATCTATTCATGTAATTTTTGATGAATCTTTAGCATCAAGTTCTGAAAAGATTGATGATGAGGAAGATACAAACATTCTAGAAAGAGATATTGAAAAATTAAATATAGATGTATCTTCAGATCATGAACAAGAAGCTAAAGATAATGATTCTCCTAGTGTTGATGTGTTGATGCAAATCATAATGATGTAGATCTACCTAGAGATTGGAGATATGCCTATGGTCATCCAAGAGAATTAATTATAGGTGATCCATCTCAAGGAGTAAGAACTAGATCATCAATGAGAAACATCAATAATCATCTTGCATTTGTATCTCAAATTGAACCTAAAACTATTGAAGAAGCTGAAAAAGATAATAATTGGATGTTAGCTATGCAAGAAGAATTAAATCAATTTACTAGAAATAATGTTTGGACTCTTGTAGATAGACCTAAAGATCATTCTGTTATAGGATCAAAATGGGTATTTAGAAATAAATTAGATGAAAATGGCATAGTAATTAGAAACAAAGCTAGATTAGTTGCAAAAGGATATAATCAAGAAGAAGGAATTGATTTTGATGAAACTTTTGCACCTGTAGCTAGATTAGAAGCAATTAGATTATTACTTGCATTTGCATGTCATATGCATATCAATTTATTTCAAATGGATGTTAAAAGTGCATTTTTAAATGGATTTATAAATGAGAAGTTTTGTTGAACAACCACCTGGTTTTGAAGATCATGAATTTCAAATCATGTTTTTAAATTGCACAAAGCACTATATGGTTTGAAACAAGCACCTAGAGCTTGGTATGAAAGATTAAGTAAATTTCTAATTGAAAATGATTTTGTAAGAGGAAATGTTGATAAAACATTATTTTTGAAAAGAAAAGATAAAGATTTATTAGTAGTACAAATATATGATGATATTGTATTCGGTGCTACTAACAATCTTGTTATGTCAAGAATTTGCTAAGTTGATGCAGGGTGAGTTTGAAATGAGCATGATGGGAGAACTCAACTTCTTCCTAGGACTTCAAATCAAACAAAGCAAAGAAGGAATTTTCATCAATCAAGCCAAATACACAAAAGAACTCTCAAGAAGTTTGGAATGGAGTCAATCAAACCCACTTGGAACACCTATGAGTCCTTCATGCAAATTGGACAAAGATGAAGATGGTAAGAAAGTAGATCAAAAATATTATAGAGGTATGATCGGATCTCTTCTTTACTTAACAGCTAGTAGACCAGATATTATGTTTGCTGTTGTTTATGTGCTAGATTTCAATCTGAACCTAAAGAATCTCACTTAATTGCTGTAAAAAGAATTTTAAGATATTTAAGTGGAACTAAAAATGTAGGTTTATGGTATTCTAGAGACTCAACATTAAATTTAATTGCATATTCTGATTCTGACTATGCTGGATGTAAATTAGATAGAAAAAGCACAAGTGGTGCATGTCAATTCTTAGGAAGTAACTTAATCTCTTGGTTTAGCAAAAAGCAAAATTCGGTTGCATTATCTACTGCTGAAGCAGAATATGTTGCAGCTGGAAGTTGCTGTGCTCAAATCCTTTGGATTAAGAGACAACTTGAAGATTATGGCATAACACTTGATAAAACACCAATTAGATGTGATAACACAAGTGCAATAAATTTAACTAAAAATCCAATTCAACATTCAAGAACAAAACACATTGAAATTAGATATCATTTATAAGAGAACATGTAGCTAATAATGAAATTGTCTTGAATATGTTAATACTGAAGAACAATTAGCTGACATATTTACAAAACCCTTGAGTGAAGAGAGATTTTGTTATCTTAGAGGTGAATTAGGGATATGTGACCCTTTGGATGATTTTGAAACCCTAAGGAATGAGAATCTAGATTTCTATAATTTCTTGAAATTCCTTCATAATTTTAAGGACAAATTATCTAGTCATTTGAGCTATTTGATCCTTATATTCCAAAGATTTTTTAAATTTTATTGAATCTTTTTGACAAGTTTCAGTCATTTGAATCTCAATTTTTTTTCTGAAACTGTCTTTGGAGTCGACACCTCAGAATGAGGAGTCGACACCTCTGACTGTGTCGCTCTCGGTCCCTGACCTTGGAGCCGACACCCGTATAAGTGGAGCCGACTCCAGTTCGAGCGCTGACTGTGTTAGCGATTTGGAGTCGACACCCGACTTTGCGGGAGTCGACACCTGGGTCCAAAATTGATTTATTAGGGCAGAGTCGACACCTCGTCATTTCATAACTTCTCAAATCCTAACCAAACTCCTCCAAAATTCTTCCAAAACTTCCCCACCTCTAATTCCATCCAAATCGAAACTTTCCAAAGATCAATGGCACCCAAAAGGAGGATCAGTGTTGGAGCGCCGGTGACCACGGGAAAAGGTCCGCGTCGTCCCGTCGTGAGCCGACTCCAAGCAGTGATTCTCCACGATTCAGACAACCCCAACACCTCTTCCACTCAGGTAGATACCTTAGCCGGAGGGTTATCACAATGGGGAGAAAGTTGATTTTGATTTTTGAATCCGAGGGTTTTCAATGGTAGGCAATTAAAGGAAATGGGCTGGGATAAGTCTGCTCTTAGATGTTCCCACTTATCCAGCCTTAGTAAAAGAATTTTATTTTAATTTGGCTAGAGGTGATGGGGTTTAGTAAGCTCAGTAAGAAAAAGAGGATTCACCTTACCTTTCAAAAGCTTGGAAACCTTCTTAGCATCCCAATTACCGGTTTAGCAGCTGACATGCACAGTGATAGGTCAGCGGCTCTTTCAAGGATGTTAGGAAGGGAAGTGACTGAGTTTGAGGAGTTAGGGCTAATCAATTACCCTTGGAATTGAGATTATTACACAACATTTGCAGTAGGATTTTTCCAAGACCGGTCGGTTTGAGTATGTCTCGAGCGAGACATTGTTGTTATGGATAGTGTTTGACTGGTCAGCCATAACCTTGCAGCTATGATGATTTTTATATGGCGAAGCTGGAGGGAAGAGAAGATCATCCCTACCTATGGCATGGTCTTACTATGGTTTTCAAGAGCCAAGGGGTTGTAATTTAGAGAATGAACCATCAAGAACCTGAGGCACACCGATTACTATAGTTTGGCACATTGCATCGGATGGGTTTTGTAAAGTGAATGGACAATGGGAAGGAAAGGACACCTTGGATGAGAGAGCCCCTGTGCCGAGAGTTTCTGAGCCTTGCGAGGCTGGACCATCAGTTAGGGTTCCTTCTACAGCCTAGGAGTCCCATTCCTGCTCCTGCTCCTGCACCTGCACATGTTTGATCAACCATCCACTTCTTCTGCTGGATTCTCAGACCTTCAAATGGAGCAATTAAAAAGTTTGTTTGCTGCTCAGAAGGATGAGTTTGACAGTCAGTTTATGAATTAAAAGAATCACTTTATTCCTTGATGATCGGATTGCAAAGATTGAATCAACTCTCAACTCCTCTGCAGAATCTTTAAGTGGTGATTTAAAGAATATCTTTGAAGAACTTAAAGAGATTTGTGGAGATAGTGAAACTTATTCAAGTGCAATGCCGAGCTTCAAGATAAAATTAACTGCTTGCACATTTGTTGATGAGAGACTTAAAGACTATGTTAAGCTTCAATGTGATGGAATGAAAAATATTGTAGATCATTTAACAAAGAAGAACTTTTGATGTAATGAATTTAATTTTGATGAAATTAGTTTACATTTTGATGTAATGAAGTTTAATTTGATGAATGAGTATTTTGTTGTAATACTTGACTTTTTGAAATGAAATTATCTTTTGATGCAATGAAAATTATCTTTTGATGCAATATGAAATATTCTTTACCTTTTTGTTGATTACAAAAAAGGGGAGAGAATTATGTTGTATATGCAATTGCATTAAAGGGGGAGAAAGTTATGTTGCAGTTAATTGATTAATATGATATTGAGTTAATTGATGTGGATTAATAATCAAATTGATTGACTATGCATAAAGAAATCTTAAGTACCAAATATGTAAAGTAAGAGGAAGAATAATTTGAACTTCATAGGGGGAGCTACCTTATTCAGGGGGAGCTTACTCGTGAAGATCACTTCCTTGATAATTTTTTTTAAGAATTCTATGCATATACTCAATGTTTTTATAATCATCAAAAAGGGGGAGATTGTTGACCCAATTTATTGATTTTGATGATTAATAAAGGAATTGAGTATATTTATTTGATTACTAATGGATTTTATAAGTGTTTCAGGACTTAAATTTATTTGATCAATTTAAAGGAATTAAGAAATGTTTTGAATCAAATACAAATCAGATTTCAAAGTTTCAGAGCTTGGAGTCGACACCTAGAAAATCTGGAGCCGACCCCATGGCCAATTCAATTTTAATCTGATTTTTGATACTCCGGAGCCGACACCTAGAGTTTCGGAGTCGACACTTACAGTGTCTGGAGCCGACTCCGATGCGGGGAGAACGTTTTTTTGAGCATCCTGGAGCCGACCTACAGTTTTCGGGAGCCGACACCTGACGATGGCGAGCCGACACTTACTTTTTGGAGCCGACTCCTCAACGAACTCAAATTTCTATTTTTGGTAAAACGATCTGGAGCCGACACCTGAAAAGTTGGAGCCGACTCCAACCTGACTGGGACGAAAATTTAAAATGCCAGATCAGCTCTAACGGTAATATTTTCTTTTTACCTAATTTCTAACGGATATATTTTTTTCCAGGTACACTCCAACGGCTAGTTTCATCCCAAAAATGGATTAAGAAAATCTATAAAAAGGGGGAAACACCCGTTTGAAAAAAGGAAAAAATAGAGAAATTTCAAATCAAAAATCCGAGAAATGAGCCTGAAATCCAAGAGAAAAGCATTCAAACTCAAATCCTTCCACTCCAAAAAGCTCAAAGAGAAATCCAAGGCTCAAATCAAAAATCGGTGGATTTCCAAAAAGAAGAAAAGCTCCTTTTCTTCCATTTCCAATCTTCTCAACTGCAACACTGTGAGAAAAAGCTGAGGCTTGATTCAACATTCCAAAGAGAAGAGAGAAAAGAAGAAAAGAAGAAAAGCTCAAAGCCAAACAACTTCAAATCAGGCTTTTCTAAACTTGTTTACTTATTTTTGAATATTTGCTCATTGAGGAGCTGTGTATCTTTGAAAAACTATATTCTTTTTGTTTGTGCTAGTTCAATCAAAGGGATTGAACTAGTGGAGGTTGTATACCTCGGGTCAAGCTAGATTAGCTTGAGTTTAGGGTTTGTGCTGGTGAGCCCGAAAAACCGGCTGGGTTCGTTGTGATCCCGGGAAAACAACAAGTTTGAGTTGTGAGCTTGTAAAACAACTCGGCTGTAATCGAGGAGATTATAGTGTGGACCCAAGTGGATCTTGGGAGTGGACGTAGGTGTTGGATACACCGAACCACTATAAAATCTTTGTGTTTGCCGTGCTTCATTGTCTCTATCTCTATCTATCTCATTGATTGTGATTATATTTGCATTGCATTTACTTTCATTCATTTAAGCAAACAAATTTTTAAAAGGTTAAATTTTTTAAAGAACCCAATTCACCCCCCCCTCTTGGGCTGTCATCTGGGCCAACAATATATTAATGATGTGTAATTTTCACATAAATACGAATATGATTTTGCTTTGGCATTAGTTGTGTAGATAAATTATACAATATATAAATATTGATTTAATATCTTACCATACAACATAATTATATAATATATTTTGTTTGTCACAAATATATTATATGATTGTTATTTTATAATATTCAAAACTCATAAATGGTTATATTATGATATATATTCCATAATATAAGAAGATAACATAATTAATAAAATTACTTATTTTTAAATTGTGACTAACATGAAACTTTTCGATATTATATAATGTTCATATCTACATAATAATATAGTATTGCCAATATAGATTATCATATAATTTGCATAAAATAATAAATTATACTCAACTCAACTCAACTCATCTAAGCCTTTTTTTCCAACTACATAGGGTCGGCTAAAATAATAAATTATACTCTAACATTATAATAATAGCATAATATATATTAGAATGATAATATTATTCTATTAATACATTAATCTAGTGGTTTTATGATATCCTGAGAGTGCAACTGTATATCTCCTATCATTCTTTCGACGGTTTTACTCTAATATTTATTTTGTGTTTCCTCTTTAAATTGAGAAAAAATCACAGCTACAATATAAAAAGAATAGGGAGCTCTGTCATTTATTAATCCTTAGGCACTTCATTCTTGTTGGAATTGGATAAAAGGAAGTAGATAATATACTACAACAACCTATAGTTATTGACAAAGCTCCAACTAGGGAAGCTAATGGTACTTCGAAACCAGCTTCTGCCAATGTTAGGATTCTTCAAAATATTCTTCTTCATCCAAATTTTTTAACCATTATTCTCTTGATAATATTTATTGATTCCCACAACAAGAAGAAATAAGCTAAATTTCTCTCATACCTGTTTTGGAGAATTTAAACTTTAAATGCCTGATATATTTTAGGCCGTGACAATGGAGATAGATCCAAAGCATTCCATAAGCAGCTGAATCTAGATAGAAATGCACTGAATCCACCAAATATAAGCAGGAGTTAAAAAAACAAAGAGAGATGCAAACAATAAACATGAAGGCTTATATAACAAAGCTAATAGCTGAACTTCATGTTTAAGAAAACGAGCATAAGAAATTTTTTTCCCATTGAGGCAGTAATCCAATTTCTTTGATGATGACTCTATAACAATAAAATTTCATGGATAGATGTCTTACTAGAAGCCTTTATAGAAGAAGTCAGAGAAATGAATTTTGCATGAGCTAGAGGATTTTGGATCTTGAACTAACAGGGAAATATTTATCCATTCCTTAGGTTTGTTTATAGCCTCAAAACCATTTATGGTTGGAATAGGAAGATATTTGATAGAAATATACATATAGAAAACGACTCATTCTAAATAGAAGAACCGCAAAGAACAACCACCAACGGACCAGCAGCTTATTGGAAATAATGACAAAGCAATGCTGACTATAAAGATTACCACACCAAAAGTTCTCTCTTAAGGATCTAGGAGAGGCATCTTATAATACAACACGTTCCTTATTGACAAGGCAGAAAAATGGCTCATTGTTCTAAATCAGGGCAGTGTGCGTCAAATGTCTTAAAACATTTTTCTAATTGAAGGCAAACAAGTCTCCTGCAGCCATCAAATCTTGTAAACTTATAGTATACATTCTAACACTAAAGAAAAATATGCCCTACATATTGAATGTATTTTTGTTCAGACGTCCATGTATGCAATGCTGTACACATAATTTTGTTATGCAATTTGTGTCATCCAAAAATATTTCATTCAATTTGGTGTTGTTTACTAAGTTCCAACAAGATGCATTCAAGTACATAAGGTACAACAGATAGTAGTGATTACATGAGTGTTACTGAATATCAGGATGACAATTTCTAATTTTAAGCGTGGAGAATTATAAATGCATTGTTTACAATAATACCAAAGCAAAATGTTTCTGTACCAATTTTTATGTTCAAAAAGCAGCAGTACGGTTCCAGTTTTGAGGTCCATTTGTGTCATGATATGACAACAATGGAGCAGTTCTCCGATTAAAAAGATGGAAAGGCAAAGAAGGATCGCATAGTTATTAGTGTTCATATTGCTAGCATTCTATAAAATGTACTCTACAAAGACTGATGGGTGTGAAAGTATGCTATGGATTCAATGACAATGTCAACTCCAGCATATCTTCAGTTTATCATGTTGAAATTAAAGATTGAAATATTCGCTATGCATTGTTGAAAATTAGTCTGTGTAGTCCATTAGAAACTTTCGGAAGTCATATTATTCTGTTGATTTATGCATGTGAATCTCTCTTTACATTTCTATGTCCCTTCTTTTAGGAAAAAGATTAGAATAACATGTTAACAGATTTCATGAGATAATGAATCAAATCTACAAGATAAAAGATACACAACGTTCCATATCACAGATATTATTTGAATCCAGTTGTACTATGGCTAAGTTTCAACTGCTTGCAATCATAAGGTGATTCTTTTATTCTGTCAAGCTAAACTTTTCATGAGTATGGTTTAACTAAAAACTAAAGTTGTGCATGTTGGATTGGATTGCTTTGAATCATCATTGACAGTGCAATCATTCATTGCTAGTTCAGTCAAATTGCTTGTGTCTTAAATGATATATATGCACGTATGATATTTGATATGGATCTCATTTGGTGATCATAGGCGTCACAGGTGGAGATAATGCTGAATAAGTAATTCACTAGTTAGTTCATGTCAAAATTAAGATAACGATTGAATCAGATAATGTAATTTAGGAACACTAGTAGAAAAAGCATTTTTAGCGACCGCCATAGGCGGTCGCTAAAAGTTAAAAAGTAGTCGCTAATAGTTTTTAGCGACCGTTTAGCGACCGCCACATGCTGGCAGCCAGAAACTCGTCGCTAAAGACTTTTAGCCGCTATAGTATTGGCGACCGCTTGAGGGGGAGGCAAAATTTTACTATTAGCGACCGCCTGAAGGCCTTTAGCGACCGCCTAGGCGGTCGCTAATACTATATATTTTTTATTTTTTTATTTGCTATTTTCTGACTATTAGCGACCGCCTAGGCGGTCGCTAATACTATATATTTTTTATTTTTTTATTTTCTATTTTCTGAATGTTAGCGACCGCCTGAACGCCTTTAGCGACCGCCTAGGCGGTCGCTAATACTATATATTTTTAATTTTAGCATTTTTTATTTTCTGTTCTGAAGAAGCAAAGGCGACGTCCTTTTAAGCCTTTTGCAACCGCCTAGGCGGTCGCTAATAGTGGATTTTGTTATTTTTCTATTTCGTTTTTGGTTATTGAATTTTTTTTTTGTTTGGGTACCTGTACCTGTTTTACAAAATTATATAAACTAAATATTAAAATTAAATTGTACACACACAATAAAAGTAAAAAAAAAAAAAATTTATCTATATTAATAAATCTGCAACGTCTTTGATTTACAATCCAAAAAAAAATCTAATACAATTTTCACAAAAAAAAACATAAAGAAAACAGTTGTCCCAATGCAGCACCAGTCAATCAACCTGAAACAAAAAATTAAATTTATTAGTCAATAAAATATAAATATAATTAAAGAAGAACAAATTGCAATTATCTTCACAAAGGCATTTTCAAGAAACAAGTTTCAGCATTTTAGAGAGCTACTTGTGGGTAAGTGAACTTAAGGACTTTTGAACACACTCTCATGTCTCCTAATTTGCAGTTCTAATTGTCTCTAAATATAGAATTATTAAGCTAATACTCAACTCATCGCACAATGGTTTCTTGAAAGATTATTAAAATTTTGCATTACCTACAGCACAGAAAGTAGTACTTTCACAAACATATAGGACCACAAACAAATTTTGCATTACATAAGCTGCTACTTATGTTTACCCAGGAAGAAAGGAGGCAACATGTGTTCTAGCATTGATTTATCATAACTGATCTTTCATAACTTATCTAAATTCACAAGTAGCATATAAATAATTAGCCTGGAGTTTACTTAGTTCTAACCGGCTTTGGATTAAACTACTGCCCCATACAAGTTGGATAGTTTTAGGATTAGTGTGTGATTGACGCTGCCGAGGACAAAGCTCATCATCATCCCTTCTAATCAGGTCTCAAAGTTCTATGAATTTGGGTTAGTGTTAGGATTAGTGTGTGATTGACGCAGCCGAGGACAAAGCTCATCATCATCCCTTCTAATCAGGGCCCAGCATGTCAAACACTTATGTGAGCTCGAAGTTAATCATTGTCCTTCGGGGCACTATCGGGTTAGGAAACAGAAGATTTTGTACCACGGTTCCCATCTTCTCCCCTTCTAGCTTTTCTTTCAATTAAAAAAGAGTACCCTATATTTAGTCGAAGCCATATATAAGAAAGTGATAAATTAAAACTAAACTAAATAACTGAACATTTATAATAATAAAAAAAAAAAACCTAAGTTGATCAAATTGCATCAGTTTGATATAAATTATACTCAACCCTAGCCATAAGCCAAGATGAATGGTCTAGATCAAAAGCTTGCCCCTGGAACGTTCGGCATTTGCCGTCAATTAATAATCAATCCTTCACAATCTTGTTGCTCAAATGGTCAAACAATCTTTCACCACCCTGCTGCTCAATAGAGTAAATATCCTCACGACATCCATCCAATGAGCAATAGACCACCAAATACTTAGATTTCTCTCCCACCAGCAATATGATTCCCACCATCACAGCTTACATCGACAGCCCTAAAGTTTGAGAAATCCATAAATTTTCATGCATTCAAGGTATGGATCACAAATAGCTATGAGGGTTTTAAACTAGTAGCTCCCTATACTTCCTTGCGTGGTCTTTATTCTCATCATCTCACCTATTAACTCCTCAAATGAAGTAAATAAAAAGTGCCCATCCTTCATTCTAGAATTTATGCTAATTTCATCTTGTCCCTCGTTATCAAGCCTGTCATGTCACCAAATCAAAAGGCACAGTCATGCATCCCTAGGGAAAGTCCAATGATAAAGTAATTAAAGTTTCATCGTAAAAAAATCATTGCAGTATATGATAACATGATTTTGTTTCTTAATGGGCATGCTGACTGATGTACATAGCAATCTGTTGTTGCACCTGCAATATGATCACTTTGAATCAACGAAAAATACGAACGGTCATCTATCGTGTTTTGAATCAACGAAAAATCACTTTGAATCAACGAAAAACATTTGCAGCATAAAACAACTACAGAAATAATGAGAAAAATTAATGCTACTGGATCAAGCATATTCATAAACTCATACCCGATTATGTTCATTTGAGCCGTCACCAGCTAACTCATGTCTCGCCTGGTGACTACTGCCAGCGTCTGGGGCCTACAATATTACAGTATATAATTAACAACAGAAATAAATAATATATATTTTAAAAGTAATTAAATTAAATTTAAATACAGATGTCTTCAATTATGAACCTGAGTATGAATCGGTGGATCTGAATCATCAGCTATAGGGACACCACTCTGAGCTAGTCGATGATGTAGCTCCGCCTTAAATGCCTGCACCTGCTCCTGTACCTGAGCCTGCACCTCGGCCTGCATCGCAACCTGCATCCTTACCCGAAGATCCTCGACACGCGCGTCCATCTGCTGGTGAAGAGACTGGATCAGCTCAGCCACCTCGTCAGTTCGCATGCGTGAGCCCTGGGATGACTCCGCTCGCATGATAGTCGAACGTGGTATGCCCGTGCCGTATGTAAGTGTGTATACGTGCCCATCCTGGCCTATGATGGTGTGGAATATCTCATCCCGCCTAGCAACTACCTATCGCTCCTCCTATGGCAGCTCGGCCAATCGAGCCTCAAACTGGGCCTGTGTGCAAGAAAGCAACCAAATTAGAATAGTAAATCAATAAATCTCATAATAGGTTAAAAAAGTATTGCGTAAAGGTAAATACTTTCTACAAGAGCTGCAACCTCAGGATGGTCGAGACTGCGACTCGCCATCCATACAGACATCCGGTCGGTGGGTGCACCCCGCTCACGTAACTGTCGAAGGATAAATACAATTGTTTGGGCATGCATCGAAAGTCTCATATGTGAAGCCTAAGTTTTCAGTTAACTTGCGAGCATGGTAGTAGGACTCAACTAGCTTTGCACCGAATGGAAGCACTTTGTGCAATAGCTGGAGCAGCATGTCGAAGGACGTGTTCGTCCATTGATTCAAAGCCTTCAAGTGTAACAACTCGACAATAAAAGATAATTTACTGAAATTCGTACATCCAGGATACAATTCGGTATGCGCATCATCCAGAATTTCAAAATACCTTAATGCTTCTTCATCTGCACCCGAGCGAGGATTACTCCCACCCACCCTATCAGTCTCACAGCAACTGTCTTCGGGTGCTAACCTGCATGCAATATCATTTAGCATCACGATCATCGGATCAACTGTCGTAACATCGACCTCCATCTCAACTCTTTCCTCTCTGCAATAAGGAACATAATCTTCCCCATGTCTAGTCCAATTCTTGTAATTCTTCAAAAACCCATTTAGAATCAAATGCTCTTGTACAATATCTCGTGTGTAGTAATAACGGTTCGCACATTTTCTACAGGGACAACTGATGTGCTCAGTATCAAATCCATTGGTGAAGGCAATGAACTACTTAATCCCCTCTATATATTCCATAGACGTCCTATTTGGCAAATCAATCCAACTCTTATCCATGTCGCTAAGTATTTCTGTGAAAGTATGAATAACTTGCTAGGCAATGCACGGACAAATAACTTGCTAGGCAATGCACGGACAAATAAATTAAAAAAATGAAGATTAGTTTAAAAGAAAAAAGAGCAAAAACTTTCACCGGTTAAAGTCTGCCTCACTAGCTTCACTTGACCTCCTGTGTTCTGAAAAAGAGGGATTAAATTCAAAATTAAAATCAATAAAATTAAATTCAAAATTAAATTCCACTTGCATATCTAAATATTTCCTGCCCTATCCCTATACAAAGTGTCTTCAATTCCCTTGATAGGAAAAAAGATAAAGACAGCTACAACATCTATCAGACATTGGAAAACATAAATTTATCCCCATCCACAAAACAAGTAATCTTTCATTTACTTTTGCTTGACTTTGATGTATATTAACCTACAAAGAAAATTGGTAATTATAAAATCATGGATCTGCATGATACCTAAAACAGCATGACGTTGATCCAGAGCAAATTACTACATTTAATTTAATTCAAATGTTGAGCACATATGAAGTATGCAATGTCAATACTATGGTGTATTTAAACAACACCAAGGAAACAAATAATTTCAGCGATTTGTAGTTGGCAACTTGTCACATGGTGTTACCATCTTGCTAGATACTAGTTAGGAAAGGGAAAATATAGAGACTCACCCTCACCCTAAAGATTATAAGCCTTGTTACACTAATACTCTAAGCAAACAAGGAGACAGAGTTTATCATCATGAACTAATATTAGTTTATCATCATGAACTAATATCTACTACAGTTATTCTTTTTTTTTTATTTTCTATACATTGTTGAAACTTATCTATTGAACACACTTGAACCTCTTCCATTAAAATACAATGAAACTTCAGAACATGTAATGCAAGAATCTTCCCTCAAAACGGTTCTAAATTACAAGTACAATATTCTAAGATGAAAAAAAAATGTGAACATGAAATTTCTACCATTCGTCATAGCTTTTATACAGGCCAAAAATAGTAACTTTAGCAAACAAAATTGTCAAATCTATGATTTTCATAAAGCTTTCTTTTAACTGATGTGCAGAGGGTATTACAATGATACTCAAGCAACAAAAAGATAGATGATAATAAAGCACTCGAACCATTGTGATAGGGCAATCAAAATCATACAAATTGCAGTGTTCATAGAAGAATGAAAGGAAACTGAGACTTGCATCAACTGATTCAGACCACAACATGACTACCATAAAAGAGTTAAAGTACCCAACTAGCAGAAAAGGTAACAGAAACCAGCCAGTCTTTCAAATACCCAAACAAAACATTAGGTGATGCCAAATATAAAAAATAATGTAAAAAGACAAACTGAATCCAGAATCCTTTTAAAATGATGGAGAATAATAAGAAGAAACAGAAAAGGATGGATAAACAAGTTTAAAGAGAACACTACAGGATAACTGAGAGAATTCTGAAACAAAATCAAATCTCAATCAGCATATCGGAGATCTTGTGAAGGAAAAACATGTTAAACAGAAAGAGAAGGAGGAGATGAATCACATCAAAAGCGTGTGCAAAAGACCAGATTAATGATTTGCTAAAATTCTTCCGCTTTTCAAAAATAACACAAACCAAACAACTCGTGAGATTTGGAGCACAAAGAAAAAGGAGAAAAATGATGAAAACTTGAAAGAAATTGGATTTTGCCCACCAAGAATAAGGAAAAATCCAAAATCCAGTGGCTACAGAGCATTCCACGGGGGAAAAAAAATTAGCCTTCAAGAAAAAGAGAATAAAAAATAAGTTTTTTTCCCTCACAAACAGACCAGATGGGAAGATTGCTTCGCAGGAGGGAGTAGGAGAACCAAATACATATCTTCGACAAAAAAAACACATTAAAAAGCACACGCCAAGAAGACGCGCACCTCGAATTGCAGGCCCTGAGGAGCAACGAGTTCAAGAACTAATCTTAAATTTACAGAGAATCTAGTCACAAAAAAATAAAAAAAGCTACTTGTACAGTCAAAAATGCTGCTATGATGACCGATAACGCTACTTTCCACCATTCATGCAAAATAGAGCTATGATGCTAAAGAGTCGTATACATTGACCAGTAAAACTAGGTTAATAAATAAGCTTATTACAATCAGTGGTCAGCATAAACTACCAAAAACTATAGACATAAAACGTGAAGATCTAGATTCTACTAGATTGTTGATAAACATAGACATCAAATTGTTTATACAAACCAAATTCGCTGTCCTAGAACAAACTTCTGGACCAGATATCAAAGTGGGCAATGTTTCAACTCAATGTAACATGTTTAATATTATATCTGTCATCTAGAGTAAAGATTTGCAAAATGTCATATCATCAGCAACATACAACAGATGAGGCTAATTGAACAACAACACAAGATCCATGTTATATCAAGGATTCAAGTAAATCAAGATCTACAGGTCAACCAGATCCAACACCGCAACCATTAATTTCTTGATTAAATGAGGAGAATTCCATTTTTAAATAAAGGACGAACAAGCGATCCGTGAAGGCGGAAAGAAAAAAAAAAAAACCATGGATCCGCGGTGGATCTAAGAGATTCGGAAGAATGTTTAGTTGACAAGAAGAATTACTGTCGTTAATTAGAACTGTCAGGATGGAACCTTAACCTTGAGCTCCCCTTCTTGGATTAGGGATCTTACCTTTCGGAGGAAGAGCGTTGCGAGAAGAAAGTGGGTGGAAGCCTAAAACCCTTGCCGCGGGGAGTTTTAAAGGTGGCGGGGGAGGGTTCCGGCGTCCAGGGGTTGACGGCGGAGAGGAGCTCGCGGGGGTCGACGGAGTCTCAGATTTGCGGCGTGGGAGCGAGGGTTTCAATTAGGGCATCGACGGAATCCAGCTGATGAGTTAATAACAATCCGCCTTTAGCGACCGCTTGAGAGCGGTCGCTAAAAGTGCCTTCCGCGACCGCCCTAAAGCGGTCGTCCGATTTTTCCCGATTTTTCCCTATTTTTTGCAACCGCCTTTAGCGACCGCCCTCAAGCGGTCGCTAAAGGTGCCTTCCGCGATCACCCTCAAGCGGTCGCCCGATTTTTCCCTATTTTTTTTCCCGATTTTTTCCTATTTTCTGCGACCACCTTTAGCGACTGCCCTCAAGCGGTCGCTAAAGGTGCCTTCGCGATCGCCCTCAAGCGGTCGCCCGATTTTTTCCTATTTTCCGCGACCGCCGTTAGCGACCGCCCTCAAGCGGTCACTAAAGGTTCCTTCCGCGACCGCCTCAAGCGGTCGCTCGATTTTTTTTTGCGCCAAAACTCCGGCCTCTAGTAGTGGAATGACTGTAAAATTTTCTATTTACGCCATAAATGTATGCATGCTTGCAATGTCAGAAAATATATTGAAAAACTACAAGAAAAAGGAGGAAAACTGAAGTATTGAGGCACGTATGCGTAACTTTTTTTTAATGGTGATTATATTCCTCTCAGAATAGACAAAGCTGCCAAGCTTTAGCAATGCACCACTGGGACGCCAAATTAAGAATTATTGTCTAGAAACAGTACTAGTTCAGCAGGTCAAGTCATACAGTTGGGTTCTTTTGGTCATGTTATTTGATTGGCAACTTGTTTTGCTTCCATTAGAATTGATTAAATTTTACATCGACTAATATAAGAGTCCATACTAGCTTAGATACTATACAAAGTCAAAAAGCTCAAATAATATCTTCTTGACTAGTTTTTTAGATGAGATATAAGAATATTATAAATAATATGAAAGTAAACCTAACTCATGATTTATATAGGTTGAAAAACATTGTAAATGAACTCTTTGGGGGATAAACTTGAACTAATTGCAATATTTGTAATTGGCTTTGGATTTAAACCTTTCAAAGATACCAAAGCATAATTAGGGTTCGGAGAGGGGGGTATGTAAGAGCTTGTGCTGGTATTTGTTGAGTCCTACATCAACTTTATAATAGGATAAATTTTGGGTACTTTTACAGAATTAAAAAGCTTAAATAACATATTGTTAGCTATTCTTTTTAGGCAAGACCATGTGTTGTTACATAATAGATTACATAATAGATCCCGTGGCTACAAACTTCTTTCTGTTTAGGCAGTTCCTTTTACTCATTGTCATTGTTCACAGGATATATTGTTAATCATATTGATTTCTTCATGCTTGCAACTAGGAATATATTAGTATATATAAATATATATATGTATGTATATTAAAAAAAATATCTGTGGTGTGTGTGAGGCAGATTATATTCAAAAAAAAAATATCTCAAAATAAAAACAAGTCAAGAATCAGGCCTGGGAGGTGGTTTACACCACTGTCCTAAAGGAGAACTGGTCCCCCGTCTCATGCGAAGAAAATAGAACCTTAATTCTCCTCCAAGGTATAACCTGGAAGTCAGAATCCTACATCCGTCGGCGGCACGATCTCAACGGATGCGATCAGCGATCTCCAACACAATCTTCGAAGAAACAAAAAACAATGAAATGTAGAATTGTTGTGGTTCTCTCAAAATTTTCATCCTTTGAAACCTATTTATAAATTTTTTTTAAAAAAAATAAAATGATCAGACATTTTTTTAATGGCTAGGCAATTATTTTTCAAAACAGCTGAACGTTCGGCCGTTTCGTTTTCAAACGGCCGGACATTTGGTTTTTTTTTAAACAACGTTGGCGTTTGGAAAAACGGCGAACGTTAACAATTCCCCACAAAAGAAAAATAAAAATAAAAATAAAAGAATAATAACCAAATAAATTAAATTCAATAAGCAATTTAAAACTTTAAAATTTACTGTGCTTAGTGCAAGTACCTTCTAGGTTTGAACTTGCATTTAGTATAAAATACACACAGTATGAAGATGAGCTGATCATAATGCGGGTTAGCGCTATCTAGGCCATGCACTTGCCTTGATTTTCATGAGAGTTACTAGGGATTCGCCTTGGTCCCATAGTCGCGGCCTCACGACTACTCTCACTAAGGTAAATCCTCCAAGGGTATGTGCAACGGAATCATACCTCGCTGAATCTACAGCCTTGGATCTATTAAGAGCTATGCTCAATAAGGTAGATCCTCCAAGGGTACATGACCTCGTTGAATTTACAGCCTTAGATCTATTAAGAGCTATGCTTAACCTAACCGTCACAATAAAGCACCACACCATAGGGATGGGATGGAGACAAACTCCGAAAGCGGTGCTTCTAGATATCACCTTAGAGATCATTTCCCTTTGAATCTTAACCATGGGGTTGCCATGACGGTAGGGGTCCACTCTGGTGACTAATATATGAGCTTAAGCCCCATCCTCCTCGATATCTCAAATACCGCAGCCTTCGAAAGGCCTTTGATTAAAAGATCTACCAAATTATGTTTAGATCTTACAAACTGCAGTGATATTGATTCTTTCATTTTATTTCTTATAGATTTATACCTGATCAGGATATGATTATTCATCTTTTTATTTGTTGTCTGTTAATTTAACAGATCAATCAAAGCTCTACAATCACAATTTAAACAAATTCAAAAATATTTGGTGAAAGAATATCTATATCATTTATTAAGTCTTTCAGCCATTGTGCTTCAGTGCAAGTAGTGTCAAGAGCTGTTAGCTTAGACTCTAGAGTACTTCTAGTGATTATAGTTTGTTTACATGTGCCCCAAGATACTGCAACTCCTCCTAATAGGAAGAGATACCCAGTGGTGGACTTAACATCGAATTTATCTGTTACTCAATTAGCATCACTATACCCCTCAATCACTTCAAGATAACCAGAATACACTAGAGAATAATTTATGGTTCCCTTAAGATATCTAAAAATTCTTTCTAGGGCTTTCTAATGTTCTTCACTAGGATTGCTAGTATACCTACTCAATCTGCCTAGTGCATAAGCTATATCTGGACGAGTTCTATTTGAAATATATAATAGGGATCCTATTCTTTGAGAATATCCTAATTGATTAATAGGTTCTCCTAAATTTTTAGTTAAATGAGAGTTATGATCATAGGGAGTAGAAATAGGATTTAAATCATAATATTCAAACTTTTGAAGCATTTTCTTTATTGAGTGTGCCAGACTTATTGCTATTCCATTATATACTCTGTTAAGTTTCATTCCTAGAATTACATCAGCTTCTCCTAGGTCTTTCATATCAAACTTATTTGATAAGTAGCTTTTAGTTTCTTGAATTAATTTTAATGATGTTCCTAGGAGTAATATATCATCTACATATAAGCATAGTATTATAAAATCAGTATCTTATCTTTTATAATGTACATATTTGTCATATTCATTTATTTTAAAGTTATTTTTCAAAATAATTTCATCAAAGTTAATGTGCCACTGTCTAGGAGCTTGTTTTAAACCATAAAGAGATTTGATTAATTTATATACTTTATTTTCTTGTCCTTTTACTTCAAATCCTTGAGGTTGATCTATGTAAATTTCTTCTTCCAATTCTCCATTTAAAAATGTAGTTTTTACGTCCATTTGATGAATTATTAATTTATAAATTGAGGCTAAGGCAATTAGAGTTCTCAAGGTTGTTATTCTTGCTACAGGAGCATAAGTATCAAAATAATCTATGTCCTTCTTTTGATTAAATTCCTTTACTACTAACCTAGCTTTATATCTTTCTATTGATCCATCTGGTCTTGATTTTCTTTTAAAAATCCATTTTGTTCCTATAGGTTTGTTTCCAGAAGGTAAATCAGTTAAAATCCAAGTTTTATTTTCTATGATTGATTTAATTTCACTATCTATAGCTTCCTTCCAATATGATAATTCTGATGATGTCATCGCCTCATCGTATGTGGAAGGATCACCTTCTATTAAGAATGTGAAAAAATCTTCACCAAAATCTTTTTCAATTCTTTTCCTTTTGCTTCTTCTTAATTCTGGTTCAGTTTCTAGTTCTTGTTCTATGGCTTTAGAGGATGATGGTTCAAATTCCAGGGGTCTAGAGATTTTAGTCTTGAATGGAATTATATCTTCAAAGAAGGAGGCATCTCTAGCTTCTAAGATTGTATTATCATATATGTCATTAATCTCTGATTTTATTACTAAAAATCTGTAGGTATTGCTATTTTGGGCATAGCCTATAAATATAGCATCTAAGGTTTTGGATCCATGTTTTCTCTTTTTGGGTTCAGGAATATTAACCTTAGCTAGACACCCCCACACTTTGAGAAAGTCTAGGTTAGGTGTTCTTCCTTTCCAAAGTTCATAGGGAGTCTTACCACTATCCTTAGTAGGTATTCTATTTAGGATGAAATAAGAAGAGAAGAGCTTCCCCCCACAAGTTCTCAGGTAAGCCAGAACTAATGAGCATAGAATTTACCATATCCATAAGGGTACGGTTCTTACGCTCAGCTACACCGTTGGACTGTGGAGAGTAAGGAGCAGTCAGTTGATGAATTATCCCATGTTCTTGACATAATTGAGAAAATTCATTTGAGGTATACTCCCCTCCTCTATCAGATCTAAGAATTTTAATTTTCCTTTCTTGTTGATTTTCTACCTCACTCTTATAAATTTTAAATTTATTGAAGGTTTCATCTTTAGATTTAATTAGATAACAATAACAATATCTAGAAAAACCATCTATGAAGGTCACTAAGTACCTATTGCCACCACGAGTTGCAGTCTTAGTTGAGTCACAAACATCACTATGTATTAACTCCAAAATTGACGAATTTCTTTTAACTGATTTGAATGGCTTTCTTGGTTGTTTAGATTCAGCACATATTTCACATTTAGACATATCTAGATTTTATTTAGGAATTAGTTTTAAATTCATCATGTGTTCAACCTTTCTTAGGTGCACATGACCCAACCTGGCATGCCACGGATTTTGATTAGACTTATTACAAGATAGGTTTGATTCTCAGCTTTGTTAATAAAAGGATTTATTACATTCAATTTAAATAAGCCTTTACTTACATATCCTTTTCCTATGAAGGCATTATTCTTAGTTATTACAACTTTATTACAATCAAGAACAATTTTGTATCCTCTCTGAACTAGCTGAGATCCGCTGACAAGGTTCTTCCTAAGATCAGGAACATAAAGCACATCCGTCAAGGTGAGAACTTTTCCTGATGACATTTTTAGGTTCACTCGACCTTGTCCCTCGACCCTGGCGGCTGTTGTTCCCTAGAGTCACACTTCCTCCACTTGAGTCTGAAAAGTAGTGAACCAGGAGCGATCAACACAAATATTAACATTAGCTCCTAAATCCAACCACCAGTCAAGGTTGGAATAAGTAAGATTTAATTCAGGGTTCAAGTTTACTAACCTAAGGATGGAATCATCTTGACCTTCAACTACGTGAGCTTGGGGTCCGAAGGAACAGAAGGTTTGTGAAAGGGCTTCCTTTTCCGATAAAAGCAGTCTCTCGCTAGATGATTTGTCCTCCCACACACGAAATAGAATCTTTTACTTGGACCTTGGGTTGGCTGGTTAGGTCTAGTATTGTGGGTTTTAAAGGTTTCACCCTTGGGTTTGAACTTGTTTGGTTTAGGATGGTAGGGTTGGTTTGATTGTTTTTGGACGTTCGATCGAAATTTAGGTTTTGACCTTCGTTTAGAATTGTTATTGGTCTGGTGTTGTTCTATTAGATTGGCTTGGACACTTGGAGTTTTATTTTGAAGGGTTTTAGACCTATGTTGGTCTTCTATCCTGATTGAGTTTAGAAGTTGAGCCAAGGTTAACTCTCCTTGTTTTTGAAGCTGACTTTTGACAAGCCATTCCAAGAAGGAGGCATTTTATCTAGTAGGCTGGAAACTTTAAAACCTTCAGAGAATTTGCCTTCATTGGCCTGAAGTTTCCTAAGGTATTCTTGGAATTTATGAATTTGATCATTGATAGGCATGTCATCTACCATATTGAATCTAAGAAATGATGCGGTATTGAATCGTTCTACTCCAGCATCATCAAGTCCATATGCAGACTCAAGGTTATCCCATAATTCCTTTGAATTTTTTGCCAATAGGTAAATGTCATAGAGTGAGTCGGATAGGGCACTAAGGATTCTACCTTTACATAGATAATCCTCTTCAGGGGTAGTGGTTGACATTGTGCTAGAGGAACTGGTAGATGATTTGTCAATCACTGACCAAAGACCTAAGGTAGTTAGCCAAAACTTCATTTGGCTTTGCCACCTCCTAAAATGAGATCCATCAAATTTTTTCGGTCTAAGACTAATGATGTCATCCCTAAGGGTTGCCATATGGTCCAAGCTAGATTCAGAGAGGAAGATCTGAAAAATGAAAATAATTTTGTTACAAAATTATTTGAATAATTCAAACATTTTTTTTTTTTTCACAACAAGAGAACAAGATATTTTGCTACAAGTAAAAGAAAATTAAATATATATTAAATATGCAATGCAAATAAATTATAATTAATTTGCACTAGTTCTCCTTTAGATTGTTAATCATATTGATTTCTTCATGCTTGCAACTAGGAATATATTAGTATACATAAATATATATATGTATGTATATTTAAAAAAAATATCTGTGGTGTGAGTGAGGCAGATTATATTCAAAAAATATATCTTAAAATAAAAATAAGTTAAGAATCAAGCCTGGAAGGCGGTTTACACCACTGCCCTAAAGGAGAACTGGTCCCCCTTCTCGTGCGAAGAAAATAGAGCCTCAACTCTCCTCCAAGGTACAACCCAAAAGCCAGATTCCTACATCCGTCGACGGCACGATCTCAACGGACGCGATCAGCGATCTCCAACACAATCTTCGAAGAAACAAAAAACAATGAAATGTAGAAGAATTGTTGTAGTTCTCTCAAAATTTTCATCCTTTGAAACCTATTTATAGATTTTTAAAAAAAAAAGCAAAACGGTCAGACGTTTTTTTTTTAATGGCTAGGCAATTATTTTTTAAAATAGCTGAACGTTTGGTTTTTTTTTAACAACGTTGGCGTTTGAAAAACGGCCGAACGTTAACATATATAAGCTAGAGAGTTCCAATAATTTTGCAGTGTGCTTTAATAAAGGGTTACTTTTTTAGGAAGAAAAGAGGAAAAAAAATTGATGAAGTATAGTTTTTTGAGCTCCATTTGAAGATTTTGATCCATATCAAGATCAAGTTCTAGCAGTCAAAAGCTTGAAAGAAATTTTTACCATTCCATTTATCAGTTTTATAACATCTTTGTCTCGGGAAGGAAGAGAATCGGACACTTAACCAAGCTTTAAATTAATGTATATGGAACAAGTAGCCTTATTTAAATAATTAAATAAAAACTATTGATGTAAAACATGTAGGTCAAGAAGTGAAATAATTAGAGAATGGGTGAGAGAAAGTAGCACTTCTGCGCAGGTCGGTAAGTAAACCCTGAACCAGTCCTAGGGGTTTGGTTGCCAATGCATACTTGCACGCAATGCTCCGTTCTATCTTTTCACCTGGCCTTAGAAGGACGAATTCGTCTAAGAGAAGTCAATGGTTCTTAATTATCCTCCAAAAATGATGACTTGATCCGAGTCTTCAGGTTCTTCACGTCAGAAAGATAATCCCATCCTTCATATATACTTACTTGAACCGTAGAAGCATCTCTAAGCATCACATCTCAATCTAATGCCAAGCACTATGGCATAAATATGGGTAGCTGAACCTAGATGGCCTAACACAAAAACAAGAAGAAGGTCCAGTCCATAGGCTAAGAAGCATATATGATGTGACTGATCCAGCGTCGTTAGAATAAAAGGTAACATCAGCTAACGGAAGTCACCGCATCTCAACCCCGAGACCCCCTCCGATCTCGGGGAGCACCAGCATCATCTCACCCCGAGACCTCCTCCGGTCTCGGGGTGAGGTCACCATATCTCGACCCCGAGACCCCCCTCCGGTCTCGGGGTGTACAAGCACCATCTCACCCCTGAGACCACCTCCGGTCTCGAAGTGAGGTCAAAATATCTCGACCTCGAGACTCCCCTCCGGTCTCGGGGTGCACAAGCACCATCTCACCCCCGAGACCTCCGAGGGGGGTCTCGGGGTGCACAAGCACCATCTCACCCCCGAGACCTCCCCCAGTCTCGGGTGAGGTCGCCATATCTCGACCCCGAGACCCCCCTCCGGTCTCGGGGTGCACCAGCACCATCTCACCCCCGAGACCTCCTCCGGTCTTGAGGTGAGGTCGCCATATCTCGACCCCGAGACCCCCTCCAGTCTCGGGGTGAGGTCGCCATATCTCGACCCGAGACCCCCCTCCGGTCTCGGGGTGCACCAGCACCATCTCACCCCCGAGACCTCCGGTCTCTGGGTGAGGTCGCCATATCTCGACCCCGAGATCCCCCTCCGGTCTCGGGGTGCACCAGAACCATCTCACCCCCGAGACCTCCTCCGGTCTCGGGTGAGGCCGCCATATCTCGACCCCGAGACCCCCTCCGGTCTCGGGTGCACCAGCGCCGTCTCACCCCCGAGACCTCCTCCAGTCTCGGGGTGAGGTCACCATATCTCGACCCCGAGACCCCCCTCCGGTCTCGGGGTGCAGCACCATCTCACCCCCGAGACCTCCTCCGGTCTCGGGGTGAGGTCGCCATATCTCGACCCCGAGACCCCCCTCCGGTCTCGGGGTGCACCAGCACATCTCACCCCCGAGACCTCCACCGGTCTCAGGGTGAGGTCGCCATATCTCGACCCCAAGACCCCCCTCCGGTCTTGGGGTGCACCAGCACCATCTTACCCCCGAGACCTCCTCCGGTCTCGGGGTGAGGTCACCATATCTCGACCCCGAGACCCCCTCTGGTCTCGGGGTGCACCAGCACCATCTCACCCCCGAGACCTCCTCCGGTCTCAGGGTGAGGTCGCCATATCTCGACCCCAAGACCCCCCTCCGGTCTCGGGGTGCACTAGCACCATCTCACCCCGAGACCTCCTCCGGTCTCGGGGTGAGGTCGCCATATCTCGACCCCGAGACCCCCCTCCAGTCTCAGGGTGCACCAGCACCATCTCACCCGAGACCTCCTGCGGTCTCGGGGTGAGGTCACTATATCTCCACTTGAGACCCCCTCCGATCTCGGGGTGCGTAGGCATCACAACGTTAGCACGTGAACCAGCCTTCGAACCAAACGACAACTCTGGGCCACCTGGCGCACCCACGTGACTCTCCGTGCGCCCGTGGCTGCTTACGGCCATGCCTCATAATGGCATATGGTGCATTGCATGTGTCCCTATGCATGACTGTGCCCCATTACGGAGTACGATTCACTACCACTTGCAACTGTACGTGGTCATGTCAAGCAACGGCGCGCACCAAATACAACCGCGGCTGCTAGACACGTGTAAAGCCATATTGACAGGTAACACGGGATGCCTCCGGCGTGCACAGTGATGGTACAACAGCAATCTTCTGGAACAGAAAGATGGGACATTCGGACAGGTTAAAAACATGCGCCGCGCTGTAAGGATTCGAACTCTGGTTTTTTAGCTTTCTTCCTCCTAGCAAAACCCTAACTATCTCAGCTCCCTTCTGCTGAGCGGTTCTTATCTGATCCCAAGTAACTAACTTGAGCGTTGGAGGGTCCCCACCGGAGCATCCGGTCTCCGGGGACTTTTCTTGCAGGAGTCCGGAGAGAAGGCCATCTGTCTTCCCCAATGCTTGAAGAAGGTGACTTGGCGTCATCAGATTGGCGCGCCAGGTGGGGGGGAAAGAGAAAGACATCGAACCAGCAATCTACAATCTCTCTCGTCAAAGCTCTTAAAGCCATGGTGATGACTCGAACAAAGGGAGTTTCTGCCAGTTGCGCTGGGGGCAGCGCCGCGGCGCCTGTCCACCCGCGGAGGCCCCCTCGGCTCTCCCGGCCAGCGTTCTAGCACCACTGCATCCCCAGGAGGCTGGACCTTTCGCTCCTTCGGCCGATGTCCCTGTGCCTCCTCTGCAGCAGTTCCAAGAAGATCGATTCACTGCCCTGGCCACACAAGTCCAATCTCTGGCAGCGATGGTTCAAGGCCTGCAGCACCAACAGGCGGCCGCGCAGCAGCGGAGCCAAATCCATCAGTCCCAGGGGTGGTGCAACCCAGCCAGCATTCCTCCGGAGGAGATCACCGGCGCCTAGGGATTGCCACATCAAGCTCCGCCCAAGCCTCACCACCGGGAAGCCTCTAAGAGACATCGGTCGCCTTCCCGCCACGCTAGTGTTTCCCTAAGCGGCGGCATGGGAAGGAGGCAGAGCACCCTCGCGACATCGCAGTCCCTGTTCTCCGTCCTCTGAATCTTCTAGGGAGGGATCTGTTGATGGCCGGATGGCCCGTCGAGCCGAGCGTCGACTCGACGAGTATAACCAGAGGTTGGAAGAGCTTAGCCGTAGATCACCCACTTGCCAGAGACGGACTACGACAGCCAGCCTCCATTATCTCCGCATCATGGAAGAACCCATCTCCACCGGTTTCGCCTTCCCCAGCTAGATCCTTATGATAGGACCATAGACCCCTTGGACCACTTGAAAGTTATAAGTTCTCATGCAAGTCCAGGGGCCACCGACTCACTCATGTGCATTGCCTTCCAGCCACCCTGAAGAAGGCCGCCCGAGCCTGGTACTCCCGTCTGCCACCACGGAGCATTGATTCCTTCCGCCAGTTGGAGAGGGTTTTCTTGGCCCATTTTGATGCTGTCGAAGATCCCCAGGGTAGCAGATAGCCTCTTCGCCGTCCAGCAGAAGAGCGGTGAGTCCCTACGGGATTATGTCGCTTGGTTCAAGGAGGTGGCCCTGGAGGTCTACAACCTTGAAGACTCGGTGGCCACTTTGGCCTTGAAGCGAGGGCTCCACCCGTCTCGCTTCGCGTACTCCCTTGACAAGAAGCCACCCGGCTCTTACGCCGAGCTTCTGACCCGGGCCCAAAAGTACATTCGGGCTGACGAGGCTGACTTCTCCCGCGCAAAGCTGGCGAACGTCCCCAAGAAACCGGCCGACCGGAACCTGCCGAAGCTCGCCCCAGAAGACCTGAGCCTCCTTACCAGCCAGACAACTGTCCCCGAGCCCTTGCACCAAGAGATGGACCCTACACCCCACTGCTCGCCCCGATATCTCAGATCTTGCTCGAGTTTGAAGGGGAGTCTTATCTTCAGCGCCCTCCTCCATTGAACCCGAAGATCCCTTGCAATAAGAACCTCTATTGTCGCTACCACCGGGATCACGGTCATGATACTGACGAGTGTCGCCAGCTGAAGAAGGCTATTGAAGACCTTATCCAGCGGGGCCATCTGGGAAAGTTCGTTCAGAGGAACAACCCGGGAGCTCCTGGCCCGTCAGCGCCCCCGCCGCCGATGATCGACAATGCCCCAATAGAGAAGACGGTGGCAATGATTTCCTGGGGGGCAGGAGGCCGCCGAAGAGGCCGAGAGGGGGGAGGAGTTAGATTCTGTAATTCCTTTCTTTAAGAAGGATTTAGAGGAGGTAGTAACAAAAATGATGACAGCGTCGTTGTGTCTATGACGATTGCTAAACATCTGTAAAGAGAATTCTAGTTGATAGTGGGAGCTCTGTGGATGTTTTGAACTGACGCTTTTGTTCGCATGAACCTATCGCCCGACCTACTCCGGCCCATCACCATGCCCCTGATGGGGTTTACTGAAGATTCTGTGAAAGTCGAGGGGGAGGTCACTCTCCCTGTGACGGCTGGCATGGCCCCGTGTCAAAGTACAGTTTTCATAAAGTTCTTGATGGTTTGCATGCCCCTTGCTTACAATGCGATCCTCGAGAGGCCGGGCTCAATCTTTTGGATGCTGTCATATCCACTAAGAGGCTCCTCGTGAGGTTTCCTACCAGCGAAGGAGTCGGGGAGATGCGGGGAGAGCAAAATCCACCTTTACTTTGCTACCACATGGCCCCTAGCCCGCAGGGGGTGGCACCCACACCAGTACCTGAGACGCTGGATCTCGAGACCTGGAGAGAAGAGGAGAGCTGGCCGAGCGACTGCTTACTTTCCCCCTCGGGGAGGACCCAACGAGAACAGTCCGGATTGGAGCCCTACTCCCGAAGGAGGCTCGTGACCGACTCTCACCTTTGTGTGAGCTAATGTGGATGTCTTCGCCTGGTCGGCGTCCGATATGCCAGGAATTCTGGAAGAGGTGATTACCCACCAACTTAACATTCGGGCGGAGTGCCGACCTATCCGGCAGAAGAAAAGGAGTTTTACCCCCGATCGATAGAAGGCCGTGGATGAAGAGGTGTGGAAGCTACTGGTGGCCGGCCACATCCACGAGGTGCACTACCCGGACTGGCTGGTGAATGTCGTGATGGTTCGCAAGGCCAGTGGAGTTGGAGGATGTGCGTGGACTTCACCGACCTCAACACGGCCTGCCCCAAAGACAGCTTCCCATTGCCCCGGATCGACCAGCTAGTGGATGCCACATCCGGGCATGAAACTCTTAGTTTCATGGATGCATTCTCGGGGTACAATCAGATCAGGATGAACCCGACGGATGAAGAAGCCACCTCTTTTATTACAGAAAAGGAGATTTACTGCTACAAGGTGATGCCATTTGGGCTGAAGAATGCCGGAGCCACCTATCAAAGGTTGATGAATAAAGTCTTTGAGGACCAAATAGGGTGCAACATGGAGGTGTACGTGGATGATATGCTGACCAAGAGCACCAGTGCTATTGATCATGTCGCCAACCTCGAGGAGACCTTCAACAACCTGCGCCGATATCGGATGAGGCTTAACCCCCACAAGTGCACCTTTGGAGTGGCGGCAGGCAAGTTTCTGGGCTTTATGGTAACCCAACGAGGGATTGAAGCCAACCCTGACAAGATCAGGGCTATCTTGGAGATGAGGCCCCCAGCTAACAAGAAGAAGGTGCAACACCTAACTAGGAGGGTGGCGGCTTTGAGTCGCTTTATGTCAAGATCAGCAAAAAGGTGCCTGCCCTTCTTTAAGGCGTGCGCAAGGTCAATGGCTTCGAGTGGACAAAGGAGTGTCAGGATGCCTTTGAGGAGTTGAAGTAATTTTTATCCACTCCCCCGCTGTTGTCCAAGCCAAAGAATGGAGAGGAGCTCTTCCTATATCTCGCAGCCTCCCCGAAGCTGTCAGCTCTGTGCTCGTACGCATGGATGTTGATGGAGTCCAGAGGCCAATCTATTACACCAACAAGGTACTTCATGATGCCGAGACCAGATACTCTAGAACTGAGAAGATCATTTTTGCCCTGGTGGTCTCTGCCCAACGCTTTCGACCCTACTTTCAAGCCCATCCCATTGTGGTGCTCACGGACCAACCTCTTCGGACTATTCTGTCTCGCACTGACACCTCCGATCGGCTAGCCAAATGGGTCACTAAACTAAGTGAATTTGACCTATCCATCCGACCAAGGTCAGCCATGAAGTCTCAGGTGATAGCCGATTTCTTGGTTGAGTGTTCCTGGACCGAAAAGGGTGTGGAGGAGATACGCCCGGAGGAGTGTGTGGACCCTCCCTCAACCGAGGAGGTAGAAAAGATGACTGGATTTTGCATGTGGATGGAGCAGCAAATTCTCAAGGAAGTGGAGCCGGACTCATTCTTGTGAGCCCTGAAGGGGATGCGGTGAGTATGCTCTTAGATTCCAGTTCCCGGCAACTAACAACCAGGCGGAGTATGAAGCCCTGTTAGCAGGAATGAGGTTGGCTAAGGAGTTAGGTGCAGGGCGTTTGAGGGCCTTCACGGACTCTTATCTTGTTTCTGGGCAGATCATTAGGGAGTACGAAGCTAGGGACCCAACTATGTCCCACTATCTGAGCAAGGTGCAATCCCAAGCCTCTCGGTTCTCTTACTTCCGTGTCAGCTACATTCCCCGAGCGAAGAATGCCAGAGCCGACGCATTATCCCGTTTAGCCACTTCGGCCGACGGGACGCTGGGAAGAACATATGTGGAGCACCTCCAGGCCCCAAGCGTTGAAGTTACGAATGAAGCGTTACCAGTGGAACAAGAGCCCTCCTGGATGGACACCTACGTCCGATATTTGACCGATGGCACTCTCCTAGAGAACCCCGCTGAGGCCAAGTTACTCAGGCGGAGGGCCCCGAGATTCTTGATAATGGATGGGAAGCTTTATCGAAGATCATTCTCATACCGGTCTCAGGTGCGTGGGACCAGCAGAATTAGACTACATCTGAGGGAGATCCATGAAGGCATCTGTGGAAGTCACCTGGGGGCAGAGCCCTAGCTTACAAGGCCCTACATAGGGGTACATTTGGCTGACCATGAAGGAGGATGCAACCGAGCTCGTTAAGAGATGTGATAGCTGTCAGCGCCATGCTAATATTCAGCGACAGCCGACGTCTCAGTTAACCCCCTTGGTGGCACCCTGGCCCTTCGCCCAGTGAGGTATGGATATCCTGGGACCATTTCCCCGGCCTTCGGACAACGAAAGTTCCTCCTGGTGGCTGTTGATCACTTCACCAAGTGGGTTGAAGCCGAAGCCCTTGCTAAGATCACGGAAAGCAAAGTGAGATCCTTCTTTTGGAAGTCCATTATATGTTGGTTCGGACTGCCGCACACCCTGGTCAATGACAATGGCCGGCAATTTGACAACACGCCCTTCCAAAAATTCTGCTCCGAACTGGGCATCCGTCAGAAATTCACTTCCGTCAGGCACCCTCAGACCAACGGGGCAGCCGAGGTAACTAATCGAATCATTCTTTAAGGGATGAGAACTCGACTGGATGACTGTAAGGGACGATGGGTGGAGGAGCTCCCCAACGTGCTGTGGGCCTACCACACAACGCCGTGAGCCCCCACCGACGAGACCCCATTCAGCCTAGTCTTTGGATCCGAAGCTGTCATCTCGGTAGAGATTGGCTCACCGAGCCCTCAGGTAGAGTCATACAACGAGGAAGGTAACCCAGACCAGCTGCGAGCCAACCTCGACCTGATGGAGGAAATGCGAGACCAAGCGCGACTTCAGATGGCGGTCTACCGGCAATGGGCCGCCAAATATTACAACGCCCGTGTGCGTCCCAGGACTTTCGTTGCCGGGGGACCTGATCCTTCGATGGGCTGAAGTCTTGAAGCCGGCAGAGGGAGGTAAGTTAGCTCCAAATTGGGAAGGACCCTATCGGATCGCCGAGACACTTCGTCATGGAGCTTACAAGATTGAAGAGCTCGATGGGAAGCCGCTTCCTAGGACATCGAATGCAGACAACCTTCATCGGTACTATCAGTAACGCATTCCTCCTCTCACATTAAATACCGTGCATGTATTCTTTTGGGCTTTCGCCCCTCATTCTATATTAACAAATTTCAATTTTAGCCCCTGAATTCTTTTTACCTAAAGCCCTGGGCCAGCCAGGCATAAAGCCCGACACCCGTCGGCACCTAAAGCCCTAGGCCAGCCAGGCATAAAGCCCGACACTCGACGGCACCTAAAGCCTGACACTCGTCGGCACCTAAAGCCCTGAGCCAGCCAGGCATGAAGCCCGACACCCATCGGCACCTAAAGCCCTGCACCAGCCAGACATTAAGCCCGACACCCGACGGCACCTAAAGCCCGACATCCGTCGGCACCTAAAGCCCTGGGCCAGCCAGGCATGAAGCCCAACACCCATCGGCACCTAAAGCCCTGCACCAGCCAGGCATAAAGCCCGACACCCATCGGCACCTAAAGCCCAGGGCCAGCCAGGCATAAAGCCAGACACCCATCGGCACTAAAGCCCTGGGCCAGCCAGGCATAAAGCCCGACACCCATCGGCACCTAAAGCCCTGGGCCAGCCAGGCATAAAGCCGACACCTGTCGACATCTAAAGCCTGGGCCAGCCAGGCATAAAGCCCGACACCCGTCGGCACCTAAAGCCCTCCAGCCAGGCATGAAGCCCGACACCCATCGGCACCTAAAGCCCTGGGCCAGCCAGGCATGAAGCCCGACACCCATCGCACCTAAAGCCTAGGCCAGCCAGGCATGAAGCCCGACACCCGTCGGCATCTAAAGCCCTGGGCCAGCCAGGCATGAAGCCCGACACCCGTCGGCACCTAAAGCCCTGGGCCATCCAGGCATAAAGCCCGACACCCGTCGGCACCTAAAGCCCTGCACCAGCCAGGCATAAAGCCCGACACCCGTTGGCACCTAAAGCCCTGGGCCAGCCAGGCATAAAGCCGACACCCGTCGGCACCTAAAGCCTGGGCCAGCCAGGCATGAAGCCCGACATCCGTCGGCACCTAAAGCCCGGGGCCAGCCAGGCATAAAGCCCGACACCCGTCGGCACCTAAAGCCCTGGGCCAACCAGGCATAAAGCCCGACTCCCGTCGGCACCTAAAGCCCTGGGCCAACAGGCATAAAGCCCGACACCCATCGCACCTAAAGCCCTAGGCCATCCAGGCATAAAGCCCGACACCCATCGGCACCTAAAGCCCTGGGCCAGCAGGCATAAAGCCCGACACCCATCGGCACCTAAAGCCCTGGGCCAGCCAGGCATAAAGCCGACACCATCGGCACCTAAAGCCCTGGGCCAGCCAGGCATAAAGCCCAACACCCGTCGGCACCTAAATCCCTAGGCCAGCCAGGCATAAAGCCCGACACCCGTCGGCACCTAAAGCCCTGGGCCAGCCAAGCTTAAAGCCCGACACCCGTCGGCACCTAAAGCTCTGGGCCAGCCAGGCATAAAGCCCGATACCGGTCCGCATCTAAAGCCTGACACCATCCGCATCTAAAGCCCGACACCCATCGGCATCTAAAGCCCGATACCCGTCGGCATCTAAAGCCCGACACCCGACGGCACCTAAAAGCTCAACACTCGACGGCACCTAAAGCCCAACAACCGACGACACTTAAGTCCTGGACCGGCCAGACATAAAGTCCAACCCCCGTCGGCACCAAAAGCCATGTGCCTACCTGGCGCAAGGCCCGACATATCCCTGGCAGAGCGATGCGTCGTCGGTCCTGAGGAACCCGCTTACCTCAACCTCCAACGACCGGCGCTTCAACCCCAAGAAACCTATCCTTCCTGGCCCCAAGTTTTGGTCCTAGATGGCTAAGATGGAATAGGTCGTGTGAGTTGAGAGTTATCCCCTGGCACTAGTGGGACTAGTGTGACCAAGGGGCCGCGCATTGTCAACCAACGGATTTAGGATAAGAGTCACAAATAGACAACTTATTTACCACTAGCCGTCCACGCGTTCGGTCTCTAACGATGATCCACACGGAGATCTAGGATTGGATGATAACCTTCTTGCGAGGGGTGCTACCATCTTTTTTCTTTTCAATTAATTTTTCAAATCAAAAAAAAAATTTCTTGATCAAGATCAAATCTTGATCAATCAAAAGAAGAAAAGATTTCTTGATCAAGATCAAATCTTGATCTATCAAAGAAAATTAATTTCTTGATCAAGATCAAATCTTGATCAATAAAAAAAGAAAAGATTTCTTGATCAAGATCAAATCTTAATCAACCAAGAAGAAAGAGAAAGCCTTCCTTCAACCACCCAAGAAAGAGAGATGTGAGAGAGAGAGGCATCAAAGTGTGGAAGAGAGAGAGAGAGGCATCCAAGATTTCCACCGTGAAAGGGAGAAGGATATGGTTTTTATAACCACCAAAACAACCTCAACAGATAAGATTGACATTCCTTAAAATTAGGAATTTAACCAATCCCTTGATGACACCTCATCCTAGGGTCAATCTTTCTCATGACGTGAGATTGATCATGCTCAACCCATGGGCGTGATCTCTCCATCTCCACATCCCAAGATCACGCCCAACCTTGGGCATGATCTCTCTCTCTCTCCATGCTCCAAAGATCATGCCTATCCATGGGCATGATCTTAGCTAAATATGAGATGGTATCACGCCCATCTCTTGATGATGGATCATGTCCATCATATGGACATGCATTCCTTAAAATTAAAAAGTCAAATAACTCATGATTAAGTCCAATTAATCTGAGCCATCCATCACATGGATTAAGCCTAATTGGGTACCCAATCAATAGATTAAAATTCTTTCCTCGCTGATTATGATTGGTCATCAAATTTGAATTAAGTCCAACTTAATTCTCATTTTAACTTCATCCAGAATCTCTTTAATGCGTGTGACCCATTAGGTCCCTTGACATATTAGTAATAATCATGTCCCTTAATTGACCCTAGGGATGACTTTGATAAATATCTTTCCAAGTCAATTCTTTAACCAAATCAACTCCTTGATTAAGTCAAAGAATCCATGATTATAGATTATGAGCAGCCTCTAGCAAAGCATCATGACTATCCAAGTGTTAAGGATTTTGTTAACGTGGTCATCAACACTTGTCTATGAACGGTTACCGTACGATTCAATCCTTTCGTCACACATTCTAGATCAATCAGTGATATGAAATGTATCAACCATATAATTGATTTTTGTTTACTTGATCTCAAAAAAAATTAACTCACATGAATTAGAACTTCGAAACCATTTCGAATTCCAACTCAACCTTGCAAGAATTTAATAGTCAATTTAATCCATCAAATGGCTGTGGGATATAACCCTTTCTATCAAGAAGGCGAATCCTATTTTGATCAAACACCACCTTCATGTGCTTCATGTCATCCCCAACCGATACCATATTTGCCATCCATGGCTAGAGCGGCGTTTGTATATCGTCAAAGCATGACATTCCGCATATGAGGTACAATGAAGATCTCAAGTCAAAGGATCATTCGTACTACCGTCATCAGAGATCAACCATCAACACTATAGAATATCCATATGGGATCTCTGTACAGGTCATCTAATGCATAGTTACAATAACAAGCATCCATACACCTATCCAAATATCTTCATACTTCAGCTTGCAAGATCAGCTGCTCACCACAAGGGTGAAGATATATGCAATGTGTACTAGTTTTAGCGGCGTTCGACAGTGCCCGGTCCTGTATACGCATCAACTAGAAAAATTTAAAGAATCGAACCATAATATGCAATTTTGGATCTCATAATTTACAATTTCTATTACAAATTTTATATGCACAATTCATATTTTTTTGTACTTTATTTCATAGGTAAAATATATCTTATATATATATATATATATATATATTACATCTAGATAGATATCGATAAAGAAACTAATAAATTTGATTTGTATTCATAAAAAAATGTGTACAAACTAGCATCTAATCCGATTGAATATAGGGCACACACTAACACTGATATCCTCACCAAGTGAAGAGTCCAAGTTTAATCAAATACAATCATAATAATTGTCTAAGGGTCTGAGTCTAATTAAATCCAATCACAAATATTTTACTTGGCTTGTCGTTAGTCCTAAAAAAGCTAGTCTCTAATGTTTCCTAATCCATTTGGCCTATGAGCTAGGTTTATTTGGATAGCATTGATAACAACTCAGAATATCACCTAAACAGACTAGCCAAAAAGGTATTATTGGATTTCTTGACCATATAAAAATATTCTAGATCCCTTTAATACAAAGCTCACCTACGAATATTCAAAGATACTCAAAGACCCTAAAAACAAGAGAAGAAAGGTAACCGACTGCTTGGATGTAAGGTGTGTTTGAAGGGTAACCAACTGCTTGGATGTAAGGTGTGTTTGAAGGGTAATCACACCTTACATCCAGCAGCTCACCTATGAATATCCAAAGATACTCGAAGACCTTAAAAACACGAGAAGAAGGGTAACCAACTGCTTGGGCTAACTCTAATCGGCAATACGAAACAGAGAACAGAATGTCCATGTTCAACCTAGAGCTTCCGATTCCCAATAAGGAACACAATGTGTTGCTTACCACATCCTCTCCTCTATTAATAAGGGGAGATATCCATTGGTATCATCAAGTGAACAGAAACAGAAAACAAAGAAGAAAAAGAAGAAAGAACAAATCATCATGAACCTCACTGGCGAGCTCGCGAATCGACTCCTCGTCAATGTCACAGGATAAAGCTAAATTGATTCTTCCACGAAGCGTCATAGATGCATATCTGAGCACCCTTCTGACCGCTTCAAAGTACCAAAAGGCAAACAGATTTTAGTAAAATAATAGAAATTAGGAAAATAACGGAAAAACGATAATCTAATCCTTGCCTTCCTAAAACCCTAGCTAGGTTTCCAATAGTAGTCGATAACTTCGATTTCGAGGGTGCGGCGTTCGAAGGCTTCTCCATCACCAGTACTTAATAGGACCAGCTAACAGGCCCATGGGTAAAAAAAATAGAAATTTTCAAATAATTTTTCTAGGCGGCCATCTTCGGCGGCCTTCCTAAGCGGCTTAGTTCCTAGGCGGCCTCGCTGGCCTATTGGGTTTTTCTTCAAAGGCGCAGCAGGCATTTAATTCCGTTCACAGCTTTGCTCCCTGTTGAAATAAACGCCCATCATAATGAAGAAAGAGAACAAGTGGGAAAAATATGTGATGTGACCGCCTTTTTGTCATTAATGTCCCATAGGCAAATCAATGGGCAGCGTTTAATGATACAGAACCAAAAGGAAATCCTGTGGCCTATTCCTCAACGGCCCTCCTTAACAATTCTAGGCGGCCTTTCATCTTGAGTGGCCCCCTCCTTAACAATCTTAGACGGCCTTTCATCTTAAGCGGCCCCTCCTCACAATAATTCTAGGCGGCCTTTCATCTTGAGCGGCCCCCTCCTTAACAATCTTAGGCGGCCTTTCATCTTGAGCGGCCCCCTCCTCACAATAATTCTAGGCGGCCTTTCATCTTAAGCGGCCCCCTCCTCACAATAATTTTAGACGGCCTTTCATCTTGAGCGGCCCCCTCTTTAACAATTTTAGGCGGCCTTTCAATAATTCTAGGCGGCCTTTCATCTTAAGCGGCCTCTTCCTCACAATAATTCTAAGCGGCCTTTCATCTTGAGCGGCCCCCTCCTTAACAATCTTAGGCGGCCTTTCATCTTAAGCGGCCCCCTCCTCACAATAATTCTAGGCGGCCTTTCATCTTGAGCGGCCCCCTCCTTAACAATTCTAGGTGACCTTTCATCTTAACCGGCCCCCTCCTCACAATAATTCTAGGTGGCCTTTCATCTTAAGCGGCCCCCTCCTCACAATAATTCTAGGCGGCCTTTCATCTTGAGCGGCCCCCTCCTTAACAATCTTAGGCGGCCCCCTCCTCACAACAATTCTAAGCAGCCTCTTCGTCGACGGCCTTCTCAACGGCATTTATGTGCCGAGGCATTTATAGGTCTTATAAAGGCCCTCGCTCCAAGGCATTTATTGGAGGGCATTCAATAGAATAGAGCATTCAATGTCAAGTAACGGACCACGAAGAGAAAGAGACAGCGAAGGAAGTCCTAAGCGGCCTCTTCCTCCGCGGCAATCCTAAGCGGCCTCTTCCTCCGCGGCCTTCCTCAACGGCCCTCCTTAACAATCCTAAGCGGCCTTCCATCCTAGGCGGCAGTCTTAGGCGGCCTTCCTCAACGGCCATCCTAGGCGGCCTTTCTAGGCGGTCATCCTAGGCGCTTTGGTTTCAGACTCCAAATGCCACCACGACGATGACTCTCTATCGCATTTATGTGCCGGGGCTTTTATGGTCTTATAAAGGCCACGTGCATTTATGGTTGCCACGATTGACTCCCTTTTTGGCCCCATGCATGCACGTTAATGTGCTTCGGTAATAACTTCGGGACGTCTTCATCTTAGGCGGTCCCGAAAGCTTCTCCCAACTAGGCGGCTCCCGAGCAATCCTAGGCGGCCCCCGACACTCCTATGACGGCGGCCCCGAGCATTCCCAGGCAGCCGCACCGGTCCCAAGCGGCCCCTATTTTCTACCACGAGCATCCTAGCCGGCCTCATGCGCGCACAGGTCCGAACAATCCCAGGCGGCCACAGTGATCCCAAGAGGCCCTACAGTGACTGTTCACCACGTCATCTTCTGGATTAATAAATTATGGCCACTTACTTTAATGAGATAATTAAGTGGTCATCTGTCTCTGACAAGATGGCGCCTAAAGCTCTAACATTCCACTAAGAGGTAAGCTTTATCGAAAGTTATCATTCATCATAAAAGTCTTGACAGGTGGCGGCATTTGGGCCTCACAGATGTCAGCCCTAACATTTCACCCACCAAAAGTACTCAATCATCATGACACTTCAGCCACTCAGACTAAATGAGCCCCAAAAGTCATGGTCCATCATGAGGCCCCACGTGACTCATTCCCACTAGATGACAAAGATTCAAACTTCTCAAGCAAGCTACACAGAGTACAATGGTGAATAAAGAAGGTAAGAGGTAACTCAAAAAGGACTCAACACGCTCATTCTGAGCCTCTCACTCTTTCTCTTTCGAGCTTTCTCAAGCTCACGGCTGTTGCCCAGAGCACTAACTTGAGCGTCGGAGGGTCTCCACTGGAATACCCGGCTGTGGAACTTCTTGCAGGCTTTGAAGACAAAGGAAGGGCTCCGATATTTCTGTGGGAGAACGGTCGATGCTCAAGGAGGCCGACTCAAAGTGACCGGGCATCAACAGATTGGCGCGCCAGGAAGGGGGGCACGCACTATAGGAAAGAAAGCTCTGTCTTCCTGAGCTATAAGCCTTTGTCCCCTTTAAGATAGCCATGGTAGCGATGCGCATACTGAAGGTCCTCACCAATCATGCTGGGGGGCATTCACATCATACTGAGCAGCAGAGGACCACTCTCTCTGCTCCTCCTTCACCACCAGCCTCAGCTGCTCTAATTAACCAACTAGCCATCCTCAATCAACAAGTTCAAGCCTTGAATGCAGCAGTTCATAAGCCGCAGAAGCAACGTTCGGTGGCCATTCAGTAGCAGCCCAAGCTTTTCACATCGCTCGTGATAGCTGCACCAGTTAGTCAGAGATTCACCTATGGAAAATCTCC
Organism: Calamus simplicifolius; assembly: GCA_900491605.1. Taxonomy (NCBI): domain Eukaryota; kingdom Viridiplantae; phylum Streptophyta; class Magnoliopsida; order Arecales; family Arecaceae; genus Calamus; species Calamus simplicifolius. The sequence goes on from UESW01004600.1 coordinate 711,589, forward strand.
TCATAGAGAAGCTTGTCGCCATCAAGCTTTATCTAAGCACCGCCACTACGAAGCTTTCAAGAGACTGCGGTCTCCTTTCTTCTTCTCATATCCTGAGTCATCTTGGGAGGACCTTAATCATGGGATGAGGAGGCATCTGGATGAACAACACTGGCGGCTGGAAGAACTTAGTCAAAGGCTCAACAATCAGTCGGAGGTAGATTGCAACATGGTCAAAAGAATAATTTTCAAAAAGGGGCGAACTTGGGACATTATCCATACCCCATCACTCCAAGCATTTGTAGGCATTTTAATTTCTAGTGGTAGTAGGCCAAGAGGTGTTGATGCAATTAATGCAAGGTGAAAGATGAAGATAAAAGGCACTCTACCAAAACCCTCTCTGTTCCTCTCTCTTCTTGTCTATTGCACCCAAGAGCCAAACCGAGCCTGAGCCCTCTTGCAGATTTGGTTCCAGCTGCTCTCAGACTTCAGCACTGAGGGTGACCAATTCCTTCAAAGGAAAAGCACTATGCAAGGGCAAAAAGCTATGAAAGAGGAGTCAGGACGTAAGCCTCTGGATCGAAAGCGGGATGAGCTCAAATCATGTGTACGTAGACACAAGCTTGTGGAGGAGGTGGGAGAGCTTGCAAAGGATTTCCCTTACATGCATAACGTCGAAGAAGATTTGAGCAATTGAAGGCTTCTGAGGATTGTTCACAGTTACTTGGGGAGGGAAACCAGATTTCAGAAAAGGTCTTTGCAACTTCTCCACCACTTCAAAAACTGAGAATCTGAAACCAAAAGTCGCTAGATTCCAATACTGTGACTGCGGCAGAAGAAACTAATAGGGAGACTATCCAAAAAAAAAAACCCTCATATATTAAATGATGCTGGTGGACATCTGACGAGGGAAGAGTTAGCATCCTCAGCAATGGACAAGTGATGACGCCCAAGCAAGGACAGACCACTAGCGGGCTGAAGTACCTAGGTCAGTAGCAGGGGACCAATTTCTCCAAAAGAAAAGCTCTCAAGCCCTTAATCGACACCAAACACAATGCAAAGGTAAAAAGCCTTGAAAGCTAAGTATGCCACACTCTGAGAACAAAGTTTCTTTTCATATAATCCAGCAGATTTCTTTTTATTTGACTTTCTAACCCCTCAGCGCCCCAAGGGACACAGACACCCCGGACCGGCATAAGAAACCTCCGGAGGTTCAAGCCCTGTGTCCTAAGTGGCCCTGAGCTAAACCCCTGTGGTAATATTGTACAAAAAATAAATAAATAAATAAATAAATAATAAAGAAGAAGTTTTTTCATTCAATTTCTCAAAAAATCACTCGGGCCAGCCAAGCGACCGCCAAGGTAGTTTTCCGGTAGCCCTGCGATCATAAGGACACCCCCAGATCGGTGTGAGAAACCTCCGAGAAGGTTCAAGTCCTATGGTCTCGGCGGCTCCGAGTCAAACTCTCGGACCGGCCGAGCGACCCCCGAAATATTTTCAAAATGACTTTAGTGGTCCCGAGATCATAGACACCCCGGGCCAGCCAAGAAACCCCCGAGGCGGTTTTATTTTCACCCCATCAATAAAGGTCACCCTTCGGGGTTCAAAGGAACCTGAGCCTGGTCCAAGCACCCTCAGGTCACCCTTCGGGGTTAAAGGCTCCAGAGCATGGTCCCATCACAGCGACTCTTGGGTCACCCTTCGGGGTTCAAAAGGAACCTGAGCCTGGTCCAAGCACCCTCAGGTCATCCTCCGGGGTTAAAGGCTCCCGAGTATGGTCCTGTTGGAAGATTATAGAAAAAATATATGATCCAATCCTTTTGATTTTGATGATTACTAAAAGCCATTGAGTTTATTAAAAGATGTAATGAGTTTATGTAAATGAGCAACAAATTTATTTTGAACAATCAATGAGAATATTAAAGTTTGACTCTAATCTATTTTGAAAGAAACTTTAAGCTCAATATTCAAACTTTCAAAAAGAAATGTTATAATTCATGTTTTATTCAATAAGTTTTTGGATTAGTTCTTGAATCAATTCTAAATGTCTATTTTATTGTATTCAAGTCAAAACAATGAATTAAAATGAATCTGGAATGATTTTAATGTCAATCAGAAAAGTTTTTGATTTTTGATACGTTCCGGAGCCGACTCCTGAGTTTCCGAGTCGACTCCACATAGTGTACAGAAATGTGCATCTGTCTCAAGTCGACCCACGAAATTGTCGAGTCGATCCCTGATTCTGTCAAGCCGACTCCCTGACTATGTGAGTCGACTCCGCTCAGACACCAGAAGAGTATTTTTCTGAGCACTTCGCGAGTCGACCCCAAGCCTTTCACGAGTCGACTCCCGACTATCAGGAGTCGACACTTTATTTCTGGCGAGTTGACCCCTAACCTTTATAAACATTTCTATATTTGGTAAGACGAGCTCGAGCCGACTCGGGAAAAGCATGAGTCGACTCCAGCAAATCTGGACGATATTTTTTCACGATGACACATCACTTCAACGGTAAGATTTTTGAATAACGGCTATTTTTCCTTGTCTCTAACGGATATATTTTGTAGATTCTATAAATAGAGGAGCTCTTTTCGTATCACAGGGGAATTTTTGAATATCAAAAAGAGAGAAAAGAATATCTTTCAAAAAGAGGGAAAAACAGAGCTTATTGGAAAAAATCTTCTAGCTCAAAGGAGAGTGATTCAAAAGGAGTGAAATCAAAGAGGAAGTTCCGATTGCTCCAGATCTTCAATCCACAAAAGTCAAAAGAAAATCCAAGAGCTTTTTAAGATCAATCGAAGGATTTTCAACATTCAACAAAAGGAGAAAAAGCTTCATCTCAACTCCAAAGTTTTCAAACGGTCAAGGATCTTGCTGAGGCCTGATTCAACATTTCAAGAGGAGTTAAAGAGGAGAAGGAAAAAGCCAAAGCCACATCCATCTGCTATCTTATCAGGCTTTTCTAACCTTTTATTCTTTATTTGTATATTTGCTCAAGGGAGCATTTCAATATTTAAATTGTGATATTTTGATTGTTTGCTGATTCAAAGTGGATTGAATCAGTGGAGGTTGTTGTACCTCGTTGTAAGCTTGGGATAGCTTACGTTTTGGGTTAGTTGTGAGCCCGTGAAAAACAACGTGTAGGGTTTTGTGCTGGTAAGCCCGTGTAAAACCAGCTGGGTTCGTTGTGATCCCGAAAAAATAACAAGTTTGAGTTGTGAGCTTGGAAAACAACTCAACTATAATCTGAGGATTATAGTGTGACCCAAGTGAATCTTGGGAGTGGACGTAGGTGTTGGTTGCACCGAACCACTATAAAAGTATCTTGTTTGCCGTGCTATATTTTCTCTCTCTCTATCTCTCTTTATCATTTGCTTGTGCATTGCTTCTTAGTTTAATTTCACTCACTTG